>CM060693.1:27888306-28488306 GCA_030686995.1 Artemisia argyi
ATTGATTCCACACTTTCTCAAGTGTGGCAATAATGGGTGTGACAAATTTTGCTACACATATAAGTGTGGAGATATTATCCAAAATGTCTATAGTTAAAAGTGTGAAAAAATTCTTTGAATGCCCACACCTAAAAGTGTGGCAAAATTGCAAAAAATGTTCAAAAATAAAAGTGTGGAGATATTTGCTACACCTATAAGTGTAGCTATATTATAATTGTACACACTTATATATGTGGATTATTTTTTAAATATTTGCCACACCTATAAATGTAGCAAAATTATTATCCATATAAAAAAAAAGTCCACGATTGACCATACCGTGGCAAAATAAATGTGGAGAATAGCACTATTTTTTGTAGTGAATCTTTATCAACCATGTTAATACCTGAAATTACAAACAATTGTTAATTTTTTTTTTTTTATCATAAAATAACTGACAAACACATATGCACAATCTAAAATGCAAACATATTTATTTGAATTTATATGTACACATATGCGCATTACTTTCGTTGATGCTATACCAACTATAAAACACATATGCACCATTTGCTCATATCGAATTATGCAAACTTTTTTTTAACATTATAACTAACATAACATACATGCACATTCATTGAATTAATGTAAAAAGAAATAGAAGATTACTACCATAAAACTTAAAAAGATGCTCGCATTGTATCAAGTATCAATATTGTGAAATTGTCATTATGTCATAATTTATAAAGAAACCAGTGTTGGCCCGCATTTTATATTTACTAATTTGCACATTATATGGTCAGGTAGAGTTGCAATTAAACAAGGACACATATTATTATAATATATTCATTTTAACTTAAAACAACTTAAATATTTATCTAGTATGAATATGATCAAAACCAACTGACCAACCACACGCATTATTTGTACGAAGTACATAATCAGCTTAAGGCCAAGGGTGCATAAGCATTTGATAGTCGTCATACCTATGTTTGCTATGCATAACACAGATGCACAATCTTTATCAAACATGTACAGTACTTGACATTACAAACAATTATTATTATTTTTATTATGAACGACTAGCAAACACATATGCAAAATCTAAACACATATGCACAAATTAAAATACATATGCATATGACTTACATTGATATTATATCGCCCGCAAAACATTTATGCACCATCTTAAACAATGATAAATTATACCAAGCACTCTAACCCAATTTACTTAAACATATATAACAACAAATATTACAAAATGGTCTTCGTCGGATGATTCATTTTACATTCGGCTACTAAAAGAGAATAAAGTGATACGTACCTTTTACCACAGCCAATCACTTTCTTTCTCTTATTTTTTTTCTCTCATTTTATAGAACATAATGAAAGCTCCTTTTATCATCTTGCCTTTTTTCATCAGCTTCACATAACAATAACAAAAATAATAAAGAATAATGAACATGTAAAAACGATTTAAAGCAAAACAAATAAAAAAAAAACTCAGATTTGCAATTGAATCGACAGACTAAAAAGTTTTCAATGTTCACTTGTACTTTTCTACGGTAACCCGCTAGAAAATAACCAAAACCACGATATGAATTACACAAAAAAAAGTCGAATTAAAAAATATATGAATTGGATTGTGATCTACAAAAAAAAAAGAAAAAGAAAAAAAAAAGAAAAAAAGAAATCGAATTAAAAACATATGAATTGGATTGTGATCTACACACACAAAAAAAAGTCGAATTAAAAATAGTTACTAACCTTCTCGATCTCGGAATGAGATGACATCGAATTACAGGTGGGGTGTTTGTTTAGGGATTTTGTTGTTCATGGATCGAGGGTTGAATATTATAAGAGGTTGTGGTGTTTTTTTTTTTCTTTTCCGAATAATAGATCCGGAGAAGAAGGAGGCAGTTGTATATGTGGGTTCCCAACACTTTTTAAGGAATGCAGATAAAAAACCTAAATTGCCCCTTCAGTTAAAAAAATATAGACCCCATCTTAACAAAACAATACCTCATCTTTAGTTAAATTGCAATTTTGGCACTTTTAATATCAGCCATTGATCAACTCATCTAATGGTCCAGATTCATTTTAATGGTACTCTAAAGTACTGTATATAAGAATGGTACTGCATGGAATACATCACTATATATATATATATATATATATATATATATATATATATATATATATATATATATATATATATATATATATATATATATATATATATATATATATCCCCACTATATAAAACAAGATTGGGTTTTGGTAAGCACTCCCCCAAATATCTTTAAAAACTGCCACGTGGCATTTATTTTGATCCAGCCGTCCACAAACATTTTAGCTCCATGATTTCCGCTTCCTTCCTAAATGCTCCCCAAATGGTTTTTCCCTAAATCAGTTTAACCAAAAACAATTCATACTGAAACAATTAATTCCATACAATCAATTTTCCCAGAATCAATTCTCCCCAAATGATTTTCCCAAAATCAATTTTCCCCCAGATCATTTAATACCTGAAACAATGAATTCCCGAAATCAGTTTTTCCCTCAAAATCAATTAATCCCCAAAAAGACGCCAATCAAAAAACCCTAATAAAAAATCCCCAAATCACAATCAGATCAAATATTATTTTCCTATGAATCATCTCCAACAATCGTCATTCGTTGTATTGCTGATCAATTATTCTACTTGATAAGAATTATTTTTTTCCCAATCCAAATGTATATCCCCATAAAGTAAGCGAACTATGATTCATCATTTCCCACATAAAACGACGCAAAAATCAACCAAAGGTTTTTTTTTTTTTTTTTTTTTTTCTTGACATGTTTTGATTATCAAATAAAAAATTTTGGATGTTAAAGTTTTGTGATTGACTATGCAAAAATGACGTCATGATATATCAAAGGATCATTCATCTGACATATTTAGTTTTTGTTTTCTGAATTAAATTGATTCTCATCTTTTAATTTTAATGGAATTATGAATGTTTGATGGTTTTATGCTATGTATGAATAATTATCTTTTGGTAATAGGTGTTTGATGAAGGTGTTCACCAAGTGTTTGATGAAATGTCTAAGATTTCTAGTAGATTGATAAACGCTTATTCTTCAAATGATTGGATACTTGGTGTAGCCTTTCGGTTATGTACTTATTTATGATGAAATGCTAATTAGTGAATTTTTGTTTAAACACAGGAATCTGATAATGAGAATCATGTTGTTAAACCTACAAGTTTATTTGAGCTATCTCTTATAATGTTTCATTCGTATTTTTCAGTCTGCAGTGAGTTGATTATTTATTTTTATATATACATACATTGATCATGTATGCACTACAGTGGGAATATTAGCATCTAATTACTGTAAGTACTGTAATCCAGGACTGGCTTACATCAACTAATTACGTTTACTATGTCAGTAATACATAGAGTTTTTAAAATAATAGAAAATAATACCATTGTTAAATCATGATTCAGAAATTGCGATGGGAATGATGAAACAACCCATTTTACTCCATTTTAACCCATTTTAAATAAAAACAACCCACTCGATCCATTTATAAGTTAAAAGGATAAACAAATAACTTTTTACTTAATATTTTGTTCTTATTCATGATTTGTATTAACTGAGGTATGTGCAACTCATATGGTAGGTTCTTGGATGGAAGGAACAAAAATACAATTTAATCGCACAAGAAAGTGTTGATGTCCACTCATTAGAGAAACAGTCATATACTGCATGATATTGGAAATAAAAAAAAATGATGTAAGGTACCAATCTCAAAAAATCTTTTACGTTATCATGATTTGATAGTAAGTTCTCTTTCAGCTCTTTCTTCGAAGTGCATATTATATGTATTTGTCTGTTTGTGTAAGATTGCATTATAATGTGATATTGATTATTAATAATGAGTTAAAAGGTGTTTGGGATTGGTTAGCTAAAGTAACCTACTAAATTTAAACTCAAATAAGTAGGTTTGAATGTTTTGCTTTTTGGGAAAATTAATGTAGATAAGCAGTTCAAATTTAACAGGTTGGTGCTTCCTTATATTTTCAAGTAGACAATTTTTAGTGATTAAACTTTTATGGTGAACTCCAAAAGAGCCTACAAATAAACTATTGGATTTGTATGTTACTTATAAAAATCTATTTATGTATGTTATTGATGATCAGCTCGATAGTTGAATGGACATACATTCAGCGAATTGAAATTAGTACTTAATAGGTATAATAAAAGTATATGGTTTTAATTAGGCTTATTTTCGTACATTTGTAGTAGCCTCTTTATGTTAGTTTTGGCATAGAGTTTATAACGTCATGTTAGTATTTTCAATCTAATCAGACATAAATCTTAATCTCTTTATCCACCATTTTTTTTGGTATAGGTCCTATGAAGGTGGAAAGCCAAATGCCACATTTTCTTTCACAGATGAGAACTTCTACAAGGTTGCTACCGGGAAAATGAAACCTCAAATTGCATTCATGAGGTAATCACTGCCTATTGTAATTTCTTATGAGCTATTGGCTTCTCAAATTCTTTGTCCTTGGCTCTTCATTGTATACATATTACGCTTGTGAAAATGCATGACGGGTACCACATTTTGCAATAATATAACTAATTTTGGACAAAAGTTACCACATAGCCTGCTTTGTGTTTTCACTTTACATCTGCACAATGTAAGGCTAAAATTATCCATAGTAGCAATTTATAGTGTTTACTAGCTTATAGACCCGTTGACACCGGTTAATTTTTTAGAGAGACAGAGAAAATGAGATGATAAGAAAAGTAAAACGTAAACATGTTTCATTAATATATGAAATAAGAATGGGATAATCCGTCAATTATTGAATAAGCAATTGAGTTGGTTACAATTAAAGTAATAAACATCCTCGCGTTGGCGTGTCCAAAATTGATTGTCTTGAATAGCAAATGATTGGTGTGAGCGCTACTCGATTTAATACCCAATGCCCATGTCGTGGACACCTAAAATTCCATAGAATATGTAAGTAAAGGCATTTTGATTGATACTATAGTATAATTCAAAATTTGGGAAAAAAATAAATAAAAAGCGAATACCTTTTGTAGTTTGATCATAGACGTTACAGTACTTCTTTGCATACGACATTTGTTGTAGTTTTAGAGAGATTACCATCTTGATCACAAACGACAACTTTCAAACCTTTATTGCTTTTTTACTCGTGAAACAACAACGTACATTTGTCCATGTGTGAAAATGGGACGCGGCAAGTAGAAACCAACTTTTGAAAGCAATTGACCTTGGCTTTTGTTGATTGTCATGGCAAATGAAAATAAAATTAGATATTGTTTCCTGAAAATCTTAAGAGGCAAATGCTTATCTGGCGGATTAATTCGCAACCTTGGTATGATCACTTGTTTCCAAAGTTGGTCCCGTTAATGATTTGTGCTTGAATGGAATTTTGTGTTAATTTAAGTCCAACTTTTCCATTACTTCTTTCCCAGTCAGACTTCATCCAATGGGCCTACAACACATTTTGTTGCCACAAATTACAAATACCAACAATCAAATTAATTAGGATGTCAAACATATGAAGGCATGAGATTCAGTAGGACATTTCCTCAAGATAGCCTAAAGAAATAAAGTCTAATCAATAGTCACTTACAAATTACAAAATGAAAAACAGATCATGAACATGATTGTATAATTATAATTACCATTGTAGAATCATCTGAAAGGAGTGCAAGTTTTGAGTACCAAAATATGTAGTCCTCAATCTCGATTCCTTAGGTACAACTGAAACATCATCCTGTACAAATGAAGGTCTCAACTCATTTCTCCACTAAGTTGTTCAACTTACTATTTCAAAATAAAGTTTGGAAAACTTTTGAAAAAATATCAATGTTATAATCTAAAGCAAAATCATTAAATTTTAATGTCTTATTAGGGATTCATTATGCAAGTTCTAGTAGCTAAATAAATAGGGACAGTTCATACACACTTTCGCTGTCAATCATAATCCATACGAAAGTTGTCAATCAAACGTAATACCTATGTTTGATTCAAATTTTTGATACGAACTGCGTAATTAAATCCTTGAAAATAGGCAGGGAAAGGAATTTGAAAAAATGAAATTGTCTGCCGAAAATTGAGCTACTGCCCAATGTATAACTGCGTAATTAAATCCTTCACGGTGTTCATCCACTATTTTGATTTAAATTTCTGATACGAAATTGAAGGCACGGGAAAGGAATTTGAAAAGAGGATGAACACCGAGTTGATAGCAAACTAACCTACAACTTGAAGGTATCACATTTTTTGCTCATTCCATATATTAATTAAAATAGTTCTTTGAAAAGACAAAGTATGTAAATCTCAAAACATATTACTCACCATAAGCCCAACTTACTATACAAAACTTCAGAACGCATAGTTTTTAATATCCCATTTGCAGACTGATTTTGAGGTTATTATGGACATTTCACAAATCAAGCACCTCAAAGGTATGTGTATAACTTTTAAAACAAATGTAGCTTGGGAAAAGGATTATGTGTAAATGGAGGACCAATTCATTAGTACAAAAACTTCCCAACAAATGACCTCATACCTGAAACTTGTTATTCTTGACTCAAAGAGTGACATTGTCTTCCTTATTTCATCCTTAAAAGCTAAGCTAAACTTATGACACATAGGAGTCTTAACATAGTTGAGATGAAAAGAGTAATGAAGAAATCCTATTGTAGGTATAAACAGCCACTGCAAAGAACTTTTATATAATATCACAAACCCCTTCGACATGGTTCACAAGTTTTAAAATATAGTATCAAAGAAATAAATACCCCAGCTACTAAAAATTTCCATAGTGGCTGCACAACACGAACACGCTGATTCATCGGATATTTCTATTATACTCTTCAATTAGCCCAACGCCAAATTTGCTAACTACATGATCCATAATGATTAGAAGATATGCGTAACTATTAAAATTTGAAAAACTTGTTAAATAAGAGTAAGAATGAAATAATCACAACTCAATGATTCACTAGAAATCATTCCATATGAGTGTATTTGAGATCTTTTTGAAGAAGTTTCCGTCCATAAATGTGACAACTTATCTAACCAAACAAATTAAACCAATCACTGAGCACTTTTAATAAACCGAAAGGTTGTTCAATAAGGATTTATGTTACCTGGTATGAACCGTGTACCCCGATTTTGACCAACGTACCATTAACTCACCATTACACCATATGCGAAAGCTACCAAGTCCATTTTATTTTCCCGAAATGAATATAATGTGTCAAGCAAAATATACATACGTAGAAAGATAGTATGAGAATATGTTTGCTTGTGTATTCTAGGATCTTTCTCATTGAATAGGTTTATAAAGAATGAAAAGGTTTATAACCTTCTTCGTTGTACGCAGCTCCACTACTTTATGTGCTTCTTTTTCATTTACAAAACTCCAAGTTTAATGAGTGGCGGTGATAAAGGTCAAAGCATGTAATTTTGGTTTGGGTCAAAATGGGCCGGGTTAACGTAACTGTTTCAGCCTTTCACAACTCAGAATGCAAAACTGGAAATATATTTATCAAATGTTTCTAATGTCGGATTATAGTACTAACACCATGTTATGAATGTTTGTTTTAGAGGCGATGTAAAAGTGGGATTTTCTTTCTGCACTCAACTCAACATATGTAACAGATAGTTTAGGTGGTCTAGATGCATGATTTTACGTAGTCATGCTTAAGTTGGAAAAAATGGCACATCATGCATCTAAATTGTTCTTATATGTCATGTATAATATGAAAAGCAAATAAGCAACTCAAAAAGTTGAACATATCGTATGCCAGTTATACTCTACATCAATTTGAAAAGAAAAAAAAACATGTAAATAGAAGAGAAAAGTAGATAAGTTTAGTAGTTCCATAAGGAAATGTGGGTCATATGCAAAGTAAATCTAAAACCACAAAGACCTTTTATACTGGAGACAAACTAAAACCATTTGTATTCACTATGCAAAACATAAATTTGATAAGATTTACACATTTATAATATCTATTTGGATGTCACATGATAAGATCTTTAAGTAAAAGGCCCATGTTTAAAAGTAAAGTTGTGTTTGGAATATTATGAGCTCACTTGTATAATTCTGATGTCCTATTTCTTCTTTGTCCACACTCATATCTTTATTTTCTTTAAGATAGTTAACGTATCAATCTCAGAGAATGGATTGAACAGATCTTGCATTAATCAAATTAATTGAATGTGTTGGTTATCTTTTGATCTTTAGCTATAAAAACTTTTTAGATCCATAATACTTATTGCTTAACTATATACATTTAAGGTAACTAATAGCTCGAAACCAAGAGCCGTTACAATATGATATCTAAAAACCTTAAAATGGATCATTTTTCAACCCATGTGATCTCAACATGAATCTACATATTGTGCAGTCTGCCCAATCTCAATCACGATATGACAAATAAATTAGGTAAATGGGTCAAAATATTGTTCCAAAATGATTATGAAAAATAATCTATATTGATTGATTCATAAGTAAATGGCTCAAAATTGCAACCTTGAAAAAATACAGAGGTAGAGAAATACCTCGTTATGATCAGCAACGTATCCATCAATTACAGCTTCTATATCATCCTTGTTTTCCGTCCTAGAAGCCCGCACGGGAAAAAGTCAAACCTGCTGTAAAACAATAAATGTTCTCTTACTGATCAATGTATCAGTCCAAGATCATATCAATGAATTATTATGTTGTTTTCTTACCATCATTCTTAGACATCCTATTGAAAGCGTGTATATCTTTAGTGCGTGATCTGCCATAACCATCACCATAATAGTTTAAAAATTGGAATACCAAAAACAAATTAATCCCGATATTTTAAAAAATTAAAACACATATATTCGGAACCACAAAGCTACACATACAATCCATCGCGAATACAGATCAAGACACATTTAGTTTAGCAATATTAGTGTCATGTGATTCATGACTCGTAAAATATTAAGTTGTATTATGCTTAAAGATGACCACCAACACCAACACAAATGATCAACAAAGTCATAGTCATAACCACCACCCTAACGTTCTCATTTAGGCATGTCACAAAACAGTATGTATACATAAAACTATAAACTTACATGGATTTATATTTGCTTGGCGAATTCATGACTTTGTTGTCAACAAAATTTGAATCCACCCTCTAACTTCCAGAAAAATTAAGGATGTTAATCAAATAACAAAAAGATTAGAAGAAGTCAATTAGAGATAATCATCACCGAAAAGGCAAAACCAAAAGATAATGAGATATTAGACAAACTAACCTTTAATTTGTGATTCACGAGTATGAAATCATATTCCAAACCGTAGATAAAAAGCGAAACCCAAAACCTATTTCATCAAACAATTTGTAGGCATACAAAGACACACACAAATTAATATATAGCATTTGTTCATGAAACAACCATAAAATAAAACAACAAATCTCTCATTCCAATTGTAAGGAATTTACCTTCATCAACAACAATATGTGCTTTTGATTTTCTTCCCAATTTCTCTTTTAGACTTCTATATCACAAAATACTATACAAATACAAAAAAAAAGATATAAATGTAATCCTGTATAATAATTGATTTAAACAAACAAATCACAAACGCAAATCCGCATAACACAATTATAAAAAAATACATCAGACTAAACAAAGGAAGATATATTAAAACTTACAAATGTTTAGATGCGGTGATTCAATTGAACTTGCAAAATCAAACAGAAAATTATCATGCTAATATCATAGAAATTGATTCATAGAATCACTGACATATTCATAGAACGAAAGTGGAGATCCATGGTGTTTTTAATCTGTTGAACCTCATAAATCAAAACAAATCGGTCAATGTTTGAATGGATTAATGATTAGCAAAACGTAGGGAAGAAGGAAGTGTTGAATTGAAACTGATTATTGATTAGGCTAATTCACGTAAGGAAGAGGAGCGTATAAGATGTGGAGGAATTAATGATTATTGATAGTATTGCCTGGAACTTTACTAAAATACATCAAGCAAAAAACGTAGAGAAGAAGATTAAGGTCTGACTTTATGTGTGAATTGTATAAAAAATAATGCATTAGACTCTTGTATAAAGGTTGGTTAATATGGAAAGACACATCACCGCATTAAACGGATTTTTAATGTTGCACGCTTAGAATACTTGTGCAAAACCTTCATTTATTAGATAGTATAGATTTGGCACATAAATAAAATTAATAGCTGATTTGAAACAAAATTCTATAAAACTGTGGTTGAAAAGTCAAATCAAATTTCTTAATCGTCATAATTTTATATATTATTTGTTACCACTGGAAATCTAGTGGTTCATATTATGTTCATACACGCAGGGGTCCAATGAGGGTTAAAGGCAGTTTGAGTGCAGCGTTGAAGTTCACACCTGACATATTTCCAAAACATGGAAAGAAAGCAGGGTGTTTCAAAATCTTCATTAAGCCGGTCCTTCATGGTAGGTTACTCATCTTGATTACAAAGTTAGATGTCAATATACGAACATTACTTAGGGTCCGCTTGGTTCAAAGTGGTGAAAGGGAAAGGGAAAGGAATGCAAAGAAATGAGTGAGGTGGGTAATCAATACCTTACCCTCCAATTTACTATATAATGGTTGATTACCCAGTACGGGGTAATCAATCCTTTACCCCTCACTAACCAAGCACAAGGAATGAGGGAGGTGGGCCCTTAATGAATACCTTACCCATTCCCCACCCCCTTAACCCTTCACCAAGCACCCCCTTAATATAAGTATACAAAGGAATGAAATATATCAATCACAGTTCCAAACCATTTATTATGTGTTATTGTTCTTTTTAATTTCTCTCGGTATAGTGTTTACTGGACTGCAATAGCTGGAAACATAAATATTTGATAAGTATGATCCTTATCTTAAAAAAAAAAAATGTTTTTGATCATTTGTGGTATGCTCGCATATTTACTTCTTTATTGTTGACCACCTAAATTACCTAACCTTAGATTGTAGTATAAGAACAAATCTTAAAATCTATTATGTGTAAGATATCTCTAGAGTGTGTGTGGATCAAGTGAAAGACTATTTATTATGTTGTTCTTAAAAGAGCCTACAAAGTAAAACCATGGTAGAATTAATAAGGGACGGGAAATGGCAAGCTTGGGATGTGATATGGCCAGGTTGGGCTTCCTTGAAACTATTCTTATCCATCGTATTTTATGTAACTGTGTTATAGTTCATTGTGATCCGCAGGTGCAACAACTTATTGTATAGCTAAATAAAAATTAGCACATGATGTTGTCGATCAAGAAAGAGCATGGACGAAGAAACTTAGGAGCCAGTCTGATGAGCTCTTTAAGATATTATCAAAAGCAATTCAGGAACAATTGCTGCTATAAAGAGATCCTCATAGAAATGTACAGGTAGTTATGGTTCATGATATATCTCTTTGCATCTTCTATTCTTGGTAAAGTGTTAATGTGTTTTCTTTCTATGGATTCGAAAACTATAGGTTGCGAAAATTGAAACTGAAAAGATTCTTATTCAAATGGTGGAGCTGAACTAGAGATCAAGAAAAAGGATGGTAAATATAAAAAGGATTTCAAAGGGCAATCTTACTTTTTTGGGTAAGTAATATACTAATATGTTTTGTATTTTGCTAAACCAAATGTACAATATGGATTGATTCAGATGACTATTTGTTCAACTTAGGTGCATTATGCAGTAGTAGGTGTAGAGAGGAACGTAGTTGAGTCTGTATCAAATCTTGGAACAAAGCCTTTCATGATAAGTCCTTATGATCAGACATGTTAGGTGAGTAATTCGATAGTGTGCATGGCTTGGGGGTCACATGGCCTAAATACAATGGATTTTTGGTTAGAGAGCACCTCATAATATAGAAATCACATCATATTTTGTTCACTAATCATTCTTTCAAATTTAACAGGGAATATGCTACCGGAGTACCGGAAGTCTGTAGGATTATCAACGCAAGGTAGACTTCTTAGTACTACTACAATTCAAACTTTTATAGCCAAAAGTTATAATTTTTTTTCTAACAACAAATACATTTTTAATCTTGCCAATGATCCTTTGATATCCTTATTCTTTTCTATGTAAGGCATTATTGATGTTAAAGGTGTTAAGAGCTTTGCTTAAAATAGAGATAAGTTTGTTAAGAGTAAGAATATGGCCTACAGGGAGTACAAGCTTATCATAAAATCTATTCTACGCCTGATATGTTTTAGCTCATTGATAGCATCAGATTTTCTGATATCCAAACACATCATTTTTTCAAAAAATAGTTGGTGTTCAATATGATTTTGGTGCAAAAGCTCATCCATATATTGTTAGGTTTATCACAGTTTCTTCCATTTTATACTACAATTAGTCATATGATACGTTTATCCCAATTTTTTTCCATTTTTATACTACAGTTGTTAGTGATGTGTACCAACTACTTAGTGACAAATAATTTTTTTTTTTTTTTTTTTTTTTTTTTTTTTTTTTTTTTTTGTCATATTCTCAATTTGCAGACTAAAGTTGATCTTTTTGCATCTCCACATGCTGCTGCTGCAAGTTCTCCGGTTGTAGACTTTTTTGTAGCTCCCAACCAATTTTAATACTTACGACTTATTTGGATAAAGGCAACAACTTAAACAACCAAAATCCTATAACTTATGCTACATCATCTAAGAAGGATGGGTTTCAAGACAACTATAGAGTTTTGTCATATTTGACATTAGAGGACATATTCAATGTTGACAATACATTCAAGGTTATTTATGTTACATTATTTATTTTTCAGAATTATACATTTTAGCGTATTAAATTTTTACATCATGTTTGTACTACATTCTTATGTTTAATAATAAGACTTTTAGCTAGCCGGCCAATGGCCGGGCCTTAAGCTAGTATATATATATATAATAATAATAATAAAATAAAATAAGAAAATTTTCATCTTTGTTTTTTTTTCCCTTCAATTTTGTGGCATATATGAGTATGTGTGATTTGGTTTTTCCAAAATTTGGTAGTTGTCTCCATTTAGCTGCGTTTATCGTAAAGTTAATCTGATTAACATTTATAATTTGACTCTATTTTATTTTACCCAAGTTGCTAAGCTGTAAAGAGAAAGTTTTTGTGTTTATTCTCCTGTTGGTAGCATCGTGCTTTTTAATCAAATTTTATCTTAATTATACTACTGATGTATTTCAAATAGTGTTTTGACATTATTAGCATATCGACTATAGTAGTTAGTATGTGATATGCATGTCAAGCAATATACGTTTGCTGCTACAGCTCTAAAAGTCTTGTGTCAATTGATTAACCGCTCTTTTGTCTAGTCAATATATATATATATATATATATATATATATATATATATATATATATATATATATATATATATATATACTCCGTATAATGATAATGGCATGTTCATTTCAAGTAGGAAATATCAGCTGCAACACAAAATACACTTCTGATTCAGAAAGTTAAGCACTTTATACCGAAAAGAACACCAGCTTGTTAGTTTGAAAACGCAAGCCCTGATACGAACTCCAGGTACTCCTTCTTGGCCTCGACTTCATCAACTGTTGCAGTTTTGTTATTAGAAAGCCATTCAGAGGTGTCAGCAATTGCATAATTCATGTTCTTTAAGGCTTTAGGGTCCAGTTTCGTAATTATATCATGTGCTTTCATCTTCTTCTTTAAGTCATACAAGGAATTCTCCAAGGCATTGTATGCATCCACTTTCCGCTTGTACTCTTGGTCCTCAATTTTAAACTTTTCGGCATCATTTATCATTTTCTTAATCTCTTGTTTCGACAATCTTCCACTATGATTGGTCACAACAAGTGTTTCCGTTCTCCCTGTTGATACTTCCTTACTTGTGACTGTCAGGATGCCATTAGCATCTATTTCATATGTTTCTTCAACTTCAGTGACTTCCTTGGGAGCAAGTGGAATTCCAGAAATCTCGAACTCTCCCAGCAGATAATTTTCAGAAGCTCTTATTCGCTCCCCTTGATAAACCATTGTCGTAATAGCTGGTTGGTTGTCTTCACACGTAACGAAAGTATCAGTCTTCTTTGTGGGAATAAGAGTGTTCCGTGGGATTACAACCTCCATTATGTCTCCATGTAACATAGTGCCAATCGACAAGGGAGTAACATCCATTAGTACCAAATCCTTTATCAACTTAGTAGTGCTATCACCACATAACTTTGCAGCCATAATAGCTGCTCCATATGCAACCGCTTCATCAGGATTAATGCTCTGGCATAGCTGCTTTCCGTCAAAGAACTCCTGCAACATACTCTGGACCTTCGGTATCCTAGTTGACCCACCAACTAGAATCACCTCATCTACACTTCTTTTATCCATTTTTGCATCAGTTAAACATGTCTCCAGTTTCTCGATACACTTTGTGAAAAAATTCATATTGAGCTCGTTAAACTTGGCACAAGTAAGATTCATAGAAAAATCAATACCCTCATGTAACACATCAAGTTCGATCATAGCTCCAGTAGTGTAAGAAAAACTTCTTTTTGCTCTCTCACATGCAACTTTTAACCTTCCCATCGCTCTTTCATTTCCAGTCAGATCCTTATTCCATTTCTTCTTAAAATTCTCCACGCAATAACTCACCAAACGGTTATCAAAGTCCTGACCTCCCAAATGAGTATCACCGGCAACTGCCTTAACCACAAAAGTACCCCCTTCATCGATGGTGAGAAGAGATACATCAAAAGTGCCACCACCAAGATCAAATAGAAGCACAGTCTTCTTTCTAGTAAGACCAGACCAATTATCTACAGCATAAGCAATTGCGGCTGCTGTGGGCTCATTGATCATGCGAACAACGTTTAGGCCAGCAATGGCGGCCGCATCCTTAGTTGCTTGCCGTTGACAATCATTGAAATAAGCTGGGACCGTGATGACAGCATTTTTTACAGTTTCACCAATATATGTTTCCGCAACTTCTTTCATTTTTGTAAGAACCATTGATGAGATTTCCTCAGCGGAAAACTGTTTCTCCTGGCCCTTGTAGGTAACCACAATTCTTGGGGCCTCTTTAGGTCCTTCCACGACTTTAAAAGGCCACAACTTCATGTCATCAAGTACTTCACCATCGCTGAATCTCCTGCCTATCATCCTCTTTGCATCTGAAATTCCAATAAAAAATCATATCAACCATGTTACAAAATTTATAGTACGACCATTAAAAATTAACAAGCTCATGAACCTATAAACTAACCGAATACAGTATTAGAAGGGTTCCTTGAGATTTGATTCTTGGCACCATCACCAATTAGACGTTCCGTATGAGTGAAAGCAACACAAGATGGCGTTGTTCGGTTGCCTTGGTCATTGGCTATGATCTCTATATGATCATGCTTCCATACTGCAACACACGAGTATGTGGTTCCCAAGTCAATGCCGATTGCTGGTGCTCCACGACTACTGCCCGCCATTACTTCCAAGTTCAGGAAAAAAGGATGCAACAACACTATGAGTTTATGATGAACTCTCGCACTTTTCTGATCTTATAGCTTCCAATTAACTAGCCGCTAGGAATATGTAGTATTTGTCAAAGTTGCTATGATATTAATATTAATATCTTGCACGGTATGAAGCATACCAAGAGGTAATGTCTCTTAGGTTTCCAACTAGGCAACTAACTACGAATGTCTTCATATCTATGAATTTAAATCTGACGATCTTGAAAAATAGCTAGTTGCAATTAGTATATGTATTTGTACATATTTAAATAACAAGTTTTCTAATTTAGATTATGTATATATAAAATATATAAATCAGTGAATCGAATAAAAAGCTCTCGGAATAACTAATATTCCAGTTCCTCATGGGTGGGCTGAGGGTGGTTCCCAGATAATTTTTATCGAACCATGTTCGAAATATTTGTGTTATAAATCTTCATTACTTTTATCGAAATGAACCAGATAACTTTTAGTTTAGTCTGCCACTGCACATCCTATATATTATTAAACTTCTAACGACAATGTACGAAGATCAGAAGCTACAACTCGTCCCAAATAGATGTAATATTACAAGTTTGAACTCCTCATATGTCCTTAGGTGTGGCTACTAACACGTTTCATATTGAAACTTCAAAGATATTGGATTAGCGCAACGGTTTTGGGTTTATCAAAAATGTACCAGGGCAATAACCTCTCGATTTGCAATAAAACATGGTCATCAGCCAGTAATTAATCTTATTATTGAGGTCATTACAGTTTTTCAAATTAAAATAAAATCGGGTATCAAATGAAAAATCTGAATCTCTTAACCACTAGGCAACATCTCTGTGATTCGAACGTACTTAAGAATGGTAACAGGGCAAGTACCAGATGAATCAAGAATCATGCTTAAGAATGGCAACAAGAGACTAAGAGAGGGTTGGGGCGGAAAAATTAACCAAACTTCGTCCCAAACCCGCTTATATCCCTCATTAAAGATGTCATTTACGGAGTACTATTCTTTCTTAATGAATACTAGTATAATATAACACAAACATACTCTAAACACCCTGAGTTCGTACATCTCAACTTTACATAAGGTGTGTTTGACAAAATTGCTGTAAAACTTCATATGTTTAAGAGTATTTCTCAACACCGTCTTGTGTTGTAAATACAGAATAGAAATGATAACCATTAATTTATGGACTACATTACGATAAAAAATAACACACAAATATGTGACTGTGAACCTGGAAGTGACCGTAATGCATCTTGTTTGTTTACAAGTAACACCAACATAACCTTAAGCCCTTTACTGAAAACAGCAGCTTCATATCATCTCTACCGACATCGACATGAACGAGAAACCGTCAAAGGGTCTAGCACGGGAAGAGGTTCCCTGTCCTTAAAGGATTTTACGTGCTCTATACGCTGTGAGCCTCAGTACGTAAATGCCCCAGGATTAATGCAGACTCGCGTTGTATGTCGCCAGCGAACGAGCACAACGCAATGTTAATGGTGATAGCAAGAAAACTCAAGATGGCACAAGCAAAATGCACCAGAACCATAGTAGCTTGATAGAAGATGTATGTGTGTTATACGTAGTATGTGTTTTTCTCCTGCTGTAGCAACACCAGTATATATCCCCTTATATAGGGCTGAAATAACCACTTAAAGGTGATCACCATGATTTCAATCATGCCTAAAAGAGTTGAGATCATGGGCAGATGGTTGCAGTTGAGAATGCCCTCCAAATCAGCCCACTCTCCCTTGTTTCTCTCATTGACTAGATCAATATCACGCACACATAATCTACACATACTCTGTTGATAGTTTCTGCACTAACAACTTGTATCACGAGCTACTACTATTGTACAATGTGTCACCGCATAGACCATTTGTACATTATGCTTTATATATTCATTAAAACTTGCCAAGCTCATCAAAAGTTCCAACAAAAATTAGATGTTGATTGTAGCTGGTGACTCAGGGACGAAGCCAGGGGTTCCCGCGGGTGCCCGGGCACCCCATGGATTTTTCAGTATAGTGTTAATTTTTGAAAAAAACATCGATTTTTCCTAAAGTTATCTTAAATGCACCCGATCCATCGAAATATATTTCTAGTATCAGTGTTCAATTTTTTTTGTGCATTCGATAATATTTAGTTATGGTTCCGTCCATAGCTGGTGTTGAATCTAGAGCTTACAAGAGCTGAAGCTTATGATTGTTGAAGTTTGAGCTGAAACTTTTACGTGTGTGTGTATATATATATATATATATATATAGTGAAGTAGCTGAAAGCTGCAGCTATAAGTATAAAAAAATTATTTAAAGAGGAAAATAAATATTATTTAAAGGGTATAAGTGTTTATCTATTTCAAAAGCTAACTTCAAAAAGCTTTTATAACGCGAGCTTGTGAATTCAAAAGCTCATATGTTTTTTTGCTGACAAACAAAACTTAAGTTATATTTCAATGATCTTAAAATTTAAACACGCTCTTAAAAAATCCCAAAATTTCGTAATCTAAACACGAACACCCCTAGTTCATGCATCTCAACTTTTTACGACAATATATACATCACGATTGCCAGGGACGTCCTGTGGATTTAGGGTGCCCTGAGCAGTAACTAAAAAGAGGCCCTCTTCTAAAAAAAGAAAAATTGCGTTGCAACAACAAGGTAATCAACAAACTAAAACTTCCATATACATTACAGCTTTGGCATATTGAAGTATGATGCAATCAAATAACATAATTTTCGATAAGACCATACTTTGTTATAATTAAATATAAGCAGTGTTAACAACTTAGGGGTGGCCTAGTGATAAGGAGCTTGAGCAACTATTGAAAGGTCTCAAATTCGTATGTGCAAACAACTCTAAGTGGCCACGCCAACCTTCTTAAAAAAAATATAGACTCAAGTGTTCAACTTTAGAAAACAACTAGAACCATAATTCCATAAACCTTTCGTCCATTTCTTACACTACTAAACACATTCGAACAAAAATCAAAACTTCAAAAGTGAACTCCTAGCTAGCTAATTATTAATCAATTATATGATTACTAAATTCATAAATTAATTTATAAAAATAAAGATAAACCCTAATATATTGCATATCTCAATTTAAAACTCAAAGTAAACAATGTTGAAGTGTTACCTTACAACAGTGTAAAGAGTGAAAAATGATGATCCACTGCTCGATCGATCAAAACTCACAAGTATAGTTCAGTTTATTTTTTCCTTGTTTGTAGGACTTGGTGGATATCATGAGAATATTAACATGTAAATTCCTTCACAAAGAAGAAAACTAGCTATTCACTAAGAAAACGTTTGCCTACTTTATTCTACTTTTTATTAAAGTTTTTTTTTTTTTTTGTGAACAGCAACTCGAACACCAATCACATGCAAGGATGTTTTTATTCAGCTCATATTTAGTACTACTCCCTCCGTTTCAAAAAAAATCCATCTTACTATTTATATTTGTCTCAAAATAAAAGTGCAGTTTTTATATAGGAACAGTAATTATGACTCATTTTCTTACTTTACCTTTATAATTAAAACTTGCTTTAATTACTCATTTTTTATTTCTATATTAACTATGATGATAAAAATGACTTTTTATCAATAAAAAATAGCATTAGTTACACAAATCATAATTTTTATATTTTTTGTTTGTGAATTCTCTTTTTGGGATGGAGGGAGTAATAGATACACTTAAAACCATGACCTACATTAAAAAAATATGCTATTTGTTATTTAAATAAATAATAATACATCATTAAGAAATTTAGGGAAAAAAAACGTATGTGCAGATTAACTAGTTACAAAAAAAACTTTAACAAAAAGTAGAATAAAGTAGGCAAATGTTTTCTTAGTGAGCTAGTTTTCTTCATTGTGAAGGACTGGGTTTGTGTTTTGTTGTTCAACTTTTTTGCTCTTTTGCATGTTAATATTCTCATGATATCTTTTCATTAACTTAACCATAATTATCAATCATATTGACTCAATTAGGATTTATTGATGGTACTTAGGGGGTGTCAAAAAGGTTGACCCGACCCGACCCGAACCCGAATTAGACTATTTGAGTCAGGTCAATCGGGTTCAAAATTATATTAAGGTCAACCCGACTAACCCGAATTCTAAACAGGGCGAGGTTCGGGTCAACCCGAGTTTGATTTTTATTTTATTTTTTTCTTTCTAATTTTTATGTACTTTCAAGTGTAAACACCAAAATTGTATAATTCTTAAATGACCTAGACACGAACCCAAGTTGATCCGACCCTAATTGACCCGAACCTGAGTAATCCGAGTTTTAAACAAGGTCGGATTTGAGTATGTTTTATTTTTGCCTTGACCCGAATTGACAAGACCCGACTGACCCGAACCCGACCGGGTCAACCCGAATAATACCCATGTCAAACAATATACGTTTACTGCTACAGCTCTATTAAGTCTTGTGTTAATAGATTAACCGATATTTTATCTTGTTAAAAAAAACATATAACAATCATGGCATGTTCATTTCAACTAGGAAATATCAGCTGCAACACATAGAATACAATTCTGATGCAGAAAGTTCATCACTTTATAATGAAAAGAACACCAGCTTATTAGTTTGAAAACGCAAGCCCGGATACGAACTCCAGGTACTCCTTCTTGGCCTCAACTTCATCAACTGTTGCAGCTTTGTTATTAGAAAGCCATTCAGTGGTGTCAGCAATTGCATAATTTATGTTCTTTAAGGCCTTAGGGTCCAGTTTCGTAATTATATCATGTGCTTTCATCTTCTTCTTTAAGTCATACAAGCAATCCTCCAAGGCATTGTATGCATTCACTATCCGCTTGTACTCTTGGTCCTCAACTTTAAACTTTTCGGCATCATTTATCATTTTCTCAATCTCTTGTTTCGACAATCTTCCACTATGATTGGTCACAGTAAGTTTCTTACTCCTACCAGTGGATACTTCCTTGGTTGTGACTGTCAGAATGCCATTAGCATCAATTTCATACGTTTCCTCGATTTTAACGACTCCCTTGGGAGCAAGTGGAATTCCAGAAATCACAAACTGTCCCAGCAGATGGTTTTCAGTTGCTCTTGTTCGCTCCCCTTGATAGACCTCTGTCATTATAGCTGATTGGTTGTCTACAGCCGTTTTAAAACTAGCAGTTTTCTTAGTGGGAATAATTGAGTTCCGTGGGATTACAACCCTCATTATATCTCCATATATCTCAGTGCCAATCGACAAGGGAGTAACATCCATTAGTACCAAATCCTTTAGCAACTTAGTAGTGTCATCACCACATAGCTTTGCAGCCATTATTGCGGCTCCATATGCAACCGCTTCATCAGGATTAATGCGCTGGCATAGTTGCTTCCCATCAAAGAACTCCTGCAACATACTATGGACCTTCGGTATCCTAGTTGACCCACCAACAAGAATCACCTCATCTACACTTCCTTTATCCATTTTTGCATCAGTTAAACATGTCTCCAGTTTCTCGATACACTTTGTGAAAAAATTCATATTAAGCTCATCAAACTTGGCACGAGTAAGATTCATAGAAAAATCAATACTCTCATGTAACACATCAAGTTCAATCATAGCTCGAGTAGTGTAAGAAAAACTTCTTTTTGCTCTCTCACATGCAACTTTTAACCTTCCCATGGCTCTTTCATTTCCAGTCAGATCCTTGCTCCATTTCTTTTTGAAATCCTCAACACAATAATTCACTAAACGGTTATCAAAATCCTGACCTCCCAAATGAGTATCACCGGCAACTGCCTTAACCTCAAAAATACCCCCTTCATCGATGGTGAGAAGAGATACATCAAAAGTGCCACCACCAAGATCAAATACAAGCAGTCTTCTTTCTAGTAAGACCAGACCAATTATCTACAGCATAAGCAATTGCGGCTGCTGTAGGCTCATTGATCATGCGAAGAACATCTAGGCCAGCAATGGCGGCTGCATCTTTAGTTGCTTGCCGTTGACAATCGTTGAAATAAGCTGGAACTGTGATGACAGCATTTTTTACACTTTTGCCAATATACGTTTCTGCAACTTTTTTCATTTTTGTAAGAACCATTGATGAGATTTCCTCAGCGGAAAACTGTTTCTCCTGACCTTTGTAGGTAACCACAATTCTTGGGGCATCATTAGGTCCTTCTACGACTTTAAAAGGCCACAACTTCATGTCATCAAGTACTTCACCATCGCTGAATCTCCTGCCAATCATCCTCTTTGCATCTAAAATTCCAATACAAAAGCAACCATGTTACAAATTTTGTAATAAGACCGTTAGAGATAAACTAGCTAACGAAATTATAAACTGACCGTATACAGTATTAGAAGGGTTCCTTGAGATTTGATTCTTGGCACCATCACCAATTAGACGTTCCGTTTGAGTGAAAGCAACACAAGATGGCGTTATTCGATTGCCTTGGTCATTGGCTATGATCTCTATACGACCATGTTTCCATACTGCAACACACGAGTATGTGGTTCCCTAGTCAATGCCGATTGCTGGTGCTTCACGACTACTGCCCGCCATTACTTCCAAAGTTGAAGAAAAAAGGATGCAACAACACTATGAGTTTATGATGAACCCTCACACGTTTCTGATCTTATAGCTTTGAATTCAACTACTCCTTATAGGAATATGTAGCATTTGTCAAAGTCCCAAGAACACTATGATATTAATATCTTTTGTTGAAGCATACTACGAGGTAATGTCTTTTAGGTTTCCAAAGGCAACTTTTAATGTCTTTTCATATTTAATGTATTAAAATCTGATGATCTCAAAGGATAACAAATGTTTCAATCTATTGCTAATTAATAGTTAAAGAGAAAATGTACATTACTACTAGTGCAACGAGTATATGTATTTATATATTTAAATTACAAGTTTTCTAGTTTAGTTGAGCTTATTCCAAAAAAAACTAAAAAAGTTTATTATGTATATATAAAATAAACAAAAGAATGAATCGAATAAAAAGCTCTCAGAAGAACTCATATTTCACGTCCTCGTAAGGTTCTTGGGCGCATGTGAACCACATGGATTTTTACTTCGTAGTATAAAACTAGTTATAATACCTGTGCACGCACAGGGTTTTTAAAATTTCGTTTTGATTATGTATTATTATCGATTAAGAAATGAACCACTTAACATGTTTCAAATAGTTTTACTTAGTGGACAAAAAATAAAAAAGTCATATGTATATATGTTATAATCTACATATTATTTTAGGAGAATGATTTTGGATTAAAAATTATATTTTATTATTCAAGCAAAATCAAATGATGATACTTGACTTGCATGAGATGTTAGTGATATATGTTTTTAGTTTTGCAAACCCGTGCTATCAATTTACGATGTGTTTTGTAATTGTAGTATTTCTTTTACTTATATTTTCGTTAATATATGTAGCATATTTAGATAGCTTTGAAGATTGATTCATTTCCTTGATTATGAATAACTATCATACCATGCTTACTAATGTACCTTTTTGTTTGAAATTTGTATTTTCATAAGTTTGTGCTATTTACTTCTCATGTTTGATCATAAAATTACCAAATTAACATAGATGCTTACACTATAGCTTCTTTATTACATAAAGAGAAACAAAAAAAGATGTAATGGGTAGAACTCAAATTTAATATTATGTTTATTTATAATGTATAAGAATAATTTTTCTCTAAACCATAACTATATAAGGAAATTATTATTACTTGTATAAGTAAATTATAAATGCATAAAAAAATGATAGAGTACATCCGCAAGTCTTTTAGGATTGTTTGAATCCTTGCCGACCTTTCACTTTAATGCAACTTTCTTCACAATTGGCCTAAATCATCAAGGTAAAACACACACATATTTTTGACCGTTGGTTGACACCCATAGTGTTATCAATGACAACAAACACCTGCTAAGTTTTATTAATTCATTCAAAGACAAATTACACTCCGAAAAGAATTCCTACCATAAAATTCCCCATATAGGCACTAAAACACATCTTTGGTACATTAACCTTCCATGATAATCATGTGTTGATACTTAATCCTCCTCTAATAAGCGCACACAACAAATTGCATTACACTTTAGTTTGTGCGATAAGTTCATAAAACTGCAAAAAACACTAACATGTTGCATTATAGTGAGGATAACAACAAAGTTAGTTATAACATTAAATCAGAAAACTTCATATTAGAACTAAAGGGGTGTTTGGTTATGCTTATTAAAGATGCTTATTGGCTTATTCAATTACCATAACACAATAAGCTTATGATAAAGCTATAAGCTTTTTTTAGAAGCTTAGTAAAAAACCCCTGAACTCCCAACTAATTCTATCATAACTTAGTGTTTTTATAGTAAAAATACAAATATTAAGTGTAGAAATTTTCAATAAAACATAAAAAAAAAAAAAAAAAAAAAAAAAAAAAAAAAATTACTAAAAGTTGGTGTGTATAACAAAAAAGTTAAACCATAAAAAAGGTTACTAAAAACTATTAGCTAGATAAGGCATGAGCCAAAGTGCTGTTGAGGTCTCTTTCGGATTC
This sequence comes from Artemisia argyi, assembly GCA_030686995.1. Lineage (NCBI taxonomy): Eukaryota > Viridiplantae > Streptophyta > Magnoliopsida > Asterales > Asteraceae > Artemisia > Artemisia argyi. Next base: position 27,912,369 of record CM060693.1, read on the forward strand.
TATTCAGAAGCAAAAAGGGGTTTACACATAAATATAAAGTATAGAATAATGGTTGTATCTCACATCTGTGATTACCAAGTCAATAACATTATCGCAATATAGTAACGTAATAACCTGATTAGAAACTATATATTCTTGTTGAATAATTCTCATGTACATACTTTTAATTCCTTTATAACGGCCAACTATTATTATTATTATTATTATTATTATTATTATTATTATTATTATTTGAAACATCACGTCAATGAATAAAGTTAGGTTATCACCTACGTAGTTTTTCTTTTTTTGATTTAGGAGGTGATTCTTATCAAATAAGGATTGTGATGCGTGCATTTTTTTTTATAATTTAAGGAAAACACCTTTTATATTAAAGAATGACTATCTAACCGATGTGTTTTTGTTTGTTTTTTTTAATAATTAGCTTTGTATAACGTTTTTAACTGACAAAGATGTTGAGTTTGAGGTTAATGCTGTTGTTTAACTTTAACTATTGATATCATGTTGTACAAAATGTGCGAGTTTAGTGGCACATAATGAGCGTTGATGAAGTTAAAATATGCTCCGTAAAGTTTTTAAAATGTTTTTTTTTATGGATATCCATATAGAAATTTTAAATAAAAATTTCATAAGTCTTTATTATAAGTAGAATCGCGTATATTTATTTTCATGTCACAGTAACTCATGTTTACCATTTGATATTTATATTCCCGTTACTAATAATTTAGCCGTATTTCAAACCCGTGTACGCATAAATTAAACTTTTAAATAGTAACATGAGTCATTTTAAAAAAAAATATTATAATTGATGAAAGTTTAAAACTAACATTAGTTTAAAAAATATTTAACGTATATTAAAACTAATTCGCATATTTACTAAATTTATTTTAATGGATGAAAGTCAAAAAAACTAATACTATTACTCATGTAATTTTAAACAAAGTTAACATTATAAAGTATAGGAGGTATAAAGTGCAAGGGGTTATTTGTTTATTGTCTAAAGTTATCAAAAAACATGGAGACTTATAATTTTACACTTAACTCTAATATATTTAAAATTCAACCACTAAGGTTTTATTAATTACCTCATCTTTTCTTAAGTTTTTATTTTCATAAATTTGACACCTATATTTTTACGTGTTTTTTTTATTAATCAAATTCTCCACCAAATTTATTAAAGTTTGACCAAAATCAATTCAATTTTGACTTTTTATTAGCCAATCATATTGCTTGATTTCGCTTATGTGTCAAAACGAGCTCTCCTATTGGTCCAATTTTTTTTTCAATGAGAAGGGTTTTGCAAAAACACTCCGAAATGATGTAATTCTTGTATTATATAAAAGATGTTGCCAAAATTCTGATTTTTTTTAATTAAACCATGTTCGAAATATTTATGTTATAAATCTTCATTACTTTTATCGAAATGAACCAGATAACTTTTATTCTAGTCCGCCACTACACTTCCTATTAATCCATATTAAACTTCTAACGACAATGTACAAAGATCAGAAGCTACAATTCGTCCCAAATAGATATATTATTACAAGTTTGAGCTCCTCATATGTCCTTAAGTGTAGCTACTAACACTTTTCATATTGAAACTTCAAAGATATTGGATTAGTGCAACAGTTTTGGGTTTATCAAAAATGTAACAGTGCAATAAGCTCTCGATTTGCAATAAAACACGGTCATCAGCCAGTAATTATTCTTGTTGAGGTTATTACAGTTGTTCAAATTGAAATAATATAAAATAGGTATCTAATGAAAAATCTGAATCTCTTAACCACTAGGCTACATCTCTATGATTCAAACGTACTAAAGAATGGTAACAAGGCAAGTACCAGATGATTCAAACTACGTCCCAAACCTGCTCCTATCCCCATTAAGGATGTTATTACTATTCTTTCTTAATGAAAATAATATAACTCAAACATACTCTAAACACCCCTAGTTCATACATCTCAACTTTACATACGGTGTGTGTTGACAAAATTAGATGTTTGATTGTAGCAGGTGTTGAATGTTAGTAAATTATGTTAGGGTGATGATAATCTTGGATATCTTCACGAATCGCGTAAATTCACTTTCCGTATAAAGTATTTCGACTCTATTAGTGCTTGGGTATCACGAAATCCTTTCGGGATAATTCGAGAAGAACACTTTGTTCTAAGGCACAAGAGAACAAAGCAAGACATAGAGAATTGTATGAATTTGTATGTTTTTAAGAGACTAATGTTATCGGTTAAAATAACAAAAAACTTGACAGTTACAAGCTGTTAAACGTAGTTAAATTCGGTTATATCCGAACAGTCACAACTTTTCACCAACAGCCATGTTGGTTGGGTTTTTGGCGGGAAAATATAGTAAATCCTATAATACAGATTCATGAAGGGGCTCTACCCCTTGACCCCACATCTTTTGTCTAAACAAAAACATATGTTGTGTATTTGCCCCATGAATTAGATCATGCTTCAAGCCTTGCCCTTTTTTATTTTATATTTCGCATTTGCCCCATTGCGACTTATGTAACCTAAGTGAATCGTACAAACCAATACAATGTTGCCACATGTCCTAGTACCAAGTACACTTTTACAAGTGTGTGTAAGACACAAGTACATGTGTGTAAGTGTCATTTTTGTACTATGCGTAAGTGAACTATTATGCAACTTGTACTATTTTTAAAAAAAAGTCAAACTTGTAACAAATAAAATATACATTATTTTTTTATGCAACTTGTACAATTATTATTCGATTTGATGTTTGTAATAGTGATTGTACTTGTAGTTGTTTAAGTGTCAACTATTATTCAACTTGTACTTTTTGGCAAAATAAGTCAAACATGTAATAAATATAATTATTACTTGTGCGAATTGTACTTTTAACTTATGCACATTGTACTTTTAATACTTTTTTTATTTATGCATTATTGAACCGAACCTAACACTGAACCTAACTCCAACCCAAAATTTTAAGATCCAACACCCGAACGTAACTCCAAACCCAAAATTAAGCGAATTGTACTTATAATATTTTTTAATTTATGCATTATTACACCGAACCTAACTCCAAACCAAAGTTTTAATGTCCAACACCCGAACCTAACTCCAACCATAAATTATGCGAATTGTACCTGTAATAATTTTTTTATTTATGCATTATTGACCTTTTCCTAACCGAACCTAAATCCAATCCAAAGTTTTAAGATCCAAACATCCGAACCTACCCAAAATTATGCGAATTGTACTTTTAATAATTTTTTTATTTATGCATTATTGCACCGAACCTAAGACCGAACCTAACTCCTACCCAAAGTTTTAAGATCCAAGCGTATCTAACACACCTCTTTAGAAAATATTTAATCATTTTTTGAACAAGCGTATCTAACACACCTCTTTTTTTAAAAAAATAACACGCTTATAAAAGCGTACACCTCTTTTGAAACACGCTTACTTCCTCTCTCTCTCTCTCTGTGTGTAACTCACAAAGTGTTTGCACTCTCTTCACTCACAGATCTGAGGTCCAATCGTTAAAAAAATAATTTGGGTTAGGGTAACGAATTATCAATAGGATTTAGGGTTACTCTAATTTAGGTTTATGGTTTGTTTATTTGGTTTAATTGTTCGATGATTATTCAAATCGATTTAGGGTTAGGGTTAGGGCTTTATGTATTTCAGGTTATTTAGTGGTAGGGTTTATGGCTGTTTTTGGGAGATTTATATCCGAAGTAAATTCTATTTACAAGGCTCTTAATTTATTTATCTGCTTAGCAATCGTGGGAGTCACTAACCTCTTCAACTGAGTTAAGTTTGAAGAGGTTAGAGACTACCACGATTACCAAGTTGGATAATCAGTTTCGTCTTCCGCTGCATACCGAGGAAAGCACTGTAAGTCTCTCTATTCTATTAAGTATACATTTTGTTGTGTCTAGGTCGATGGAGTTTAGGATTTGGGTAGTCTTGGAAGTTGAGTTTGATTGGATTGTTTGTGGGTAGTCTTGGAAGTTGAGATTGATTGGATTGTTTGTGGGTTATATGTTATAGTTTTTTTATGGTTTACGTGATATATGCTAGTTGTCGAAATGTTTAATTGTCTTGCAGTTGATTTGGGCTGTCTCGGCAGTTTAAGATTTAGGACATATTATGTTCAACTCTATGACAGTTTATGTGCTAGTTGTGGAAAATTTTTTGGTTTATATAATGCAACTTATGATATATTGAATAAATCAATTTTGATTATAAGAATGATTTTGAAGAAAATGAGACTTGACACAATTTTTAAAAGTGATTTTTCAAGTGCTACTTGTGGAAACTTGTGTACTTGTCTTTGCGATAGCGATCGATATAAGTGTTGTATCGGAATGGTGGTAAGCAGCTATTCTATGTGAAACCATAGATGATCTGCTTACTTAACCCAGCGGAGTTGCACTCAGATATCGGGCCTCAGCCTATATACATCCTGCTTGTGATTAAGACACGACGGAAATAGTCTGTACTCTCGATCAGAGGGAACCGGTTTGGGCAACTGTTTTGACAGCTTGAGATTGTAATTGCCAAGATTTCAGTACATTGGCGGTACGCAGCGTCTTGTAAATTATTTTAAAAATTTGTGCAATTTGATTATATTTTTTTAAACTATTACAATATATTAAAAAAAAAAAAAAAAAAAAAAAAAAAAAAAAAAAAAAAAAAGGAAAAAGATGAGACTAGTTTATTTATAATCAATTGAACGCCAAAAAAAGAAATTGTTTATATCTCATGAAATCTGTCACAGAACCTATGATAATCTTGTCATAACTTGCACTAACCATACAAAATTTAAGGTTTTTTGTTTCATGTCTGTATTCAATGCTGCTTTAGGTGCATACAGGATATCTAAGTCATAAAAACTGCTACTCTCTTTTATAAAAACTCAAACTTAGTTTGATTATTTAATTTTGTTCATATTCAGTTAACTTTAATCTTCTATAATTTTAAAAATAAGTCAAGTAATAGATTAACTATCGCATGGCTAGATTCTGACCATTTTCAATAACTTACAGTAAGTGTTTATTTGGATTTGTTTTAGTTTATTTCTTCAGGGTTTCTTAGGTGTTCCTAGATTAAGTCTAATAGTGACCTTTAGTCTGCTTTGACTTAGATGTTTTGACACTTCAAGCGTTAATATGTTGTTCTTTAAGTCTTCTGTGAGATAAATAAATCTGTTTTGAAAAAAGTTGCATTCGATTAGCTAAAAACAGATCCAGAAGGATCTGGTCTTTTTTAAATTCCTTTATAACCTTGTTAATTTTTTTGTTGAAATAGCCAAAAAAATGTAACGTAGATGAAGTGTGTTACATGGTAGTTAACATGTACAACTTTATGTGTGTGATATAGTGGCTGAATCTATATAAGAGTTTGAATGTGAAGCTCATTTTAGATGGATTCCATCTAAAAGAAGAAGTTCAATTATTAAGGCAGGATCATCCGTCAACTTAGATGGATTCCATTGATAATCTTGTAACCATCTAGTTTCATTTATGTGTTTCATCTTGATGACAAGTTTTGCCTCTTTCAAAACAGAATGAAGATCCATCGGACAAAAAAAAGTGATGAAAACTCGTCCGTTTAATGTTGATAAAAAGTTTTCTTTTGCTTGATCTTCATTCTCTTTTTGAAATAGCCAAAACATGTAACATATATCAAGCACATATGTGATACTAGGCGGTGTCCAAATTAAGCATTGAAATCTATCTATGTTGACAGATGATTCAGCCTTAATAATTGAGACGTGTGGATAGAGATAATGATATAGTGATTATTGTTCATGACATGCCACACTCCTTCATTATCTCATTCAAAACGAGTCCTGTTACTCAAACTATTTTATAGATTCAAACGTGTATTACATGCGAATGGATTTACGTTAACTATCATACATGAGGGTGAAGTGATGATGGTACTTTTGGGTGTAGGATACACTTTTCAGGAGTGTATCATACACCCAAAATTATCATCATCAACTTCACCCACATTTTTTATGTTTGACGTAAATCCTTTTGCATGTAATACACTTTTATTTGTATGACCTTTCTATCATATTGTTTTTTTAAACTCAAATTAATATGGCAGAACCTATTTTAATTTAGTAACAGACATTCAGCGCCGTTTGTTAATATCAACAACTTAAGAATTCAAAAGAAACCTCTTTTGCGAAAGTGTATTCCTATTTTTTAATGTATATATTTCCTGATGAAACCTCTTTTGCGAAATATTTTAGTTTATATATGTTACATAGTTAGTTAACAAAGTTAAGGATGAATATTTTATAAATGTAGATTCTAGAAATAGTGAGTCAAAGAGAAGTTTAATGTAACAAGGTATGTATTTTGTGGCCGCATTACTCATCCACAAAGTAATGCGACAATACACATCTTGATACATTCAACTTCACTTTGGAAAACTCAATAATCAAGGCCCACCTATCTAACGTTGTAGATGGGTTCCATTGCTTAAAGTGACAGCTTTACCTACGGACATGGAAGTGCTTGATATTGACACACAGACACTCCAATGACCTTAGCTAAGTCGGGCAATTTAAGCAATGGAACGCACATACATCGTCAGATAGATGGGCCTTGATAATTGAGTTGTGTTGATTGTGATAATGATATATCGTGTATTGTTCATGGCAATCCACCATCCTTCATTATCCCATTCAACACGAGTGACTCACATGCTTTTCTAGAATCGATAACTTTTTAATTGGGCACACATTGGTACTTTGACCTTCCCCTCGAAAACCCATTCCTATGTCAGTGTCATTGCAATTGATTTGGCGCAAATCCTTGCACAAATTTCGTCGACATGGCAATGAGATTTCGAGTGGAGGCTGAAAGTACCAAAGTGTGTCCACTTGCATATGTACACAATTGTAACTGGTAAGACCCGTGTTGTTTGTGATAAATTTGTGGTATTTTTTTACGAGAAAACACAATCCTTTTTTAATCAATAGCTTTACAGCTCATAAAGTATTCTTAATAGCGAGATATGGGAAAGAAAAAAGAGGGGTACAAGTGTATTTGGTGCAGATTCATTTTGTCGCGCTATATAAAACTACCTTATGAGTGCATCCTGTTATACTATAGAGTGATAAGTAGGGAAGAGAGGATGTCGTAAAAGTGTATTTGGTGCAAATACATTCTTTTGCCATATCCTCTTTTTCCTTCTTATCATCCTATATTATTGGAGTCTGTGTTACCAGTCTAGGGAGGTGTATGGTACTCATAATGAAGAAGTACTCGGCTTGTGCTACCAAATACAATACAGGAATCACATATAGTGCAGTCAACAGACATTACAGTCAACCAAGATGAAGATGTCCAGGAGGGAATTGACTCTACAACAGTAATTATACCACCCAATCACAGACCTCGTGTTGACAGGCCAACAAAAAAGAATGAGTCAGATGATGAGCCTGCAGTTCCTAGTTTTTGAACAATATGTTTCACTTTATTGTCTGTTGGATTCTATGTTTGTATTCTTTATTTAAATGTATTGTCTTTAGAACAATGTTTTGAACTATGCTTGTATTCTATGTTTGTACCCATTGCATTTTGACTTCCAGAAGTGAAACTTGCCAAAAAAGAAAGTTGCAAATGTTGAATGGGAGTGACCTAGTCACTCGCTCCCTTGTGCCAATTGCATTTGCACCCATTTGCACCCATTGCATTTAGACTTTGAGAAGTCAAACTGCAAATGTTGAATTCCATAAAGTCAACTGTCATGTAAGTGTTTTTTTTTTGTCCAACACATATATACACAGTACGTGGCAACCTTATAAGCCCTTTTGTAGGCAAACACGTCCATACTAAATACGCATCTCTCAAAACACCCACTTGCAAAACACACATCCCTATTTCCTTAACCATGAACAACTCTGAATGTGATATTGATCTAAAGGTTGTCTGTAACGCGTATGTGCTAACTGAACTAATGCTTGGCCCTTACCACCACACCGAGATTCTTCAAGACTTGCAGCAAGCACACGATTTGGAGTACAAGTCCAAAAAAATTACTGAAAGGGTGGAACGTAGGGGGGATGTGATTGTTAGACTTCAAAGAGATTCACGTGCAAGAATTGCAAGGAGCAATACAAAGAAGCTTAAGAGACTACAAACAATTGATAAGCCTAGGGCGAAGGCCCTGTTGATGATGTCCAGGCAAGTCAAGGAAAAGATGTTTAAGAAGATTGATGTTGTTGTGAAGAAGAAATATCCATTAGGGGGTTGGTTGTTTAGAGATTAGTGATGTAATGGATCTTAGTGATGTAATGGATCTGATGATCCAGATTTTGTATGAATAATGTCTTGACATATGTTTAAACTTCATTAGTGAATTGAATAGGTATCACAAACATAAACAACAAACTCACATTAATGAAACATTAAAACACAGAATAAACATAGGCATTAAGTTTTTGGTTTGGACATACCCAAAACCATAGTGATTTAGTTTCTTGGCTTCTTTTTAGTCTTCTTCTTAGTCTTCTTCTTAGTCTTCTTTTTAGTCTTCTTCTTAGTCTTCTTCTTTGCTTTAGTTGATTGAGTTGCATCTGCACCACGCCATGCACTTATGTTTCTACTTGTAATACCCAGACCAATGACACCACAACTGACTTCATCTTCCGTTTCACAACCTGCCTGTTGAAGTATCACATCGCGATGCCTCCAACACTTAACATCCCCACAACATATGAAGCATCTTTCGTCCAACACTTCTATCTTTGCACCACCCCCTCCTGTTTTGTTCCCACTTCTAATACCAAGACCAATTTTATAACCACCTACTTCCTCTACCTGTCTATCATTACTACTCATTTTCTTTCTCTTTAATTTTTGAGTTACAGATTATGCCATATGTATGTTCTTGAGAAATTTGAAATGAGACTTTAGTATCCTAGTTAGTAGGATAATTTACTTCATTATGAGAGGTAGGTAAAGGAGTATTAACTACTTACTAGTCCTAGTCAATAAAGAACAAAAATAAGGTGTGAAACTTACCTATTTATTTATAGTTGTTGTAAGACATGTGTAGTGTACATCCAACTGAACGGTTTTTAAATTTTGGTATAGACACAGGGTTTAGTGATTCATTAGTAACGGTTAGTGACTTTTTAAACACACCGTTTGCAGTTATTTTTTAAACAAACCGTTTGGTGGTTACTGACTTTTCAATTGGATTGAATTGTTTGTCTTAGTATAAATAACAAAGTATCTCACCCATTATGTCAATCATTCACCCTAATGGCATCTTCATCATCAAACACTGATTCCAGGAAAAATAAACAAGCAATAGATGATTCTATTCCTCCTACTCCTGAGAAGTACAAGATTTTTGACATACCCCAAGATATATGGGATAAATGCCATACTGGCGCTTATGGAACTGAAAAAACGCTGATTGATCTTTATAACAAGCGTATAAAAACACTTGAAAAATAAATCAAGAGGGATGAGGAGATCATACAGGAACGCCAGAGGATGATTGAAGAACGCAATACAACAATAGCGTCACTACGCAAACAAATTGGTGATGTCGACAAAGAGATTGAAGATAATTTGTTTACTTCTTAATGTTTCGCTAAGTTTGTGTGTATGTATGTGTCTATGTTATCATAAATATTAACAATGTTTCACTAATGTTTCACTAAGTGTGTTTGTATGTGTCTTTAATCTTGAAATGTAAGTTTGTTTACTTGTTGAAAGATCAATTTTGTTCTTGTTTGATGTTGAACCTGGTGATGAGTTACTATTTTTTTTTGCGGTATCATGTGATGTACAAAAATTTTATTAACCTGGTTATAACATACTAATGCGCATCACGTACAGGTAAAATTATATGTAGACATCACTTTGAATATTAAAGATAACTACAACTTAATATTAATCATTCATCAAAGTCATTACAAGACAAGGCTTAAAGCCATTTCATTAAAAGTTACACAACATAAACATAGAAAATAACTGCCATAATATAACCGCAAAACACAATCATCATGATCATACTCTAATCTTCATCAGAGGAGACTTTTTTTATATATATTTTTTTTGGTGCACAGGCTTCTTCTTCTTGGACCTCCATAAGCTGCACTTGGTGTTCCTTCTCCTGAATCCCATCAGTGATATCATTGATTAGAGCAGTTAACAAAACAATCCTGTTACGCTCCCTTACCTGTGTTTCAATTAGAGAACGTATAATAGCATTTCTATTTTCGTCCAATGGGACCAGATGCTGAGTCTCATTGAGTACAACTTGACGGTCTTCAACTTGCTTTTGTATTTGATTACGTTCTTTCACAAATCTCTTCAAACGACCCCTCTCTTGAGTCAACTCTTTCTTGAAGTGCCTCTTCACTGTTGTTGCCAAATTGTAGGAAGAAGAAGAAGCCATGGATGATATGATAAGTTATATTTTATATAAATATAGTTATGAGTTTTGGTCAAACTCCTATTGTATGTAAAAATGTAAAATGAGTTGTAGTTATTGTGTTTTGATGCATGAGGAAGGGAAGTTAATGATGAATAACTATTCATGGCGGTGGCTCAAGGGTGGCATTCTAACCAACTGGCCTTATAAGTCAAATATAAACAGATATTAACAATCATAACCATAGAAAAATACATATTAAACCGACACACACAGTCACGCACACACACAATCTCAGTATAAACCCACTCTACAGTTGGGTCATATCAAGCTTATTAATAGGACAGTGAACTTAAATGTGTATAAGGGGAGGTTGGGCTTTGAGAGGATAAGAGCCTTGTTAAATCACAATTAAACTTATCAATCTATATTTTGCAATGATGTCTCTGCAGTAGCATTCAAACTTGTGCATTGTGTTTGCCTTGTTTTTAGACTTGTTTATTGTTACGGAATTTTACTACTTTTGTGATACGCATAAATTAACACAAAAAACCTTCATATTAATGATACTTTAAATTTGGGTCGTATCAAAATTGGTACTATGACAGTAAACTAAAGTTGGGAATCAGGTTTGGTTTTGAGAGGGTAAGACCCATATCAAACTAGACATGTTTCAATAAACACTAAATGATTAAACGAAATACACTTCAAAGGAAAATGTAAGTATAGAATGAATCATATATCCACACACCATACCTCAATTTAGTAAAGATATATAAATCACCATACCTCATTTTATAGCTGTTAAACCAAACAAAGTTAAATATATACTCAAATTGAAAGATGTCTTACCATTGAAACAGATCAACGGTATTCGAAAACCCCAAACCAACCACAAACAAACTCATTACTACACAAATGAAGAACTTCCAAACACTTCAAATGAAATATGACAACATGAACTTTTCCTTCAAACAAATTTCGACATAAACTAAACGGCTAAGATGATACAAACTACTCAATGATTCAAATAAAGTATCCACTAACCTTTTTTTTTATTGTTCCAACTTCAACAACTATATCATCAAGATTGCCAGTATCAGCATCCCAATCAAAAGACTGTCAAGACTAGAATCGAATACCTGAAATATTAGGCTGAATCATCAAAGACTATAATCCTTTATCATAGCCCTGATAAATATTTGATTGTTTATAATTTTGGCTTAGATTGAAAACCCTAAATCTGCTATTGAGATCTACCAACTTGTTTTGACCGTCTGTGAGAGAGAAATGTGTGAGATAACAAAAGTCAAACACACACACTACTTTACCCTTTATACCAAAAAAAATTAAATAAATAAAAATAAAAATAAATATACTCTAAAAGGTAATAAGCCATAAGTGTAATAAACATAACTGATCATGCTTGATCCGTTGTTCCATTGATTGATAATAAACATATAGAGACAACCCTAGTACATACAGCAAAACACAAAAGACATTGATCAAAACATACTAATCTTCGTCATCCGCTTCAGCTTCTTCCAACTTCTCCAAAAGCTCATCCTTCTCCTCCAAGCTTTGACGAGACAGCACCAGTAGTTGAGCCAACAGATCAAGCTTCCTGCGGTCTTTTTGTTGAACTTCAAGCAGGCATTGACGGCCAGTTTCAGCCACAGCATTGAAACGAGTAAATGAGGTAGCTACCTCAGTTAGTGTTTTCTCCTTCTTATCAATCACCGCCCTCAACTGGCTACTCTCCTCCCTAATACGAGCTATAAAACTTATCTCCTCTGCTTTGTCATGCGTTACCAACAGCTTGAACGCATCAACTAGCTTACCAGATTTTGTTGCATCTTTCATCTCATTAAGGTTTGGTGTGTCTGCCATCTTAAGGTTAGGGTTAACAAGTGGGTAAATGTATGTGGAAAATATAGGGTTAAAAGTATGTGATCAATGTATTAGTATATATAATGAAAATAGGGGTTTGGTGGTTATAATTAATGATAGCAAATTGCAATGTGTAAAAATAACACCACAAAGACACTCTCGAGGCATTGGAACATTCAGTTTGATTGTTAATGCAGCCTTTCCATCTTCTCCCATGCATAAATGGGGATTGCAGTATTTAGGAAGATGTCCAACTTTACAATTTAAACCCCTCATTTATGCAATGGATATAAATCAACCTTTCCAGGCACAATGCATTACCATTAACTTCCTAAAATTCAAAAAATTACTTATAACTTATATTCTTATACTTATAAAAAAATCCCATTTAAGATTGTATTTTTTCTAAAAACATAAATACATAATAAAAAACAATAACTAAAATAATATTAGTTTGAAGAATAACAACAAAATAATTATCAAACTTGACACTATTAATGTGCAAATTATCAGATTTAATACACATAATAACATATACAGTTTTTAAAAAGGAATTTAGGGATTTTAGCATAACCAATATTAACCAATATTAAACAAACACTGATTAATTACATATTATAAATTGAAAGGTCCATTCATGTAACACCAGCATAGAACATAAAAAAGATAAATGATAAACATAAACCAGTTTTTATACAAATAACATATGCAGCTTTTAAAAAGGAATTTAGGGAGAGTAAATCAAACATAATCAATATTAAACAACATCGTTAATTATATATTATAAAATTAAAAGTCGATTCTTGTAACAACATCATCGAGCATAAAAAAGAAAAATGATCACTAAACATAAACCAGATTTAATAAAAAAAATATATGCATTTTTTAAAACGAATATGGGATAAATTCAACATTACAATATTAAACAAAACGTCATTAATTATATGGGATAAATTCAAAAGTCGATTCATGTAACAGTATCATACCGCATAAAAAATAAGAATGATCCTAAACATAAACCTGCAGATTTAATACAAATAACATATGCAATTTTTAAAAAGTAATTTAGGAAGAGTAGCATAACCAAACTTAATCAAAAAATATAAACGATAAACATAAACCATAGAGCAAAAAATATTTAAAACAAATAACATATGCATTTTTTAAAAAGGAATTTAGGGAGAGTAGCATAACCAAACTTAATCAAAAAATAAAAACATTAAACATAAACCACAGAGCAAAAATTGATAAACATAAACAATAAACATTAGATAAAATTAAGAGTCCAATGTCCAAATCAAGTAATCAACATAAACCAGAAACATGATAATGATAATGATAAACATAAACAAGAAACATGTTAAACATAAACAAAGAAACATAAACCAAATCCGAAATCCATCCAGAGACTTCCAAGAGCATCACCCAGAGACTTAGAATGGCAACCATCCCTTCAGCTTCTGAGCAAATATATCTTTCTCACGCATGCTCAACTCAGTCTCCTTCATAGAAATCATCATAGCCATCAGCCGAAGCAGATCCTTATGCTGACGCTGCCTAAGGAACTTTGCAGTCTCCACAGCCTCGACCCTACCCTTCAGGACATCGACTTCATTCAGAAAAGCTTGGGCTTCTTTGATGGACTCAGATAAATTCATGCATACTTTCGTGATATCACGCTCCAGATCCTTGTCTTTGGCAGAAGACCTCTCAAGATACAAATCTAGCTGGCGTTCCAACAAGGTGGAACCACAAGCATGAGCAAGTTCATCGAAAAGTGGTAGTGGAGCCATTGTTGTTTTGCTTTAGAAAAAAGTTGTATGTGTGTGTCATTGTGGTATGAGGTATATGTAGAGGACCGTGGGGAATTGATACACTTTGGTACATGAACCACCGGTTGGTTATCCCATGAAAGACTGTTGAGTGCCCAATGTTTAACAATGGTCAATGCATTTAATATAAATCTAACTAATATCTTTTACATTTTATAAAATTGTTAGAACTAGTAAAAATTTAACAACATAACAAATAAAGCAAGAACATATTAACGTGGTGGTGCTGTTCCAAAAAAAAAAAAAAAAAAAAAAAAAAAAAAAAAAAAAACGTGGTGGTGTTGTGGCTGTACCGTGGTGGCTGTAACATGGTGGTGGTGCTGCTGTATGAGATGGGAGAGAGATGTTATGTATATATTTGAAAAGGAGATGAAATGTGGTAAGGTTTTGTAAGGTTTGGTACTTGGTTTGGATGTTGGTTAGGGACTTGGTTCGGAGGTTGAATCTTAAAACTTAGGTTCGGGATAAGTACAAGTCGCATAATCAAGTACATAAACTTTCAACATATCAAATCAAATAAAATTTTGTACAAAACGCATAACAAAGTACATATAACTATTTGGAACATCTAATCTCATTAAAAATTACATTTTGCATAAAAAATAAATTATATTTTATTTTTCAAAAGTTTGACTTTTTTTAAAAAATTGTACATGTTGCATAATAGTGCACTTACACATAGGTACATGTCGCATACAAAAGGACACTTACACAAGTGTACTTGGGTCTTACACACACTTACACACATGTACTTGATTTTGGGGCAAAAATGGCCATATGAACATAATGGCATAAACCGCCTAAGTCGAATTGGGGCAAAACCCTTTACTCGAGGTCGCATGGGGCTAGGCTTGAAGCATGGGTTTTTCCATGGGGTAAATACACAATTACCCCAAAACATATTAGCTTAACGAGTGTGCACTCCACACTTCTCTAACTCGTATCTGAGCTTAATATGAAATTCATTGGTCTCGAGTAAATCGCAATTAACTAAAATAGTTGATAACACTAAAATCACCAACATTGAATCTAAAGCAGCTAAAGCTTATGATAGTTGAAGTTTGAGCTGAAACTTTTACTTTTACATATATATAACGAAGTAACTAACTGCATCAGCTATATGTATAAAATAAATAAATAAAAATATTTAAAGAAAAAATATATATTATTTAAAGGGTATAAGTGTTTATTTATTCAAAAGCTACTTCAAAAAGCTTTTATAATGCGAGCTTGTGAATTCAAAAGCTTATATGTTTCTCGTTCACAAACAAAGCTTAAGTTATATTTCAATTTATCTTAAAAGCTTAAGCACCCAAAAGCTCTCCTCCAAGCACGCTCTTTAAAATCCGAAAAAAATATCTTTGTAACCTTTTCCAAAATTTAGCCTAAACGCAAACATCACGATTGCTACATTACTACACAAAATGTGGCCCATTAATTAGGGTCTTAAAGAAAGGCCCTTCGATTTTGACCTTTCAACACTTAAACATAATAGCATGATGTACGTGTTTGGCAAAAATTTCATCTATCGTTCCTCAAAGTTTAAAGTTGCATGGACAATCCCTATCTTTCCAAAGAATAACACTCGTGGTCCTTTTCTTAACTAGTGTTAAGTTCTATTATAATTTACACGTTATCTCTTTTAGCTAACGACCATATACATCGTATCTCTTTTATAATAACGGCCGTTTATAATTTAAAGTTTTTCGTCTGTTTTATACGTTTTCGCTTGTTTTAAATGTTTTCGCCTATTTTCTTACGTTTTTTGTCTTATTTTATAGGTTTAATCCGTTACGTTTTCGTCTTTTGTTATACGTTTCTTTATATGTCTCCATCCATTTTATATGTCTTCGCCCGTTTTTATACGTTTTCTTACATCTTCATACGTTTTTGTCCGTTTTTATATATTTTTCGTATGTTTTTTATACGTTTTCGTATGTTTTTTATACGTTTTCGTCCATTTTTATACGTTTTCGTCCGCTTTTATACATTTTCTTACGCTTTCATGCGTTTTTATACGTTTTCGTCCGTTTTCTTACATTTTTATACATTTTAATACGTTTTCGTTCATTTTTTTATGTTTTCGTCCTTTTTTACACGTTTTCATCTGTTTTTATACGTTTTCGTCTGTTTTTATATGTTTTCTTATGTATTCATACATTTTATTTATCCTTTTCATACATCTTCATACATTTTTGTCTATTTTTATACATTTTCTTACATCTTCAGAGGTTTTCATATGTAAGGAAACGTATAAAAATTGACAAAACATATAAAAATGGATGAAAATGTATAAAAGCGGATAAAACGTATTACATATAAAACAGACGAAAACGTATAAAACGGACAAAATGGATGAAAACGTATAAAAACGGACTAAGACGTATAAAAATGGACTAAAACATAGAAAACAGATGAAAACGTATAAAGACTAACCGAAACGTATAAAAACGGACAAAAACTTATAAAAACAGGAACGTATGAAAACATAAGAAAAACGAACAAAAACATATAAAAACGGACAAAACATATGAAGATGTAAGAAAATGTTTAAAAGCGGACAGAAATGTATAAAAATGGATGAAAACGTATAAAAATAGATGAAAATGTATAAAAATTGACGAAAACGTATAAAAATGGACAAAAATGTATAAAAACGGATGAAAACGTAAGAAAAATGTATAAAAAGGAAGAAATGTATAAAAAAAAAGGGGGAAACATAAGAAAACGGGCAAAACGTATAAAAACAAATGAAAACGTATACAAACAGACGAAAACGGATGAAAATGTATAAAAAAAAGGCAAAAACATATGGAACAGACGAAAACGTATAAAACAGACTAAAAACTTTAAATTATAAACAGCCGTTACTATAAACGATAGATGATGCAAACAGTCGTTAGTGAAAAGGCTAACGTGTAAATGATAACAAAATCTACTTAATACCAGATAAAAAAGGACGACGAGTGTTATTTTTTTTACAAAAATAGAGACTGTATATGCAACTTTAAATTTTGAGGATGGTAGTTGAAATTTTCGCCTAAGCACATACACGATTGATGTAATTTACTCAAAAATATATCAGCAGTCAGGCCATTTCTAGAAAGACCATGAACATACCAAATATATACAAACTATACAAAGTATCCAATAGGACAATATCGTAATTTTATCATATTGCCACTTCAGCAAAAAGTGCAACAAATATCTCAAATGAAATGCATCTCATGAACTATTGAACTTTTTATGTTAGATCGGCTACTGATTGCCATTCTCCTACATAAAATATGCCTTATTGTTTTTTTTATAGAACTGCAATTAACTATTTCATGACATACAACTATAAATTATGTCAATAAAATATGACTTATTAATTAAATTAAATACATACCAAGAATCCAGACCTTTTAAAGCTTATAAAATCACAATAATAACTATTTACTTTTTTTTTTATTTTTTACGAGATGGCAAATTTATCTTTTAGCTAATTAATCATAGATTTTTTTTTTTTTTTTTTTTTTTTTTTTAATGACTAAGGGTAATAAAGTAAACTTAACAATATAGAACTTTATTAACCTCTATTAATCACATCCAAATGACCTACCGGCCTAGCAAGTGTTAGGGGGTGGCAATGGTGATGCAAAAAAACAATGACCAACACATTTTTAACCAATCAAATGCCAACAACACATTTCATAATTCATCATGACTTTTCTTCAATTTTTAGTGGCAATGGTGAAAAGGGGTCAAACGGCTAGTACATTAAATGCCAAATGGTCCGATATTTATTGCTTTCAACAATGCCGAATCAGCATAGGATGACCCTCAACCATGCCGAAATGATGATGCCGACGAGGTGGTTTTGGGTGATGCCGATCGGCATGCTTTGCCGAGCCCATATGACCTTTGCATTGCCACCCCCCTTAAGAGTTTAGAGATAGGTGGTGCAACATACGTGCAGCAGCACGCAAAGAAAAAGTAAGTGTCAGAAAAATAAATCAACTGGTAATTTTATCTACCAACGATCGACCACCAAACAATGCAAACCTGTCGACTGGTAATTTTATCTACCAACGATCGACACACACTTAAAAGTGAAAAAGAAAACAGTAGCAAATTTATGGAGCGGAAGTTTGCGGTGTTTTTAAGGTTTAGGATTTACACTGTCTGTAATACCATAAAAGTAATATTGTTTTTTGTTTTTTATATCCCATAGAAAACAATCCCAACTACATATATAGAATACACACAACATATACATCTCGACATACATAGGATAAAGATAATTACATGTACAGCTCATGTATTACATACATAAGATAATGATAATCTTCATTTGTCTTGACACTTAATGATAAGGATAATTTTCATTTGTCTTGACACCAATAATGAGTAGGATAATGATGATCTTCCAAGTTAACAGTAAGATATTTGGATTTATTACAAGAGGTCAACAATTCAAATTGTGTTCAGTGTATACGTCTGAGTTAAAAACGTTCTCCCTTTCGAATAATCTACACAGTAAAAACTTCATCCGTTTGTTCATTTCTTTTTTATTTACTTTTAGTATCCGCTCTCCGTCTTAATTTATAATTTTATGTTTCTATTTTGAGGTGTTTATACAATAATTGTCTATTTTTACAATTTAACTAATAAAAAATACACTCTGGTTGTTAAATAATGTTTAAGAGCATTGGGTGTAGCTCACCACTTCCTTCATCACAGTGACTTGGCACCCTTGCCACACTTCTTCGCCACATCAGATGACCTCACACCTGATGAATTTGTTGTAGCTTGTCATTTTGTTGCTACTCGTCTGCACGAAGCAAATAAACGTCCTTTTCGTCTTTGTTTGTCAGATTTCGTATGTTACTTATTGAGTAAAAAAAAATAGTGGTAAGACCAAAATGAGTAAGCTGAGATTAGTTGTTAGAATGTTAGTGAGAGAAAGTTTGTTGTGACATCCCGTAAACTCAAAATGAGAAGTCACTGCAGCGGTGCTCTAAATAATAAAAATTGAAGTTAGTAGAAAATTCTAGAACCGTACATAAACAAAACCCACGAATGAATATACAGAAAGCATCCACGTAAGCAAAAAGTGT
Source organism: Artemisia argyi (assembly GCA_030686995.1). NCBI lineage: Eukaryota > Viridiplantae > Streptophyta > Magnoliopsida > Asterales > Asteraceae > Artemisia > Artemisia argyi. The sequence continues at coordinate 27,931,596 of CM060693.1, forward strand.
AGGCAACAAAATATCTCAAATAATATCTTCCTTCACTTTATAAATATCATACCAGGACACGTCACACCCTTCTTCTTCACTAGTGGCCGAATATATATATAAAAAAATAAATAAACACCTTCTTATTATCACCCTCATCTCCGTTAACTAATGGCCGTTAACTCCAACGACGACGTTTTCCCAACTCCCTTACTCGACTCCGAATCCCACGCGCTCCTCCAATCCATAACCGAAGAAGGCGGCTACGCGTACGCGCGTATGACCACACGCGCCGCTTTAGGAGACACACGCGCGGCGGAGGCGGCGCGTGAGATGGCGTGGGAGCAGCTGCATTCGGGGCCGTGGAACTCGGTGTTGCCGGTGTGGAGAGACGCGTACTCAATGGCGTGTTTACACGTGGCGAAATGGTGTTATGTGAATGGGGAGTATAAGGAGGTGATTAGGGTTTTGGATATGGGGTTGATTATGGGAGGGAGTGTTTTGCGGAAGGATTTGGAGGATGGGATTGTGAAAGCTACTGAGAGGGTTAGGGTTTCGGATGAGTCGAGTGAGTCGAATTTGATGTTGACGAGCCGAAATGCCGTTGATTTGATGGAGGTGAGTGTTTGTTAGTTGTGTTAGTGTGTGTGGGATTATAATTGTGTGTATGTTTGGTAGCTTTAAGCGGTTAGCGGTAGCTGTTTGTTTTTATAAAAGCTTTTGGTAAGATAAATGTAGTTGTACTTAAAATGTAAAATAAGCGTAAAAGTTATTTTGTGTGTGTGTGTGTATGGAATTATAATTGTGAGTATAGGTGGTAGCTGTAAGGTAGATGTAGCTGTTTGTTTTTTTTAAAAGTGTTTGGTAAGATAAATGTAGTTGTACTTGAAATGTAAAATAGCGTAAAAGTTATTTTGTGTGTGTGTATGGAATTATAATTGTGAGTATAGGTGGTAGCAGTTAGCCGTAGCTGTTTGTTTTTATAAATGTGTTTGGTAATATAAATGTAGTTGTAATAAAAATGTAAATTAGCGTAAAAGTTATTGTGTGTGTTAGTGGAATTTAATTGTGAGTATAGGTTTTAATGTTTAATGTTGTATGTTTTGTAGCTGTAAACAGTAGCTGTTTGTTTTTATAAAAGTGTTGGGTAACATAAATGTAGTTGTAATAAAAATGTACATAACGTAAAAGGCATTGTGTAGAGGTTAAATGGATACATTTGGTAGCCGTAGCGCGTTTGGTAACATAAATGTGCAAATTGTTATAAAAGTTGCAATTGACTATGTCGTATGAAATTACAATTGTGAGTAGAGATATTGGTTATGTTTGGTAGATGTAAGTAGTTAGTTGTTTGTTTTTATAACATAAATGTAGATGTAATTCAAGTCTAAAATAACTTTAAAGCTTTCCTGTGCGTGAATTCTAATTGTGAGTAGAGGTTGATCTATGTTTGGTAGCATAAATGTGACAAGTTTGTTATATAAAAGCATTTGGTAAAATGAATGTAGCTTTGATTGACTATGTGGTGTGAAATTATAATTGTAAGTAGAGATATTAATTATGTTTGTTAGCTTGTAAACAGTATATGTTTGTTTACATAATAGAGTTTGGTAGCATAGCCAAGGCCCAAGTGTAAAGTAACTTAAATGTTATGTGTGTGAAATGCAATTATGAGTAGAGGTTTGATGATTTATGTTTGGTAGCTGTAAGTAGTAGTGTAACTAATAGCACTTTGCTTTATAAAAGCATTTATTAACACAAATGTAATTGTAATTAAGGTGTAAATTAATGTAACAGTTAAACGCTTCATTTATAAGCGTTTTGAATAGGAAATTTTAAGTAAATTTCAAAAGCTAAACGCTTGTTGCCAAATAAGCATTATATTCTAGATGCTAAAAGCTAAAAAGCTAGTTGCATTTAGGATGTTATTATTTGCAAAAAGTTGTGCATATGTTTTACTATTAACTATATGAAAACGAGTTTTTGTTAACTGATTCGTAGCGGATTTTTTAGTGTTGTGAATGGTGAAAGTTTTTGATGTTAAGTGATAGTTTTGAGGTAAATTGCAAGTTGTGTCTCAGATTTGTTATAATTGATATTTGATGACTTGTTATTTGGAGGAGTTGTAATGATTGCTTATATTGTGGATCCTACATGTACGGTCCTATAATCATTTGAGATCCCCGTGAATGTTTATTAATTGTTGAAGCTTGATACAAAGAAAATGATAGTAGGTTAACTTATTGCTGGACTTAATTGTCCGAAACATGATTGGTGGTGGAACCACGTGGTTTTTAGCAGATTGAGATGGTTGTATTAGGGTAAAAGTAAATGTATCGTAACTTAGGGTAAAGGTAAATGTATTTTAACTTATTGATGCATAGAAGACCATGTTTATTATGCGTATATGTTATTAACATTTGAATTTGTTATCAAATGTTACTTTTTATGGAAAATCTACCAAAGTTTACAATTCACTGTTGAGAACCTCTGCCAACCTGGGTTGAGTTTCTGATTGTCCGAAATCTAGCATCCTAGTCATTGGCAGAGCCATGAAGGAACTATGGAGGGTGGTGGCCCCCCTAGACTTTGGACCAATTATTGTACAATACTTGATTTTCATGTGTAAAAGTTTTGTTTTTACGATTTAGCCCTCCCATAAAAGACTTTGAATTCTTTTGGCCCTCCCACAAAAACCTTTCAAGCTCCGCCATTGATCCTAGTTATTGATTATGTGTGACCTTCATCATGTGCATTTGATGAAAGTCGGACTAGTTTTTGTATCATCAAGGCAATAATGTGAGAAACATGATCGTGTACATACACTGAGAGAGATACCATAGGACGTATCGGCAAAATGCACTTTTCTTGTAGGCCATGAGCTAGAACAATAACTCGATAAGGTTTCCATATATCTATTGGTAATTCATAAAACACATTGTGGTTTCATGCATAATGGACCTATGCGCATTGATTCGTTGAGTAATGTTTTACCTGTCTTGATGATATATTTATCAGCAAGAAGATTGCAAGAATGTTCACCATCTGATTGGACATCATGCTCAGACGGTTTGAAAAGTGAACAGATTGTAGATAGGAAGGTTTCCCTGTGTTCAAGTGTAAAAAGACGGATTCATTAGTATTTTTGGTGGTTCATATCATTCCTTGAAGTAGTAGGACCAACCAAGTGGTTCAATGCATTTAAATTTTTCATTAACTTGCTGCATTGAACTTGTAGGTCCGTCAAATCTTACCCAAGAATTCACTGTCCTGTAAAATTGTCGAGAAGAGATCCGCCCTGTCATTGGAGGAATTTATGTGTGACTATTTCCTCCCAGGTTCTCCAGTTTTATTAAGTGATAGTATGACTCATTGGCCTGCCACGACCAAGTGGAATGACTTAAATTACCTAAAAAGGGTTGCTGGCTACCGAACAGTTCCTGTAGAGGTGATGTATAATTTCAATCATCTGCTAGCAGGAGTTTTTTTCCTTTCAAATATTGATTAATACGAGTACTACTTTCTTTTGAACTAAAAAACTTGCATAAAGTGTTTTGAAAAATTCATATGCTGAATTTGCTAATCACTTTTGCTCGATGTCAACTTTAAGCTTTCCTGATGACAAGTTTCTGTTGCAGATCCCTTGTGTAGATTCTGAAAAATATATTGTAGAACATCTTGCAGGTTGGAAAAAACTATTTATGCACCGATTGGAAGCAAGAGTTGTTAACATTCTCTGAGTTCCTTGAGAGAATTCAGTCCAACAGTTCTGACGCCCCTACTTATTTAGCCCAGCATCCCTTGTTTGATCAGGTATGTGCTTCTCTCATGTTTCATTACAATAGGCAGGGTGCAAATTGAGTAGATAGATAATGGGTCATTTTTGAATCAGGTCGCGCCATTGGGTTTGAGCGGAAAAAATCCATTTTTTTTTTTCTAAATAGGTAGTATGTTATACGTAGTATATGATTACAATGTTATATCATTTTGATAATAAGTCAAAAAAAAAAAAGTTATGGAAATGATTTAGGATGTTTGCATTTATCAAATAATAACAGGGATCGAGCCAGAAATTCCCCCCACCCCCCAACAAAAATAAATATCTTAGTGGGTTCAATGTGGCTCCGCCCCTCATTAATACGAGTAATACATTTTGGTAGATTTGTGACTGTTTGACCCATTTCTTTTTATGCTAATCTTATGATTTATCTATTTGACCCATTAAAAAAAATAGAACATAGCCAAATTCGACTCATTTCTAAGTAAATGAGCAGTGATGGAAGTCCTCTTATTTTGATTGCCTTGTATTTAATTACGTCTATGGCATATGTACAGATACAAGAGCTAAGGAATGATATTGTTATCCCTGACTACTGTTTTGCTGGTGGAACTGAGATGAAGTCAGTCAACGCTTGGTTTGGTCCAGCTGGAACAGTTACACCGTTACACCATGACCCTCACCATAATATTCTTGCTCAGGTATTTATAACAAGACTTTGGTTTACCTTTACCTTCCGTTATTATTATTATATTTTTTTTCCTAAATAAGATTTAACTTGTGTTAATACTACTGACCTAGATGTTTATAAAGTGTCACCTTTTTTGACATGCTACTTGCCGCCCATTTTGACACCTCAATGTTGAGAAAAATAGAGCTTTATTCTTGTATGAATTATTATTTTGAGCCTTGAGCTACATGTTTCAGAAATTGTATAAATGTGTTTTGTAAGTTAGATTTATTTGAAAATTTATGGGAAATAAGAATAAGCAAACAATTTAGAATCTAGTATATACGTCAAGGACTCGAGGCATTTGGTAGATAACCATATACATATTGTAAATTAATACCGGTTACTACATTTTCAGGTTGTTGGAAAGAAGTATGTCAGGCTCTATCCAGCTTCATTGTCGGAGGAACTTTACCCACACTCTGAATCCATGCTGAAGAATTCTAGCCAGGTAGTTTATACTAAAACCTCACAAGTTTAATCTTCTCCATGTGCATGTCAGTGGTAGAATCATCTTGCAGAAACCTGCTTCTGTTAAAGATGGAAAGATGGGCGGATTAAATAACGGTTTAAATTGGGTGTGGTTCAAAACGAGTAATTTTTAGCGTGTCAAAACAGGTCAGGGTTGGGTTGGGTTGGGTTGGGCTGGGTTATCTTGACTACTTTTTGTTTAAAATGTTAGTTTTTTATAAAGACTTGCTGTGGAAAACATGATTACAGAATCATATTATTTCATATTTACGAATAAAATGATTTAGAAGGTTTTATATTTTGAGTATACACTTTGGCAGATTTTCGAGTCGCTTGACACGTTTTCATTTGTGCTATTATGGCTTTTATCCCTTAGAGATAAAACATAACCCAAGTCAACTCATTCATAAAATCATAAGTAAATGGGCTAAAGTTGCCACCTCTAGATTCTACTTTTGTAATTCAAGTATTGATTTTAATTTTTGAAGGTGGATCTGGACAACATGGACCCGAATGAGTTCCCAAAGATCCAAAATGTGGAATTCCTAGACTGCATTTTAGAGGAAGGCGAGATGCTTTACATCCCTCCCAAATGGTGGCACTATGTTCGATCACTCACTACAAGTCTTTCAGTTAGCTTTTGGTGGAGTGCTTCATCTAGCTCACCTGGCTCGCCAACTTCCTGATATATATATGGTACCCACCGCTTTTAGCTTTTGTGCTAGATTTTCATATATCAGGTCAGTCATTTATATGTTAGTAAGTCGTCGTCATCATCATCATCATTATTATTATTATTGTATCAATGGGATTGCTCCCTTTTCATTGCAATGCTACTGGTACATTCTAATTTATATTACTAAATGGTCATTCTCTTTTTTGGGTAAAGGGAGTGTACCCGGTGAATATATCAATAAAATGAATAATGTACATGAAAAGAGCAGCTATGAACCACTCTTGACAAATACGAAACAACATGCTATGAACAGATTCAAAAGCATGACAACCAAAAACTAGCTAGAGAAATGGAAAGAAAAAACAAAGCAAGCTTAAACCTCTAGCACCAAAGCACGACTAAAAAGCCATCAGCCTACATAACTCAATTTCCACGTCTCCATAAGCTTTTTGACTCTCGCATTCTTTTTAAACTTGATAGAAGCTAACTTCAATCTTACTGAATCAAGAGCATACCGAGCGACTTGTCCTGAAGTCTGATCTCCTTTACCATGAATCCTGTAGTTACGTTCACGCCAAACAAAGTAAGACGTTGCTGCGAATTAAACGCCCCACAATAGTTTTCACAGACTTTCTTTTGGATATAGGCTAAATCCAATGCATTATATCATCCCAGTTAGATGAAACACCTGAAACACCAGCCACATCCAAGACTAACTGCCATACATTAGACGAGAATGAGCATTCGAAAAACAAATGCTCGTGAGAGTCTTTTTGCGTTTTGCATAGCCGACAAGTAAGTAGGCTGATATCAACATCCTTTCCCACGTCCCATTGCTTAAGACGGTCTTGAGTTTTGAGTCTCCTTCGCAATACTAAATGGTCTTTCTCATTATTGTTAATTATTGTATCAATGGGATTGCTCCCTTTTCATCGCAATGCTACTGATACATTTAGAATAAAATGTTCCTTGTTATATCTAATCCATTTTTAGTAATATTTGCCTTGGTACCATATTTTGTGAATTTCTTAAAACCTGAATGAGCTGTGTACTTGTATATGTATAGATAACCTCGCGGGTCTGAAACGAAACTTACACCCAACATATCTTGTGAATTTTAATCAGGCTCCACACTTGACAATTAACAATGAGCAATGCACATTACATCTAATCCCCTTGAAACCCGTCAGTTTAGACTTATCAACACTTGCTTCCGACATCCAAGACATTCAGCTCTTGGTACAACATACAGTTTTAATATAAGAAAAGCACAAAAAAACAGTATGTTACTCACTAAAAAGATTGACAAATTAACAACGCTACTTGCGTCTTCAACCTGCAGTTTTGTACCTGCAAAGAACCTTACACTTTAACACTCTATCCTGCACATAGAATCCAGGCATCACCATAACCTTCACACGGGTCGGGTTCTGTGATCGTTGCCTATCAACAAACACATCCTCCATGAATACACTATCAAAGCTTCTATTTTCATCGACCCTCAAAATCCCCAATGCTGGACTAAACGAAAATGCCAATAAATGCAACAACCATATACACTTAGCTGCCACAAAAAACGCTTGCAGCAGCTGCTCTGACCATGGTCGAGTCCAGTTTAATTCTGTTATTATCCCCCTCATTTTCTGATCACAAAATCTACTAAACTCTTCACTGTAATACTTTGTTCCTTTTTTCAAAACCTCATTCCAACTTAAGTTTCTTAGTGCACAAAAAGACGAGAATTGTGCTTGGCGTTCTTGTTGTGGGTCTAAAAGCTTTGGGCTTCCGTTCTTTTGAAACACGCAGTTTTCAAAATCTTGGTATAGCGATTGGTTTATGATCGCTTCCAAATGACACAAAACTGCTTTCGAGTACTTTGAGTTTAGAGATAACTTGTAGTGTTGAAGAATTGAGTTTAGATTTTCCATTAAAGCAGTATCTCCTTCATCAATCTGAGCCACGAGGGTTTTACAAAATTGTTTGACTGATAATCTTGCTTCAGAAACTATTTGCATAAACCCTTCCACCATGACTTCATTGCTAACAGGCATGTTTTCGTTGTTTCCATCAATGGGTTTTCCTTTAGCGGGGACTCGGGATTTATCAGAATCTTTCGCTTGTAACACTGCTTGGCTCAAAGCTTTCTTTAGTTCTTCACAGTAATTTTCTAAATATTCCATTTTTTCTTTCAAATCACCAACTGAAGACTTCATCTCGGTGGCCTCAGCTAACGCCGCATCCCTTCTCTCGTTTGCTTCAGTTAGATCTTTTTTCAGCGCTTCAATCGACATTATCACCCCAGAATCTTTAAAAGAGGCATCATCCGATACTGCCCTGTTTGGTGAGCTATCCATGTTTTTGTGTTTTTTCTTGTTTAATCGAGGAAACAACCAAGAAAGACTCATTCCTGATTTGGGTTTCGAATGTGAATGAACCGATGTATGTGAATCTGTCATTGGTACCACCAAGTTAGAGTACTTATTATTCGTGCTAACTGTTGCGGGTTTGCACTTGTTGCATGATGAAATTGATCTGAAATCACCAAGACTGTTTCGCCTTGATTTCGAGATGTCGGCTCCGGGTGATGCTCGAATGAGTGTGATGTGGTGATTTGAGGAAGCCGTGACAGAATTTTGATCATCAGACGGACACGTATGAGTGACAATGTTTGATAGTTCAGGTGGAAACAATGCTCTTGACGATGTGTTCAGGTTCTTGTAATCAGACAAGTATCGTATATCATCATTACCTCCTCCATTTACGCTACATTCATCCCAACAACTTTGAAAATTTTGACTTCTTGGTACATCATCGTAACTCTGTCCAGATCAAGCAATAACAGTTAAGTTCTTCATATAAAAGATGCCAAAGGGTGTTTGGGATTGGTTATTTCAAACTGTTTATTTGCTTAATTATAGTAATAATTAGTAGTCATTCTGCCTATCTATATGTGCTTATTAGCTCGGAAATAAGCTTATAAGCAGCTTTATCCGAATACTCAAAATTGTTTATCCGTTTCAAAAACGGCATTAAACAGAACCCCAAACACCCGCTTATTAGTTCTTAATACTTGAGAATTGATTTGCACATTTTCAAAAATGATTGGGAGTTGGGACACTCCATTTCCATTTGATTTTGACCATTTATTTTACTCCAAATCTAATAATGCATCTAGGAAAGCTTTAAAAGTTTGTATCTTTCTTTTGAAGCAACTTTACTCTGGAAAGGTGTCCGACATTAACTTGAAACTGAAACAAAGTGTTTTTAATAAAAGAGAATCTGCTTTATGAATCTGCTTTATGGTGTGTCTAATATTAGTCAAGTATAGATAGGAAAATGATCGCTAAAAATATGACCATTTGTGCTTAAATCAACATGACTATGATTTATTGGTTTATGAAAAAGTGCGTCTTCCAGATACAATTAGTCATACATTTAGGCATATAAGTTAGTGATACAATGTTTTGCATGAGGTCTGTAAATAAAATGATTCAAAAATATGTCTTTGCATATCAGTAAATTCAAAGACAAAAAAATGTACATAACTTGTTTGACACCTACTATAGTTATCAGTGTGATTCACAGGACCACGTGATCTTTCAAAAACAAAATACTCAAATAATGTTGTAGTAATAAGATGTGCTGTAAATATTTGGGTCCCTGTAGAGGATGAAGTTAAATTTCTACCCTTGGTTATATCGTTATAAATAGCCCAACATTGATAGTCTTTTTTTAGTATTGAACCAATTTTTTGGGTAACCATCGTTTCGTTCTTTAAAACTGACTAATCTACGGGGTTTGAACTCACCGTCACAAAAACTCAAACTAGGTAAAGTCTTCCATTTTTAAGAGTTGTGCGTAAAGATTGCTAATATATTCATTAATAAACATTAATTGTTGTAAATTACATCATTTCATATTTGTCGACGTGAATAATCTAACTTATTTGGTGTATCGATATGAATGATTTTGTCGACGTGAAACAGTTAATTTTGTAAATTTTTTTACTGGTTTTTAATATTTTTAGTGTTGTCGTTTCAACAAAGTTATTGATATCAGTACACTAAATAAAAATAGTTTTACTCACATTAATTAACATGAAGTTATTCTATGACGAATAAATTTGGTACCGGAAGAGGTACAAAAGTATGATCAAACTTAACTCTATTTATTAATCAGTTTAGCTATTAATCAAATTTCTTAATGCTTCATGGCAAGTAAAAAACCACAAGAATCTTACAAACAAACATCAAAATTCGATAAAAACAAATTTTCAACAACCTTTGCCAACTAAAAAATCTTTGCAAGTTGCTATAAAATTGCTAATACTTTAGAACAAGCACTAATATAATTATAACAAGACAAATTATTCTGTATTATAGAAGACAAATTATTCTCATTGTCAATTATATTGAACTAATCATATTGCATCATACATTTCTTTTTTTCTTTTTTACCTTCTACATTTGGTTGACGTGTAGAATTTTTGTAGATCTAACATTTCTCGTATAAATATACTGATAACAATATTATTTATATAATTTCAAAACAATATTATTTGTATGTAAGTCTATGTCCAGGTGTCGAATATGCCGTATCCAGTAAACTGAATACCTCGTATCGACATACTGGACAGAAAAAAAAAATTAAAGAAAATTGAAATAACACTCCATGTCATTAGCAAAATTATAGGCACAAAACCATTTTAATGGAATATCCAGTCATAAATCTATACTAATGGACATGAAATTTTCAAACGAGATCTTAAATACCAAAACCACTTTAAATTGTTTAACAAAAAGTAACTTCATTTGAGAATATTAAATTATAGTATATGGACTAGCTTTACAAGCAAGATGTGTTAAAAGATTGCGTGGAATGGTTTACAATTGTTTTTCTTGTGCTTTGCACATATCTCTATAGTCATAACTTCTTTAATACTTGAATCAAATTAAAATATGTTTTAGCACATTCATTAAAAATTAAAACTACTTATATGTTTGAAATATATAACTTTGATTATCCAAAACCATTTATTTCTTACCAGCAGAGTATTCGCGCATAACAACAAGAACAAATAGTTTATGACATATAACCTTTATGGGTGGTGGTTTGTATTTTTTTTTTTTTTTTCTTTTTTTTGAACGGCAAATAACTACTAGTATCTCACACTATTAAACAGTACCCAATATGAGTTTGTCTGCGTTATTGCGCAGACAAACTTTCTTGAAAGAAAAAAATATATATATGAATGAAAATTTAGAATCTTACAGGGGTGAAAACCGGGTAATCATGAGCAGACAATTGAGAAGTATGTCGAGACAAAGGTGATGGAGCAGGCAAACGTAAATGAGCAGGACTATTACTTTGCAACAAAGCAGCATGAAGTGCTCTTAGTTCAACTGCCTTAGCAATGGCAGCTTGTATCTCTTGTTTATTAACCTCATTCGCACTAGTTGGATATCGGTTTTCGGGGTTAAATACTCTTGATTGCTCTGGTGTTGAGGTGTTGGTATTAGTCATTTGTGTGTTAGTAGTATGAAAAAATGGTTGAGAACATATGAAGTAGTATTAAAGATAACAAAAGGGTGTGTAAATAAACGGTTGGATTTGGTTTCCAAATTTAGAAGAAGATGATCATGAGGTGGTGAGATTATATGTGAGAGAGAAGGAATTTGTGATGGTTACTAATGGAATAAAAGGATAGGAGCATGTGAAGAAGAGGTTGAGTGAGTGTGTGAGGTTCTAGTGGTAGTAGATGAGTGAGTGTGAAATGACTATTATGTCCTTTCATTTAATTTAACTTCCTTCTTTTGGTAAGCTTAATATCTGACTTTTTGGTCGACTAAATTACAGTGTACTGGTACATGTGCAATGTTGGTTATATTTATAAACCCGCACATGTATGTGTATAATTTGTATATGTATGTTGATGTTGTTAGAGCGAAGTCACGGTTGGTTTTAGTTAAGGGCATATTATGTGAACCAATCGAGTTGATAAGATGTCAGCAATGCTTTTTATTTATTACCGTTTTAGTGGTTAATATATTAACATGTGGGGAAAGAGCCCGAGGGAACATATGAGGGCCGTGATGCGACAACACGCAAGAAGAGACATATCGAGGGTGTGTAAAACCCCAAGAGGTGACGAGTGACAACTAGAAGCGTACTGGGGAGGGGTGCATATGTTGTATATACATTTTAAACTTGACCCATACATTTTAAACTTTAGGCTAGTGTTTGTTTGTTGCCATGCTCAAGAATGTCTCATTGTTTGATATTAGCCAAACATAAATTTAGGATTACAAGACATATTTTACCATGCGTAAGCACACCCAAATCAGCAAGATATGTAGAAGCTAAAACTTTACCAAAAAGAATACAACTCTATATCAAAAGGTACATTTTTTTCCTTTGCTTGAAAAACATACATAGCTTTTGCTTATTTCAATAGAATTCATCTACTTCCCATAAAGTATTGTTTTGTCAAACATATAATATAGTATAGCCTTTCTTTTGGCTTTTTAATGGAGTAGTTGGTTTAGGATATTAAGAAAAATGTAACTGTAAACTTTACTTTACAACAAGTTTTAGGTAATTTTAATAAGCAAACTTTAGACTACCGTGATAGAAATAATCAATAATTTAGCATACCCTTTATTTTGTAGGGCATCTGCACATATAAATGGTGTATGAAACGTTTCAATTTAGAATGGGATGTGTGGGAAAACATTGCAATTTAATATTTAATTTTGGGGAGAATTGCATATATACCCATTAAAACTTAAAAATTTGCATATTTCCCCAAAATACAAGTTTTCAATGCATGATGTACAATGAAAGTTAAGCATGTTTTGGGCATATATGCAAATATGCAAGTTTTAGTGGGTATATATGCAATTGCCCCTTAATTTTGAAACATCATTTATGTTAGTGTCTGCCTAAATTTGTATAGTGATCACAACTAGTAAATATACTTTACTAGCCTTATTTGTTATGTGTTATTAAGTTTGTTACCCTTTAAACATGTATATTACATATCGAGTGACTAGTAAGGCTGGGCACAGTGATGACCCGAGTCACCAATGCCACATCAGTTTTCTCTCTCCGGTGACCAGACATGACCAAGTTGTCAAAGTCGATGACCGAGTTAATATTTATCACTAAAACTATAAAGAGGGTGTTGTAAAAATCGGTCACAATTTTAACCGATTGTTATTTTTTTTTCATCCTCGACTGATATTTGCCCAAACCCTCACATTGGCCTCGACCGACTTCAAAGTCGGTCAACCACATCTCTCAACCTATAATTTCAGTTCCGGTGTGGTTAGCCTAAAAAACATAATTGAATTACAGGTTGCATGCAGTGGCGGAATCAGGGTGGGTCTCAGGTGTTTCAAAATACTTGTGATTTTTTGTTACGTAGTGTTAATTTTGTTAAATGCATCTGGTTTCTAAAACTTGTTTTAGCAGTATTGTTTAGTTTATTTTAACTGCACCGGATCATTTTATCTTCTGGTTCTGTGATTCTGTCCATGATTGCATTGTGACAGAACAAAAATAATGTGACATTTGGTAGTTAAGACAAGACATAATATGGTGGGGATGATAGACCCAAAGCCGAAGGTGTTGAATTGGGTTGGGCTGGCGTTGTACAGTTCATCCCTTTGGACACTTCATTGTCTCATGTGGGGACCTAAATATTATCTTTACCTCCACATTGTAGTTTTTCTCACTTGCAATGACTAAACTACCCCTTCAATTCATTCATATCTTCAATTCTCACTTTTGAAAAACCATATTTTTTTAAGATTTACAAACAACTATAATATATCATAATATATCACAACTCAATTTTTTATTAAAATATTTTTTTTTTCTTCACCTATACAACAAAACTTAATTTTTTTACCATTTATCAACAACTCAACTGAGTCAATCCATATCTAAATAAATGAAAATATGCATAACCATTCATATTGTGACATGACAGATTTGGTCAAAAATATAAAAGTCATCAAGTGACCGGTTCAGTTCGGTGCAGCACTTTCCAACTTTTGTACAAACTTAATGTTATATTATGTATATATTAGATTTATAATCCTAATCGATTGATGAAGGTTGCCAATAAACATAATCTAAGCAAACAACATGAGTAACATTGACTTCGTTTTCTAATCGTCATAAGCTCTTTATATTTTAACTTATACTCGAAAACCTATAAAAATATAACAACTAAAAGAATAAGTTTTCACTTATTGTAAAATGAATGGTAGTAATTTAACAACACAACTATGAACTACCAATCAATACCATCTAGACTTCACCGTACTAGTTAAACATGAAACCTGATACAGTGATACATCAACATCTCTTTAGATTTTTTAATGAGAGAATTGCAAAAATCGTCCCTAAACTATGGCCAATTTGCATGTTTCGTCCCAGAATTATTGAAACTGCAAAAACCGTGTCTAAACTAAACTTTTTGGGCAAAATTCGTCCCTAAAAGCAAACGGCGTTAACTCCCATCCACTTTCTCACGCACGTGTTTTGCACACGAGGACAATCTTGTCTTTTTACATGATACTAATACTTAAAAGATTTTAAAAACCCACCCACTTTATAAAACCTGATCCCCAAAACACTAATAAAATTCTTTAATCCAAATTGAATTATGAAACCCTAATCCCCAAAACACTATACATCCCTAAACAATCAAATTAATCAAATTGTAATCCTCAAACTTTGATTCTCAAATGTATAACGTCTGGTATTCTCGAACAAATCCTAAGTTTGATCCGTACGATGAATATGTTAAGAACATGTTAATAAAATTAAAATTGTTGGTATTCAATGTTGTTTATGTGTTAATCCTAATTATTGTATTTTGTTTATGAAACAGCTGGTTTTCCAGAAGTGTTTTCAATGAAGGTGTTTCATGGTGGAAGTTTCACACCATCACCCAATCGTAGGTATTTTGGGGGTAAAGTTCAGTTTGTTGATTTGTTGCATATGAAGCACTTTAGGATTGACATAATACATTCTATAGTGAAAAGGTTAAAATATGATCCTAGGGAAATCATGTATTATCACTTTAAGATACCAAATAAGACCTTAGACTGTGGATTAAGGGCATTGGGAAGTGATTCTGATATTGTTAATCTCTCCAAATATGTAATTGATAATAAGGTTATTGAAATTTATATTGAACATGGTGAAACCACAGTTGAGAGTTACTACATGCCCACAAATGTTGAGAATAATGAAGATGTGCTAGGTGGTGATATGATTGGGCAGTCTAGTGATATAGGTGGTGATAAGGCTGATGTTCAAGGTGATGAGGCTAATTTAGGTGGTGGTGATAAGGCTGGTATTGAAGGTGAGAAGGCTGATGTAGGTAGTGGTGAGGAGGCTGATGTAGGTAGTGGTGATCAGGCTGATGAGGTGGTGACAGTGATGTAGGTGGTGACAGTGATGTAGAGTTGGTGGATGATGAACATATTATAGAGCCTGTAGATGTGCCAATGGAAGGTTTTAGGTTCAATCTTGATGATGATGAAAGGGAAAGGGACACAGTTGCAGATCCTCTAAGACCTAGGTTAACTATGAATGAGGAAGACTTAGAGGTTATTGATTATGATTCATATGAAAGTGAGCTTGGTGAGGATGACAATGGAAGTGCTATTAAAGCTTCAATTAGGAAACTTAAAAAAAAAAGGGAAAAAAGGATAATGAGGGTGGAATTGTGAACTTCTTTTATACAGGGCAAGAATTTGGTAATAGGGAAGAAGTAAAGGATAGGATTAAGGCATATTCTGTGGAGTAAAGAAGGGATATAGACATTGTGAAAAATGATAATGTGAGAATGAGGGCTAAATATCTAGGTATTGTGCCAACTGTGTTGGGAGATGGGGGAATGGAATCTTTAATGGGAAAGAGTCAAGATAAGGTTGTAGATAAGGTGAATGAGGGAAATAAAGAGAAGGTATAAAAGGGGAATAAGGGTAAGAAAGTAATTTCAGAAGAGGTAGGTGTCAAGAGTAAATGTGAATGGGAGGTTTATGTTGCCAAGACAAAGGAAGACAACTGGCAAGTAAGGACATATAAAAAAGACCACATCTGTCTACAAACAAGAAAAGTTAGGCACTGCACATCTACTTTTCTTTCACAACATTTAGTAGATAAGATTACACTAAACCCACACATCATTGTTAGAGCACTTCAAGATCAAATGCAAAAAGATTTCCAGGTTGGTATTTCTAGGCATAAAGCTTACAGAGCTAAAGCTAAGGCAGAAGAGACTGTTAAAAGTGGTGCTGAATTGCAGTATGCACGTTTGAGAGATTATGTTATGGAACTTAAAAGATGCAATCCAAATACCACAGTTAAGATAGATGTTGAGAGGGATGGAGATCCAGATTCAAATGTTAATATGTTTAAGAGGATATACATCTGTTTGGGGGCACTACCTTAATTCACAGATTGGAAGACCTCCAAAAAAAAGGAAGAAAAGTGTTGTAGAAGTTGAAGATTTGGTCAAAGGTTGAAAATTGTCAAGGAAGGGAACAACTATGAAATGTAGCATCTGCAAGGAAAAGGGTCATAATAGAAGAAGTTGTAATAGGATTGCAGGTGGGAATAAAGTTGGTGGGAGAGATGATGGTGCAAGTGCAACTCCAAAAAGAACAAAAACAACAGCTTCCAGGCTCACACCAACAAAGTAGTGTCTGATGTAGTATCTTTCCTGTTTAAGTAGTATCTGATGTAGAACTAAAATTACAACTCTTTGATGTAGTATCTTTTGGGATGTTTAAGATTTATTAGTATTGATGTAGTATCTTTTGGGATGTTTAAACTTGGTAGTATGTTTGATGTCAAAATTGGTAGTATATTTCATGTGTTGTTTGATTAACATGGTCATGTTCAGTCTTTGGTTAACATTTCATTTGCATTTGTCATTTGTAGTCTTTGGTTAACATTTGATTTGCATTTGGCATTTGCATTGTTAAATGAATTTGCATTTGTCATTTGCATTCTTTTGTTAACATTTCATTTCATTGACATTTGCATTCTTCTGTTACCATTTCATTTCATTAACATTTGCATTGTATGGTTAACAGTTCATTTCATTGAACAACCCATTACATCAAAATTCATTGACCATAACACATTTTGGTCAATGTATAAGTTAAACTACTAATCAAAGCCTAACATTACATACCATATTACATCCTAAAAACAAGGAAAATAACCCAAGGATTTCATAGCCTAATAGTACCTATCCTATTACATCATAAAAACAAGGAATACAACCCAAGTACAAACCAACCAAATCTTTAATCTTCTATTTGCAGCTCGTAATTCATTCATTGATTCTTCAAGCACATTCCTTGACATTAGCAATCCTGGGATGATCTCAGTTGAACGGGCACACATGGGTGGGTCGAACCAATCAAAAAAGTTACATTGAGTACCCTACAATCAGATAGAAACCCCTAATTATTAAGCATGAATGTAAAGGATTAATGTAAAAGATGAGTGTTTTTTGCAACTTACTCCAATTCGTGGACATGTCAAAAAACGACGGCCTGGGTTACAGGGAGTCCATGAACATCGAAGCACACATTGTTTATTACAAAGGCAATGCACCATATTGATTGATTTGGGTTAATTTAAAAAATTAGGGTTAGGGTTTATTATTATATGTGTGTTTGGGGATTGAAAGAGGGATTTTTTATTTTGATGGGTGGGGTGTGTGGGGTATTAAAGGGAAAGAGTTCATGTAAAAAGACAAAATTGTCCTCGTGTGCAAATCACGTGCGTATCAAATTGGATGGAAGTTAACACCGTTTGCTTTTAGGGACGAATTTTGCCCAAAAAGTTTAGTTTAGACACGGTTTTTGCAGCTTCAATAATTCTGGGACGAAACATGCAAATTGGCCATAGTTTAGGGACGACTTTTGCAATTCTCTCTTTTTTAATTATTAAACCGCGTGATTGTTATTAAGATGTACGTAGTAAGATTTTTCATTAAAATCTCAAATATATACTAATGGATCACACTGTATATACCAATTTTGAAAAGGAGTTTAGCACATTTCACAAAATGATTAGCACGCTATAATTTATTACGGTATGTTTTTTCATTTATATCCACACATGAGTAAAAAGAAGTAAAATTATGTAAGGATATAAATGTCAATAAACAATAAATTGAAGCGTGTAATCCACTACTCATTTTAAAATTATTATTGTATTTTTGTAAGATTAATATTTAGTTTCTTTTTTTTAAAACGGCAATTTTAATAATCTTATAATATTTACATCATAAATTTATCTCACATGTTTTAAGCAAAACTTAAACCCATAATCATTTGGTTATGAAGCTTCTTACACAATATGAAAATACCATTTGAACACAACTACACAAGCTCTTTGATATTAATATTTAGTATCTATGTGTTTGTATAAACCACTTATTGTTCAAAATTGATTATGTGAATTGTGTTATAATTATTTTGGATCATAGTAATCTGAGAGTCGTGTAAATACTTTCCGATTGAAGTATTTCGATGGTTTTATCGAAATCTTTAATCGGATAAAACTCAGATTTTTCGAATTGTGAATATGTTCTGATGTTATGAAACAGAACCATAGAAAAACGACATGTATTGACCAACAAAAACTGACAAACGGTTATAACTGCTATGTAGTTATTATAACCGTTAAAACAGTATAATTAACGGGCAAAATATAGGTTCAAATAACGGGAAATTTTATTTTTAAGTGTGTTTTTAATATAGCACTGCCAGGGGCGCTACCCCTTGGACCCTGTACCAGGGGCGGCACCTGGAACCCCGTTACTGGGAGCACTACCCCCCGACCCCCGTGACTCGGGGATAATCATAATAACATCATACAAGTGTGCACTCCGCACAACCCCGATTTGTTGAATATTTATCATGATTACACATTGGTTAATCTAAGTCAGTCCATTACACTTAAATCATATTGGTGACAAAAATTATATCCATATAACAATAAGGGGGCTAAAAATCCTCATGCTTTGGTCATATGTTTTTTTTTTTTTTTTTTACTTTGGGCCGGGTTTTTTTTAGCCTGAATATGTTGATTAGCTTTTGGTACCCGGCACCCACTATTTCTCATCACTTGCATTTTCTTCCTTACCAAAGGCTCCGGCCGGATCTTATGTCCATCGGTGCCTTACCGGAGTCCGACCCAAGCTAAAAATTGCACTGTAGTGCTACAGTTTCGTGTGAGGGGATGCACAGTTACAACAATATTTTAATAAGCATGTGGTCTTTTTTGTGCTAGCTGTTTTTATCTACAGTAGATCTTTGTGTTATATCCACATATTGCTTTAGGAGTTGGTGTGGATTTTTCTGGATTGCTTGGGTTAGATCAGTTGACGGATTTTACTTCTCATATGGTAATTCGGAACTTCTTTTTGTTGCTGCTTATGTTTCGTATGTGTTATGGTTTGTTACCTGTGTTTTTGTGTTTTTGTCTACCCATTCCACTTTTATTATCATTTAATTGCAATCCCTATTTGATATAAGGGTCTTGACCGTATTTATTGTTGGTTGTTGTTGTCACCAATTACCTAATTTAATGTGCTTAGGTTAGTTTCCTTTGCCTCATTTAATAAGCTAACCTTGTTTGATATAAGGTTGTTCAACTTATTTATTGTTCATTGTTGTTATAACCAGTTAGGTGGTTTAATATGCTTAGGTTACTTTGATTTGCCTCATTTAATAAGCTATCCTGTTTAGTTCATCTCATTTAATAAGATACCTGTTTACAATGATTAAATATGCCTCTATTAAGATATTTTGATGCATTTGTGTTTACCTTTTTTCTTTTGTTACACGAGTTCCTGATTTTATTTTATTTTTTTCTTTTTTTTCTTTTTTTTAAACTCTTTCACTCACAAATAATTTTTTTCTGCTGCTTTTTCTTATCAATATGACTGCTTTTACACTTATAGTGGTGCTCCTTATGTTGTTTCCCTTGCTTTCTATTGCTTTCCTTTCTATTGGTTCTTATAATTATGAAACAAACATCCAAATGTACTTCCGACAATGCTACTACCCGTTTGTCACAAAACCCAAAAACAAACATTATTGGCGATTCACATGGCTTGAGTGATTGTCATACAAAATATGTCGGTACGCAAAAGGACAGTTATTATGGGTTTGTTGTGCCATCGTCTGCAAATGTTTGTGCTCCTTCTGCTGCTACTTTTATCGCTGATTTATTTAAAGGTTAGTTCACATACAATTGTGTTTTACACCTTTTACAAATCGATTTTTTACCCTGCAACTCATTCCCCTCTGTTCATGTCGCTGTTTTTTTTTTTCCCCAGCCAATGTACAGCAGCAAAATTCGGGTGTTCTAGACCACACCTTTCAGGTTAACTATGCTGATGCTTTACCTCATCTGCACACTTGCGTTCCTGAATTCTTTAGCCCTCCACGCAGAAGACAAAGCAGCGTGTTTAAAACTTCAGGTTATTTTTTTTTTATGATCCTTGGTTTCTTAATGCGCTTTGCATTCTGGTATTTGTACAATGTTCTTGCTCCTTCACTGTTGTTAATGACCATCATCAGATTTCTAATTCTCATGATTTTACAAAACAAAATGTTTCTTAAAGTAGTTATTCTAATACTGATGCACTATTCAGCCCTTCACTATTTTACCAAGCTCATTTACGTGTTGCTTTTACAAAATATAATGCACATTCCTGTTTCGCTTTGCTATTCAAAACTTCAACATTTTATGGTATTGGTGCAGCAGGTGATGGAGATAACAGTCGGTCAGTTCAACAACCAAAAGAAACTGCCGTTGCACCATGTGACAACAATGATCATAATGGCCCTTTAACATCTGCCATTTTTCAGAATCAAATGACAAGTGGTCCACAAGATGGCTTTAGATCACTGCCAAAACCTGTGCAAGAGCAACTTACACTTGATCCACGCACTCATTTATATTCTGATATTCATAATGTTATTCCACCGTCATTGTCTAATTCAGTTACACAAGCTGCATCACAAAAACGTAAGCGAGGCGGCCACCAAAAAAAACGCAACAACCCATTTGCAACACACTTCTCCTATAGATACTATATGTTCTGCCATTTTTCAAGATCAAACAACAAGTGGTTCAAAAGATGGCTTTAGATCACCTCCAAAACCTGTGCAAGAGCAACTTACACTTGATCCACGCACTCATTTATATTCTGATATTCATAATGCTATTCAACCGTCATTGTCTAATTCAGTTACACAGGCTGCATCACAAAAACGCAAGCGAGGCAGGCCGCCAAAAAAAACCCAACAGGCCATTTACAATGCACTTCTCCTGTAGATGGTGCATGTTCTTCAACCTCTGCTGTCAATAATACTTTAAAGCCATTGCGGATAGGTACATTTGCAGATATCTTTCTTTTAAGATAGTTTAAACATTGAATCCAAAGTCATCGTTCTCACAAAGATTGTTTCCTTACAAAAAATGCCAATTGCTTTGAGCAAGCTCGAAAAAAGAAAAAGATAGTTGATCGCTACGCTCAAAAGCAAACAAATGAGCAAAATTGTGGACTTCAGTTGCATGTTCATTTAGATGTCGGTTTGCATAGTCAAGATCAAAGATCATCCTCTGATGCACTGAACAAAGGTCTACCACAAGATGACATGGCAATCACGACACAGAATAGCTGCACACCAACTGCTATAAGCCACACCTGTTCTGCACCTAATGCAAACACTAACTCAAACCACAATACCTTGCCACCACCAGATTCTCATACAATTGAAAAGTATGCAGCCCAACCGAGGGAAAAAAACAGGGTGGCAAAGCAAGATGCAACAACGCGTGTGCAAAAACAAACCACAAAATGTGGTTCCACAAGCGATCCAGTTAATGCTGCTTCTACTGCCGCCAAAACATCGACTTCTCATATCCACCTAGGTACACTTCTAATACCATCTCTTAATAACACATTGCCATTTACACACATACAAATTTTACTCTTATTTATACGCTAATGCTGTCGTGCAGATAATGTAAATAGTCGCTCAGTTCACAATGCCTTGGAACAACGAGCATCTGATGAGGTTCAAGAATGTTCAACCCAAAGGCGAAAAAGGCCCATGGCAAGAAATCAAGGCCTAACAAAACACGTGCGAAAATGGGCTAGAAGCTATACTTCTACAAATGAACCGAGCCTCACTGTCTGTGATACTGGACAAACAACGACTTCTCATATATGCTCAGGTAAGCTTCTAATGACGTTTCTTTATAACAGAATGCCATTTAGACGCATGGAGATTTTAACTTCGGTGATGCATTCACATTGTCAAACAGGCAATCCAAATAGTCATTCAAACCAGAGTGCGTTGCGGCAACAACCAGCTCATACAAATATAGCATCTACAAGCCAAAGGCGAAAGAGAGGCAGGCCACCAAATGAAGGCTCAGCAAGGAACCTACGCAAGCGGGCAACAACTTCTCATATGCACTCACGTGGGTTTCTAATACCATCTCTTAAAAACACATTACCCTTTGAATTCATGCAGCGTTTAAATTAGTTAACTTACTATTCTATTTCGTTTTTCAATGCAGGTACATCACCTACTTATATTGACTTAGGAGACTGCACTCAATGTTGCCGCTATTGTAAAGCAGCTTTTTGGCCTGGAGAAAGTCTTGGAGGTCACCATTCTTATGGTGGTCAGCCTCAGTACCATTTGTGTTGTGGCGGTGGCAAGATCATCATGAATCCCGAACGTCAGACACCTGAATATATAAGATACCTTCTACAAAACAGCACCTTTATGGAAAACATCAGAGCGTACAACCAGATGTTTGCCATGACTTCTTTTGGTGCTACAATTGACACTACAGTCAACCAAGGAAGAGGTCCATATGTTTTTAAGGTTTCTGGCCAGATTTATCATAATATTGGTTCACTTTGTCCTACTGGCGATGATAAGCCAAAGTTTCTCCAATTATACATCTACGATACACAAAATGAAGTGCAAAATAGGATGGCCCATTTTTCAAATTCCAGTCAACCTACCTTAGATCCAGAAATAGTACAAGGCTTGATTTACTTTTTAGATACCCATAATGAATTGGTCCATGTTTTCAGAACTGCCCGTGACAAATGCGCAGAAGCAAACATACCGGAATTTAAAGTCAGGCTCTACAACAGTGGCGGTGCACGTGGTTATGAATTACCAAGGTCAAACACTCTTGGAGCCATAGTGTTTGACAGCGGTCCTACAACCGAATCGGATTATGATGTTATAATTGAATATAGAGATGGACCGCCGAAAAGAATTAACAAGCTGCATCAATCATATATGTCATTGCAATTTCCACTTATTTTCATCTACGGTCAGCCAGGGTTTCACACAAATTTATATTTAAGATCGGCAGACCCAAATGAAAAAGAAAGACGGGTTACAATGAATGCTTTCTATACATATCAGCTTCACCAAAGGCATGACGAGTATGGTTTGCTTTTCCGCACTGGCAGACTGTTTCAGCAGTATGTAGTTGGTGTGTATTGTTCTATAGAACAGAATAAAATGGATTTCTATAATATCTTTCAGGACTTTATGATGCAATTTCAAGAGGAGATTGTGATGGATCAAACACGGGTTCAAGAATTATATTACCTTCTTCATTTACTGGAGGACCAAGGTACATGTATAGCCATTACTTAGATGCGTTGGCGATTTGTCGTGTACTTGGCAACCCACATTTCTTCATAACCTTCACATGCAATGTTAGTTGGCCCAAAATCCAGAGACATATGGAAGAATTCCCTCTTTTAAATGCAGCGGACAGAGCAGATATAGTGTGCGGGGTTTTTGAACAAAAGATTAAACTTTTCATTGACTTCTTAAAAGACACAAAAACATTTGGCGACGCCACAGGAGGTATGTCTACGTTCTATTACAAAAGTTTATCATAATCATTTTGTTAAAGGTTTCTGATCTCAATAAGTGTAAAATTTCGTTGATACCTATGTTTTAATAATCCTCATTTCTTTCTTTTTTTTAAACACAGTATTGTACACCGCTGAATTCCGAAAACATGGGTTACCACATTGTCACATACTGCTATGGACTTCTTCATTAAGTAGAATACAAACTCCTGATGACGTCGACCAATACATTTCTACAGAACTGCCTGATCCGGTTCTTGATCCGCGAGCTCACAAAATAGTTTCATATTTGATGATGCATGGCCCGTGTGGCAGAGCTAATATGAATGCGCCATGTATGCAAGGTAACGTATGTACAAAGAATTTTCCAAAGAAATACAATCATCATACATTTTTTGATGATAACGGCCATGTTCATTATCGAAGAAGGCAAACAAATATTTTTGCAACTAAGAGGCAGACGAAGCTCGACAACACATACGTGGTTCCGTATAATCGTGATTTATGCCTCGCCTTCGAAGCACATATAAATGTAGAGTATTGTGGTTCGAGTATGCTCATAAAATATTTATTTAAATATATATCTAAAGGAACAGATCGAATCTTTGCACGAGTCACAAGGACTCTCGGTGACGCCTCCACTTCAGCAACTCATTCCCAGCCAAACATTGATGAGATACAAAGCTTCATTGATAGCCGATTCATTTGTCCTCACGAGGCATGCTGGAGAATACTTAAATTCAGGATTCACTATAGAGAACCAGCCGTGCA
The DNA here is from genome assembly GCA_030686995.1 of Artemisia argyi. Classification (NCBI taxonomy): domain Eukaryota; kingdom Viridiplantae; phylum Streptophyta; class Magnoliopsida; order Asterales; family Asteraceae; genus Artemisia; species Artemisia argyi. The sequence goes on from CM060693.1 coordinate 27,955,978, forward strand.
GATTCTGTCTGTGCATCTAGAAAATATGCAACACATAACTTTTCGAGACGGAGACAACTTGGAGTCCGTGGTTAGGCGCCAGGATAAAAAAATGACGACACTGACAGAATGGTTCACATACAACATCGAGAATGAAGATGGCCGTCACCTGGCCTACTTGCAGTTTCCATCAGAGTTCGTTTGGTATGCAGATAACAAAGCATGGTCACCAAGGAAAAATAGCAACTTTTCTATCGGTCGCCTTGCATATATACACCCGAGTTTAGGAGAACTTTTTACTTCAGGATGTTATTATGCTACCAGAAAGGATGCAAGGGCTTTATAGAAGTTCGAAAAGTAAACCGTATACTGTATGCTACATATAGAGCTGCCTGCGACACGCTCGACCTGCTTGGAAATGACAAAGAATGGGACACAACTCTTGAAGAATCGTGTATGTCAGCATCTTCATCAGAGCTCAGATTCCTATTTGCTCAAATTCTTACCCATTGTGAGGTCGCAAACCCTTTGCAATTGTGGGAGAAATACTGGCAAGAAATGGGCCACGATATTCCGCAGGCTGTCTCAAATACCGTCCATATTCCTAACTACTATGTAAATGATGTTGAGTTACGAGGTTGCTTCAAGATTACAACTTGCAACCACCTCCCAAGGAATTACTTGACCAGCTAAACAACAGGTTATTAATGGAGGAAAAAAAATATAATAGAGCGCTACTAGCAAAGGAAAAAGATGATTCAGTTCCTAAGTTAAATGTCAAACAAAAAAGTATTTATGACTTGATCATAAATGCTTCAACAAGAAGTGCACAAGAGTTGGTGTTCGTCTATGGTCACGGAGGAACCGGGAAAACTTTCCTTTGGAAGACTATTATCAGCGCATTACGGTCTGAAGGCAAGATTGTTTTAGCAGTTGCCTCTTCAGGCATTGCTTCTCTACTTCTTCCATCAGGCCGAACAACACATTCAAGATTCAAACTCCCACTTGAATTAACTGATGAGTCACTTTGTAAAATTAAAAAAAAAAAAAAAAAAATACTCAGATGGCAAACCTGTTGATAGAGACAAGCCTGATTATCTGGGATGAAGCACCAATGAATGATCGCCGTTGTTTTGAAACATTAGACAGAACTTTGCGGGACATATTAGATGCGCCGGATGTTATTTGGTGGTAAAACAGTTGTCTTAGGAGGGGATTTTAGGCAGACGCTTCCTGTCAAAAAAGGAGCACCAAAAGCAGAAATAGTAACATCATCTATTGCACAATCCTACCTTTTGCCACATTTTCGTATCATGACACTTAAACAAAACATGTGGCTATTTCGATCAGACCTAAGTCTTGAAGAACAGGATTTGGCACATTCGTTTGCATCATGGCTTCTTGATATAGGTGATGGTAAAGTTGGTCAGCCAGACGAGGAAGGCAACCATGATGCAGCATGGGTTCAAGTCCCTGATAGATATTGCATACAAGACAACGACCAAGGCCTTTCTAATTTGATAGATTTTATCTACGATAAAGCCACTCTCCAAACACCTTTAGCAATCACTCTTCAACAAAAAGCAATTGTTTGTCCAAAGAATGACACTGCAGACATAATAAATTCACAAGTGCTTTCAATGATTGAAGGCGAGACTACAACATATGCAAGTCATGACACAGCCATGCCATTGGCAAATAGTGGAGCAGAAACAGAATTGCTTTATCTTTCAGAATATCTTAACACATTCAAGAAGCCAGGCTTCCCGCCACATAAACTTGAGCTCAAAGTTGGAGTGCCGGTCATGCTTCTAAGGAATGTTAGCTTGGCTGGTGGTTTACGGAACACGCATGATAGTCACTCAGCTCATGTCAAAACTTATTCAAGTCCAAATCATTACAGGAACACGAGTCGGTGAAAAGATTTTCATACATAGAACACCCTTAACACACCAAGATCCAAATCTTCCTTTTGTTTTCAAACGACTGCAATTTCCAATTAAGCTTTGTTACGCCATGACGATAAACAAAAGCCAAGGCCAATCTCTAAATAAGATTGGTGTTTACCTTCCTGAACCCGTGTTTGGTCACGGCCAACTGTATGTAGCTCTCTCTAGAGCTACATCTCCTCACGGGTTAAAAGTCCTTATTAAACAACATGGAGATAATAGACCAAACGAAACTAAAAATATCGTTTACAAAGACTTTTTGGCAAAAATAGAAAGTGCAACTTCTTCGATGCTTCAGGCTTGCACCCTTTAATATTTGCCCTTTATTTAGCATTACTTTCTTGCCTTCAGTATTAGTTTTCCTTTTTTTAGATTAAAATGTTCGTTTTCCTTAGGTTTGTTAATAATTAGACTCCTTTTGCCATGTACATAAAGTTGTTACTCTTTAGAATACTATAACTACTCCATAACACAATATTTTGCTCTTATTAAAAGATAAAAATATAGTCTGCCTACAGGTATATATGCTATACACTCATATTATGTAACATGTGACATTGTGTTTTTGGACACAGATTTCTAAATGCATTATTGTCATTTGCAGAATGATTTATTCTACTAGCTTATACTTCCTATATCTTTGCAGTGCAATGGAGCTCAGTGCAAATGTAGAGACACAACCAACATTGCCAAACGAAATCGTTGAAAGTAGCAGTGACACAAGAGAAACAACAATTGCTGAACTAAGGCCCACGTCTTATGACAAGATACTTGAAGCTCGAGTATACAGGAAATGGATTGCAACAACTTATCCTAAAAAAATGAGAGTGGGGTGCCAATGAAAAAAATCGAAACCGCATTTTGCTGCATCTTGATAGATAAAGAGGTATATCACTACCCATATATTATACATTAAACATATTCAATTTTCAAATCTATGTAACATCACATAAACGTCAACAGGGTGATGCTATACAAGCCAACATGAACATCAAGGAATTTGACTACTTCAACTCAAAACTAAACCTTGGATCAGTGTACAGAATCTCAAATTTCATGTGTGAACCAACAAGCACTTACCAGAAAACCATTGACAACAGAACAAGCTTAAGATTTGGAAGGATCACAAAATTTGACATTTCAACAGCAACAAACATTCCACATCACTACTTCAAGTTTGTGTCATACACCCAGCTTTCATCAAGAGTGCCTGAACAAAATGCACAAGGGCAAATGCAATATCCAATACTTACAGGTAACACTTTATAAACCAAATTATTAAAGACTCAAAATAATAAAACTTCTAACACTTCATTCAATGCACATTACATGGGATCATTGCGTTCAATTGGCGAACTATCCAGCATAGGAGGGCCAAACAAAGACCAAACTGTTTACATGAAGTTAGATATTGAAAATTTAAAGTGCGTCGTCTTAAATTTATGCTTTTGTTACAAGAAATGCTTCCAAAGTTTCGCTCTTTCTCTGATACAATGTCTATCTTCGCAGTGGTAGTGTCATCGAGTTAACCCTATGGGATAACTTAGCAAGAAAATTTGAGGGCGTGAATCTAGATACAATGGAGCAACCAGTTATAATTGTTGTAAGCTCTTGCAGGGTAACAAGATTCAGAGGTATGCATACACTTCATTAAAACCAATATTCTAAAAAGAAATTTTAACGGCGCTCAAACTTGCTGTCATGCCAGATTATCAGTTAACGGCAACATCCGCCACATACTGTTATCTCAACCCAGAAATCCCCGAAGCTGAAGAAGCAAGAGCATTGTAAGTATTCCAAGTTCCACAAATTTAGATCATGTAATATTCATATACCATTTTTATATAAGAAATTAAATATAGTTTTTTTTTGCATCAAAATAGATACAAGCAGCGACAGCAAATGAATCCTCCGCTGCGCATATGCAAGACTGCATACACAGATGTTGAAAAAGAAAGATTCAGAAACAGGTTCCCTTTGAAGACCCTTTTAAAACAAAGTCCGGAAACCTACAGGGTAAAACTCTTATGACGCATGCTTAAAAAAATTAAGTGACCACCGAATTCTATTGCAAGCATTTCACCACACCTAACCATTTTACACCAATATATGTAGGGTGTTAAATTCACAACCGATGCAACAGTGGCTAGCATTAACACCAAAGGGGATTGGTTCTACATATCTTGCACACACTATAACTTAAAGCTGAAAAACGAAGATGGAAGCTATCGTTGCCTTGATCATGGAAAGCAACAACAACTGGCATATAGGTAAATACTATTTAAACCGTCTTTTACAAATTACAACAGCCAAATTTTTAAAAACCTAACCGCCTTACTTACTTCATGATGCACAGGTACAACTTTAAAGCTTTCATCACAGATCCATCCGCCACAGTGCCAGTAACATTTTTTAGCCCTGCAGCAGACGATATCACAGGGTACTCATGCTCAGAATTACTTGCAAAACACAAAGCATCAGACCCTCAGCAAATACCGCCTGAAATTTTTGCAATTGAAGGTCACAGAAGTGTTTTCCAAATTCACTTCAACAAATCAAGCCAGGCAACAGATTTTATTGTGGATACAGTTTTTGACAAAAAGAAAGTTGGAGAAGAGACAAGCAATCTGATACAACCAAACCCAGGTAGCACACTTGACTTTACCAGTCTTCGATGTCTAAAAATAACATTTAAAAATATAAATATTCAGTGTGGTTTGTAAATGACTAGGGACACCACCAACAGGCCTTGCACTTACATACCAAGAAGACCCTAAAATGACATTCTCTGAAGATGAAGTTTCAGCTGCAGTAATTGAAAGAGGTAAATACACAGTTTTGATTGCCATTAACAATCTTAGCTAAAACTTACTCTCACGGATACAACAATTTACTATCGTTTTGTAAATCACTAGGGACACCACCAACAACTCCCACACTGACACACCAAGAGCAGGCCAAAGGAAAAATGAAAGAAGAAACGAGGACTCGTACAACAAAAAGGGCATTGTTTCAAAATGAACCTTCAACTACGAAAAGACAAAAAGGTCAGTTAACAATTTTGCTCTACATAAACAACCCGTTTTATTTAATAAAATATCTTACAACCATTTAACATCCATTGACATGGATAGCATAACAACACTAATATTAGATTCACACGCCCATACATAATTTAGAACACAAACAGCAACCACATCAACATGCATCACACTCCACCCACACACACTTAGAAATCTATAAAACCCTTAAGTTTCTGAATAAACAGATCATGGTTACGAGCATTTAATTCCAATTCAGCTGCCGTAATCCTCATCTGCAACACCTTTTGCTCATCTTTTCCTTGCATCTCCCTCAAATACTCTGCTGTTTTTTTAGCATAAGTGTTCCCAATAGTTTCCAACTCATGTATAAATCCAAGCCTTTCACGAGTAACACCAACCAGTCTCCCGCAAAGAGCACTCATTTGTCGTGTCATTTCAAGATCCTCACCCGCAGCTTTGCGACAATAAAGGACAAACATCTCTGACCAATTGTTAGAATTAGCCTCAGCTCTAAGCTGATCACACATAGGTCGCCTTGACATTCCCTTTTGTTACTTCTCACTTGCAATTTAGCTACTTGGTGGTGACAATAAAAATGCATATACACTTTCTTATATAGGCACACTAAAAGTAATCAAACTATCCCATCCTTATCTTTCACATGCATGCAAACAAACAAGCAAAATGTATACAGTCAAAACACAATCACAAAAGTAGATATGCTCAGACCATAACCCACCACTCGATAAGAGCTTCATTTGTTTTCCTAAAAAACAAAACACTCAGATACGCTACTATTTTGTGGGTTCATTTGAAACTTACTTTCAATACACCTCCATTTTTATTTATGCAGCCAGTCACATGCCAATATTTTATAAACATAAGTAGCACACTGATAACTACAATATTTCACACATACATCTTACACACAGGAACTGCTGGCTTTATTGAAAAAACAAAAATTACATCAGCTTCTGCAACATGACCTAGAATTCTAACGATCCTTGAAGCTTAAGAACAAAAACATCCTTACTATGAGCACTTAGATCCAGTTGATCCACCATCATTAGCATATGTACCAGCTTTTGATCATCTTTTTCTTGAACCTCCATTAGATGATCAGCCATTTTTTCAGCATAAAGGTTATCAACTGTTTTAAGCTCCTCAATAAACCGGCCCCTTTCAGTCATCAAACTAACAAGTCTTACAGACAACTGGCTCATTTGCCGCGCCATCTCAACATCTTCATGTGACGCTTGACGAAAATAAAAAACCAACATCTCTTGCCAGTTGCTGGAATTCGCATCGTTTCTAAGTTTTATCGCATCGTATCTAACTTTTTCCAATTATGCATGCTCACAAGAATTACTATTTGTGCAGACCCTTTACATTCGAGCCACATATTACCAATCACCAGACTGTTCCCCCTTACACAAATTCATGAGATTTGCTATTAACACTGCCAAAATAATTGACCTTTTTCCAGTTACAAACTGACACATGGTTTGCTTACCTTTACTCATACACTAATAAATAAAAAAGTAAAACAACAGTCCTTTATATTGTTTTCCTTTATCTCCTTTTTTTACCTTCATTATTCTGCAAAAACCTAATTTACAAAACAAACCATTTTACATATTAATATGAATACTAACTTATCTAAATTTTTTCGTTCCACACTGATTCAGTTATAGATGAGCACCCAGCAGCAGAAAAGCCACCAGTCAAAGGAGATGAAAAAAACAAAGGCACCTAAACTCGAAGTCACCTATGTAAATATTCAGCCACTTTGCTGCCATTCCAAAAAAACAATGTATTTTGTCCAATATTTGTGCTGCCTGCACATAAATACATGTTTTGCAAAATATTTGTGATCTACCTACACAAATATGCAGCAAAACATATGCATAGAGCAGCTTCATAATCTTTTGTATAACACTTCAATTGAAACTGCACTATGTTAACATCGTACGCTACCAATCTTTTGTATCGCACTTGCAATGCAACTGCATGACCACCTTAAGTGTGGATAGCAAATATATGCAATACCTGCAAGTCTCACTTCTGCAGGCTAACCTTATATATGCAAAATATGTTTTCCAGCATTTACTAAGTCGTCTTTCGCAATACTCCCCGCCGCAACGCGCGGGCACACCACCTAGTTACCAATAAATTGTGGGTCATTGTATGGTTGTATGGTTTGCGGTGTCAGTGACTCAGTTCTAAGCCTATTCTACACGTTTATTGTATGTATTTCATGTTATGTGTTACACATATAACCATTCTTGGAGTTAATGTTGCATTCACGAAGTACACCATGCCTTTAACTCAAGATATGGTTATTCAGATTTTGTTAGCATGTCATTCCTCCCCTCTTCGGATCTTCCCTTTCAGTGTCTCGACATCACATTGATATACATGCCTATTAAGAAATCGGCGTTATTACATTTTGGCCTTGTTGAACGAATAATACTTCAAATACTCCATAATTTAGTTTTACGCCTCCAATCACAATAAACCCTAATATAACTATCTTATAAAGCACAAAGGACTTTTCTAACATTAAATGTCTTAAAATTAAGTAATACAACTAACAAAGCAAAATATACAAGTAAATTAAACACAATTTTGAAACATTAAATATCTCTAAAACTTAATTTTCTAACATTAAAAATATTAAATACAGTATCAAAAGTTTAAAAGTAAGACATACAACATATAAAGTACTTTGTACAAATCAATTAAACAGACATATTAAAATCTTAAAATTAAGAATAAAACATTAAATACACTAATTAATATTATTTTTAAAGCACCCTTATAATAATAAAAAATACAAGTTATTATACACATTGTGCAAACAAATGAAACACATAAAGCTTTATGCAATTTATATACTAACAAGTTGATGGTATATATGATTTTGAAAACCGGAACGGACCAACAGGTTCAACCAGAATCCGAAGTTGCCGGTTCGGCTAGCTAATAAAAGCCGTTCAAAAACGAAATAGAGAGGACCAATTGGAACTGGTAAAAACGGGTGAACTGGTTCAGAGTTGTTGTTATTTTGTTGGTGTCTAAATTTTAATCACATATTACTCGCCGCTGCAACGCGCTGTTACCATGCTAATTTACATAAGCCATTTTTTTATGTAGTCTAGAAATACGCCCTGTGAGGCTGTGATCATTGTAGATATGACAAAAGTTTAATATATTATAGAATCAAATCTAAATAAACGTTTATATATAACAATTTTTTTATGTAGTTGGTACTATTTGTAGTTTGTTGTATCTTGTATGTATTCACCAAATGGAATCCCACGTAGGACTATAGACACATTTTTAATCATATAATCGTATCATGCTTAACCACTTTCTTATAAAATAGTAGAAGTAATACTGTATTTTTTTATATCATTTGTCACTTTTCTCATGTTAGTTTATTATCTTCAAGTAAATTTAGATTATACGATAATGATCCAAATTGTAAATATATGTCAAGTTGCTTTAATCTATACCATTTATGCAATGCCTTTTAGTCCTTTACACACATTGTATTAGTTTAACAACTTCCAGATAATTCCTACCATGATAAAATTATTTAAATGCACTCACACAGTAGTTTATCATCTTTTAAAATAAAAAACATGTAAGTTTAATAGTGAACAAATCATAAATAAGATACACCTATATTAACATAATACAATTTGCCAAATGATTTGCAAATCATGTATACAAATAAGACAAATGTTTCGCTAGTCTGCTTAAACCCCCAATAATTTAACTTTTGGAACGACACTGTTTTTATGCAACAAAATATTCTAATGACAAGAATAGACATTGTGTTCATTTTGTTAAAGTTTCACGGGATGCCATTTAGAAGTACTAGACGAGTACCCGTGCATAGCAACGGGATTTTATAGCGGCAGATAGTTGTAGTGATGAAAAAAGTTTATGGGTTATAAAAAAAAATAATAATAAACGTTTGTTGTGTCTATATATAGTTTTCAAAAACGCCACAAAAATACTGGTCAACTCGCGTACATTTAAGCTAGAAAGTCGCTATTTCTCCGTGTGACCTGAGTTCCTTCCGGTTATTGTAGAACTGTATTCATTTCTACTTCGTATGGAATACATATGCTTTGTGGAACATCTTTGCATGAACAATAATGTACGAAGTCGTTAACATTCGGATACATTTTTTTCAACCGATCCAAAATGTTTCATTTGTTACAAACTCTTAGAATTTTAGTTATCCATGCATGAACAACTAAATTTTTTTCAAATAAACTAGTCAAAACTTGCTTAAAATTCATGATATTCACATGAGATGTACTTGTTAACTTTACATGATTGGAAGCATTACATTGTGAAAGAAGATGAATGAATGGATACAATTAATGGCAGCTTTCGGTTTGCTTTGAACACACTTTTTTTCATAAAATGTTTTGTAAACAAAGACAAGAAAAGGGGAGACCATTTTATGTCCACCAAATAGTTTGTACTTTCAAATGAAATGAGAGTCAATAAGTATTATTACCAATATGACAAGAGGAGAAAAACATTGAATTGAATAGTTTGGTCTAAAATTTGCATGGTGTAGTTCTTTCATAATCGTTTTCTAACTTAACAAAGTGGTACTCACGAGAAGCTTTCAATTAAGTGGTTGTAAGTTCAAATCTCGTATGACATAATGTACAATTTTGGAGAATATTAGTTTAACTTTAGCATAAAATAATGTAACTTAAATGAATGTTTATAAGTTTCATATATTTTGACACAGGACACGCGGAAGCATATTTAGATAAACCCTAATTCAAATGTGATAAATAAGGCGCATCTTGCGGGAATAAAACCTTAACAAGAAGTATACTCTTAAAACACAAGTTTATTAATAATCAATGATCAAAAAATGCATTACAATGGAAACTAAACCCTATATTTATAGGGTAAAATCTTATAGAACAGGATAACCATAAACAAAAATAAAGAAACTAAAATAAAAAATAAAAAGTCACGACTAACATAGAAACGTTACTTCCTCTACCAGTAACTTTACTTCCTCGGGCAAATGATATTAAAAGGTAATATACTTGCCACAAATTCATCGAATGGGTAGTGAACTATTTTTTTTCATTTTAAGGGTAATTTTCTTTCAAATTAATCATCTTTAGGGTATTTTGCAAAATTTTTGGACAATTTTGCCCTTCGGGAAAAATTTTGTATTAGCTATGAGGGGCAAAATTGTCCAAAATTTTTACAAAATACCCTAAAGATGATGATTTTAAAAGAAAATTACCTTCAAAATAAAAAAAAAAAAAAAAAAAAAAAAATAGTTCACTACCCATTCAATAAAATTGTGGCAAATATATTACCTTTTTTTATTATTTGCCCTTACTTCCTCTAGCAGTAACTTCAGTTTGAAAAAAGTCACGACCAAAAAATAATACTAATAACCTAAGTTTGGCAGTAACTTCAGTTTGAAAAAAGTCACGACCAAAAAATAATACTAATAACCTAAGTTTGTATCCTTACTTCTTCTGGTAACCTTATTTTGTTAGGACTTGGGAGTAGAGTTACTTATGTCCCCATCCTATTTCTTATTTAAATTTCAAAGTTTTTATGTTTTAATACAAATTCAATACTTTAGTAGAGACAATATTTGCCTAATCTTAACAGAATTATTGATGCTGTTTGGCACTTGTCTTCTTCTTCTTGTTTCTTCTCCATAATAGTCTTCCTTTTTCTCCTTCATATACTTCTTTTCAAAAAGGTTGCAACTTTCCCTCATAAAGTCAGTCTTGTGAACAAATATTGGTCAAGATCCAATAAATATATTATCCAAATTAGATTTTGAATAAAAATATCGTATATCAAAAAGATTGATCGATATGAATAACCGGTATATCTAATTATATGCCTAAAAATATGTGTCAGTATCATGTTAGTGACAACAGGAGACCGCTTTTTTACGAACCAATAACTTATTGACACATCTATTTAAATACATAATTAGCCATATTTTTAAACCTCTCAATCATTTTTCATATATAAAATCAAATGATCAAAACCAAATAGTTAAAATACAAAGTGGAATAAATGAATTATATTCTTATTAAGTTATCAAGCAATTTCGTTTTCATTTAAATTTAGTTTTGGAAAGACATACCACATACTACAACACTAAAATAACATAGGTCACACATGACAAATACACTGTGGATATTGCATGTGTGGTAGAATTTGTAGAGTTCACGGGTCACATCCTAAATACCAACCAATAGCAACAAAACAAATACTCCGTGAATTAACATGTCAATATAAGATTATTCTTATTATGTAAAGAGAGATTTTAAGAAAGTGAAAGTGAAAAAAAAAAAAAAAAAAAAAAAAAAAAAAAAAAAAAAAACTCAATTGACATTTTTTTCCCTGAAATGGTGAACTTGTATTGATAAATCAGCAACTTACAAACATCATTCAAACAGCTATTATGAACATGCTCATATAGCTTGATACAAATCAAAGTAACACTATTCAAGAATTACATTCAGGAAATACAACTGATTCAAAGCTCACCATTCTTCTAGATATAGCATACTCATATGCTATCACCTAGGCAACCATGGAGAAATATCCAATCCTTAACTACATTTTCACCCGACAAACACCCTTCCTGATCTCCATTATAGCCCATATAAAGAAAATCATAGGCTCTTGTCCAGGGCATCATTAATGAAAGAATCAAAACTCCTGTTCTTATGGGTCTCAAATGCTAAGAGCTACGTTTCCCATAACAGGCATCACTCATAAGCATAGAGTTACCCATGGATACATCCCACCTTGACTACATTTCCCAAACTAAAGATCTCCCAAACTCCACACCTGAAAGAACTTTAGATTGAGCATCATCAGGTTGGCACTCCACCATAGTTTTCTGGAAACCTACTTTATGTAAACTGTGTACTAGGCTGTATTGGACAGAGCAATAAACTCAGCATTAGGTGCTGCTCCAGCACCCCTAAAATGAGATTAATGGATATCCAAACACCCTTTCCTCAGCCACAAGTTACAAGGCCCTCAGACATGCCATCAAGGAATAGAGAATGTCTACTATTCCTTGACCCAAACACAATTGAACATTGCTACCGGCCAATTACAATCCAAAATTGAGACTCAATTTAGTCAAATGATACAATTTTCGACTAATTAAATAAATACGTATAAAAATATGTGTGTCAATTTTGAAAAAAATAAAACTTAACAAATGATTAAATTTTAAATAAATTATATGAAATTAAACAAACTTATCAGCTTTTATGTTTTTTAATAATTTTATAAATTTAATAAATACTCCTTAGACTTTATATCTCGTATATTTAATACTTTACAAAAAAAAAAAAAAAAAAAAAAAAAAAAAAAAAAAAAAAAAAAAAAAACCATATATGTTTTTGTTTATAAATATTATTATCAACATATATTAAATTAATGTGTTTACACAAAATTATAAATATCAAAATGAAAAAATGAGTTATTGTGATACGTAAATAAAAACACGAGATTATAGACATATGATCAACTCATGTTGTACTTCTTGATTAAATAAAGATATTCGAAAAGTTTATCTTTTTTTTATTTATTTTTATTTTTATTTTTTTATATAAAAGGGTTACCCGATAAAATATAATTACTTCAAAAAAAATAATTAAGTACAACTGGTGTGGGTGATTCCCACATCTAAGTCCAAAAAGGCAAACCAAATGCGCCTGGTCAAACCATATTCATCAATTTGACCATGAAGATTAATGTCATATGCGTTAGTATACTTCATTTGAGCAATAGTCAAACCAAAGTCATCAAATGTATCATCATCATAAGTATCCTGATCATAGGTGTCCTTCAAAAGATTTTTTTTTTTTTTTTTTTTTTAACTATGCGCATTAAATAACAACTCGTGTTTCTTTTTATAAGTTTAACTCGCGTGTACACATGTTTTAAAATTATATACGGCTAAAATTCTTATTAATAGAAATATAAATATCAAAATGAAGGCACAACCCCACAGATTACTGTGAGATGCAAATAAATACACGAGATTGTACATATAGCAACCACATGTTGAAATAATATTAATCGTTATACTGTCACCCCGAAATTCAGTTATTGAAACATTATTATCCGTTATAGTATTTGCTCAAATCACATGCATGCGTGCACGTGTTCTAAAACTAGTTGTGCCTTTAAACTAAAAAAGTAAACACATAATAAGCTATAAAAAATGAGATTATGAGGGGAAAAAAGTGAACCAAATAACCTCATAAGCTAAAAAAAATTAAGCTTATACAAACACCCTGCAAGTATGACTAGCATGGTACTCACGTAAAGAAACGGCAACAAGCGTGTTCCTGCAAATTTTTGGCTTTCTAATTTTTGACAATAATCAATGATTTTCAACAATGGTGATGTAATCATGTAAAAACGGTTAGAGAAGTAGAGATCTAATACATAGGGGAACGATAAGTGGCCTAATAGTAGCAAAGTTATATAGCTCAGCCACCTTTGTCCGATAAAAATACAGATATATCAAGTTTTTACTTATATGAAGAAAACATTGCGCAAAATATCTTCTCAATTAGTGAAGTCCCTGATGTCCATACCATAGTTGTAAAAAGATTGAATTAACTTGAATATAAGATCGGCCGCTACGGTGTCTTCCCACCACATGCGAAGGTCACTCTTGGGTGCGTGAAGGCCATGACGCGGGGGGGGGGGGGGGGGGGGTGATTAGCGCGCGAAGCTGGTAACGTTTGGTTGGTTCCGTGAAGTTGTTCATGTAGGGAAATATGTACACTTTTATTTATAAAATAAGAGTACAATAAATAACAGAAAGTACATAAAAGGAAATTAGATACAGGCAGAAAGGGGTAGAATTAGAAGACAAACACTATATAACGATAAGCACAAGAAAGTAGTAAAGGTCGAGGCTCGTGTTTAACACGATTCCCTTAAAACAGATTCGCCGTCTCTTTTTCAGGGTACAACGGCCAAAGCTGAAGTACTGCCGGACTAAACACACTTGCCTGAAAGATCACAGAAGCTCTGCGTATTTCTGACCGATGGATTGTTTGAATCGTATGCTATGAGTTACGTTTTCTGAATGAAAACTGACTGAGGTAGGCTATATTTGTATTGAACACCCGACTTGTTCTTCAAGATTAAATTTTAGACAAATCTGTTATAAATAAAATAGATTTTCATATATTTTATTATCACAATAATGTTCGGTATAACTTAACCAATACGTTAAAATCTATTCTTAAAATAGATATACAGAAAACTGGAAAGCCAAATCGAATCTTCAGCAAAAAGATTTGTATGTAGGCGAAGTTTCGAAGCTGCATTCGTGCCCGCAGTTGAGAAGCTTCGAACCCATTTGGCCTAGAATTTTGCACCCCCCACCCCTCGCGCGTAGGTGTTGTACAAAATAATTTGAATGTCAATATCAAGATTTCTATATAAACACCTCCACAATTTCTATTTTGGGCGATGTGGGATGTGTTCTTTTTCCCAAATTTTGTGTTTCAAGTGACTCAATTTGAGACACGATATCTCATTCAAATTAACTCTATTTTTGACACATTTTAACTTGTTGCGAAGCTCTCGTCAAAGAGAACGCAAAGCTACCAAGAAATATAAATATATAAAACATATACATATATTAAATAGCGTCAAAATTTTACAAAAATCCATTTTGCAAAAATATTTTTCCAACAGTTCACCTAATGGAAAAGAAAAGGAAAAGGAAAAGGGGAGTGATCATGACGCACCTTTTAATTATTTTACTTTTTTTGTTTGCGAGTGTGTGTGATATATTGTGACGTATATTTGTATAAAATGAGATATTTTTATGTGTTTAGTTTGGTGGTTACCATTATGACTGTGAAATGATGAGTCATACCATGTGTTGAAAAGCTATATGCCGATAATGAAATGATGGTAGTAAGTTGACCATTAATGATTAAACCGAGGCTAATGTTATGAGGAAAAAAAGAAAAAGGCGTAAATCGAATAGAATTGGAAGTGGTGGACACTTGAGCACAGGAGAATAGATATGTTATATCTATGACTTGTCGATTGAAAGTGATATGACTTCACCTTGAAAATGTATTGCCACTATCATTCCCACCTAAGACAAATAGTGAAAAAATCACAGGAAAAGTGAATGTATTTGTCACAAGACTAGACTACAAATTCTGTCTTTCGATTATGCTTACTACAGTATAATTTATTCTAGTTTTTGGGATTTTGTTTTTATAAGTAAAACTATATAGAATACTGTTAACAAATAATTTACAATTTTTTTACGATGAGTAAGAAACCTACAAATGAAGGATACAATCATATCAGATTCTAATCCTTTTACGAGATACTAATTACAGATTTAATGATGATAGATTACGCTAGCAATAACCTTTAGCTATTGTGAACATCGATATTTCAACTACTTATCTAAAGAAGTTAGTAGAAAAAATCTTCCAGCATTGCAAGTTTGCAACCAAGTCCATTCGCTCAACCCACATTTTTCACTCACGTCAGTGTTTCTCTCTAATCATACAATCACTATGATCAATGTCAATTGTAATAGTGCAAAAATAAATACTAGTGTTTTGTTAAACGTAGTCGTAAGACAAGGTGTAATGGTCACCCTTCAACACTACTCCCTCACTTTTCATCTCAGCGTCACATCATCATTTAACATATTACATTTTCAGGTGCAATGTTCACCACTCCTCTCGCGTCTCAAACATACCCTACACACACTCACAATCAAACAAACAATAAATAAAAACACCCAATTTGCACAAATGCCGAAAGGTGAGCCGGGTTACCTTTCGTCCCATGTTTTCCCTTGCCTCGCGCGTGAGGGTGGGTGTATGCATGGGTGGTGAGGCCTCACACCCACTGCAGCCGGTTTAAGGAACATGCGTAATTAATTGTAAATAAAGTATGTTGAGAAGTGGTTATTATAAAAATTACAGACAATTAGTGCATACTAAACTTAAAAGCTATATTTAGCAACTTTCAAATAATAAAAACAGGTCGTGATGTTAAGTTGTAAACAATAGCCGTAAAGGGTACTTAGTGCCTGAAAACAAGACCACAAACTAAAATACCTCATGGGCCAAAATATTCGACAAGCCCCTCTACCCTATAATCCTATTGAAACATAACAAGCCCAACATCACCAATTTAAGATTTTAGGTACCTTAAGTCAATATCGAACAATAAGTTTAGAGTTGAATGCATTCTTTTCCAATACCAAAGTACATAGATCAAGCCAAATCACCTAATGAAGAATAAGCTTTTAAACAATTGATTTAGAATAGATGAGATGTCGGTGATGATATTATGGTATACAATATATTATTTGTTCACATATGATATATGAAACGTGTTTATACTTTGGGCATGGGTGTTATTGTATGTTCGGTTTTCCGTTAATGATTGGTAAAAACTTTGTGAGAAGATATGAATATCTTGTAGTTGGGTAGCGCTCACATATATGTAATACGTATATGTAAGTCTGTTATTATGCATTTTGAAATGGTTTTTTGCATTGCATCAAAATATTTTCACTATTTTAAAAAGCTTTTTGAAAGGGTTTTTTGCATTGCATCAAAAGCTTTTTGAAAAGCATTCTTATAAAAACTTGGTAAACCAAACAACAAAACTATTCTCATCCTATCTCTAAACAGATTTACATACCATACGTAAACACCACGTGTTTTGCTTATAATAATAGTTTGGTTAAGTTTTTATTGAAATAAGGACATCGGGTGCAAATAGTAAATGAAATAGGACTTGGGTTATTATATAGTTGCACCATAAGGACCTATTATGGTATAAGAGACAATTAGTTAGAACTTGGCTTATAACATGGCTCTATCATGAGGACTTGATGTGCTAAAGTAGCAAAATAGTAAGAAAAGGCAATTCTACCTAGAGTTGGCAAATCGTGTCTTAACAGGTTCGGACCGTGCGAATAACATAAGTTTCAAAAATGAAAATGACTCGTTTAACACTTGGTTTTGGTGGTTTGAGTATGACAGTTATACGTTTTATGTATCAAAAAAGTTAAATATTGAACCCTAGAATACTAAAAATAATTATTTTAAAAAATAAAAAAATTGCATAGTACATTTTTCCCCTTAACAGGTCCTAACATGTACCCAATTTGTCAGCTCTAATTCTACCCTTGAAGCTTATTATAAAACTAGCAGGGTCCCCGCGCGATGCAACTGCGGGCACCCTGTAATTTAATTTTTTCGGCTAATAATTTATTTTATTTGTATGTTTTTTTGCAATAGTTTTACTCATTAGTTTTTTAAAGCAAAAGTTTGATGAAATTTTGCTTAGTTTGTATTATTATTTTTATTATTTTTTTTTTAGTAGTTTGCTTGGTTTGTACAATATGTGAACATATTTTAGTTTATTATGTTCTTTTTGACAATAAATTTACGGATATCAAAAATTTCGTTTAGCTCGTGTTCGTTCGGGCTCGAGCCCGTTTGACCCGTGCCCGTTCGGGCTCGAGCCCATTTGGCCCATTGCACGTTCGGGCTTGAATATTTGTATAATATGCTTTATTATTTGTATTAGTGACATTTAATGCAGGAATTGTGTTTAAGTTGGTTGTACAATATGCTTGATAATTTGTATTTCTTATGTAAGGGGTGTTTTAATAAGTGCATTAATTGTATTTATTGATCAGTTAATTAATTGTATTTAATGTATATAATGATTTATTTATTGTATTAATGTTAGTATTAATTGTATGTTAGAATTAAATATGAGGGGAATTTCTATAAGTAGCATTGGTTGTTGTACTTATAGCTTTAGAAGTTGTAAGGCTTAATTTTAAGTATTCTAATAATAGTAGGAATTCATGCTTTATAATATAGTATGATATGTCAAGGCGATAAGACTCCCTCTTATGACACATCTCATCCCTCTCTCACACTAAGATCAGTTATTACAATTTCTATACCATAAAGAAAGCCACTAATCCTTCATAATCATAAGATCTTATCAAGATTTTAGCAAGGGATTCAAAGGTTAGTGTTAATTTATGATCTAATTCATGTCTATGTTAATTAAGGTTATGTTGAATTAAAGTTTATGAACCCTTGTTTTGAATTCATCATTAGATATGATGTTAGGATAAGTGTTAGAAATTATATCTCTTTCAAGGTACGATTTAAGTTAAGTTCCATATAAATGTCTTTTAAGTGTTTTATGCTTAATTAAGGTTTTATGTTAACCTAGCTTTGGGTCATGATAAATGTAACACCCGTTTCTCGGATAAAAATAGGTCTCACCTTATATGAAATTGACTAAGGTTTAAAGTGATTGGCTAATCAACAAATGTTATGTTATAGTCAAACCCGATAGTCAACTAATAGTCCACGAATGTATTATATTTATGAAAGTATTGTGTGGCACAACTAGTAAGGAAATAGACTTAAAGGACTAGAGATGTAATATGTTGAATGTATTATAAGATGAAGCGTGGCTAAACTAAGAAGAGAGGGACTTGAGTGGCCAATCTTGCCCAGTGGTCGTACTTCTCCACCTAACTAGATAAATATCTAGTGTGTGGATGATTCCAATCATTTCCACCATCTCTTAGAGTGTGTTTGTTCGGTTTTTAGAAAGAAAAAATGAGGGAAGAAAACTAGTTAGGTGATCATGGATTTGATGAAGGTTTTGTGTTCCACTTCAAGGATTAAGCTTTAACTATGATCCTTCCCGGTATATAAGTAAACTCTATCTTGATTTGATAAGGTTAAGGTTTATGGGTTAAGTGGGATATCATCATATGATCAATGTGAGATCATATAATGATGTAGGAAAGAAGTTGAGCATGTTTAATGGGTTATATAAACCCTTGATCATGGTGTTGATGTATTATGTTAATAGGTCTTGATTAATGGTAAAGGATGATGATGGAAGATGAATGATTATAATGATGAAATGTGATAAAGATGATGTCCCTGTTAGGCTTTAAGGTAAGTAAACCAGTTATAAGTTGGTGTTATATGGATTTCATTACATTATGTGTTATGTGATGTTTATGTTAAGACTATATAATGATGTTTATGTTAAGATTATATAATTTATAATCAATATCATATTTATACAATGTTCCCTATATATTTCGGATTTGATGATGGGAATTTTTCTGGTAAATATTCTATGTGTTATTTAACTCGAATAAATTTTTTAGATTTTTCTAGGTTGTCTATGTATTTTTTATATATAAATCGGACTTTCTAGTGCGCAAGCAGGTTATTTTCTAGGTAGTCTGTCTTATGGATTTTTTTAAAATAGTTAAGTAATTATAAAAATCATGATAAATTCCTGGAAGTATTTAATACATTGAAGTAAATGTAGTAAAAATATGGGGTCATAATTAATTCATTTACTATGTTTTAAAATTTATAAATTAATACAAAACTTTATGTTAAAATGACAAAACATAAAATTAAGGGCAATCACCAAAACACTTTCATTATGGACTCATGACATCCAAGTTTTGAGACTTTCGTTAACGGGCAACTGAAACTTAAGGATTGATCATATGTGTTCCATCATTTGTGACTTACAACGGGAAGGCTTAAAACTTGTCTATGTGTAACTTACGCGTTTTATATGTAACACCCGTTTCCCGAGGTACAAATAGGCCCTACCCTAGATGGAATTGACTAAAGTTTAATGTGATTGGCTAGTCAACGAATGTGAGTTATAGTCAAACCCGTTAGGCAAAGTAATAGTCAACGAATGTCTTGTATGGTTATAGAAAGTATGTCGTGGCATATCTATAATGGAAATAAACTTTAAGGGCTAATGTTGCCTAGTATTAAATATGTTATAAGTTAGTTGTAGCCAAAGTATAAAGAAAGGAACTTGAGGGACCATTCCTATCAATATGAAAAACTAACACCTAACATATGTCTAGAAATTCCCCTGTACTTCTACAACATTCATTTGGATAAGTGTGTGTCGTATCTTTAGAGAGGGAAAGAAGGGAAGATCAACTTTGATGGTTAATTGATGGTGTTTAAGGGTTTCAATTCAAGAATGATTTGATAGCAATGACCCAACACCAAGTAAGTATCACAATTAGTGTTTAGTTGGTGATTTAAGGGTTAGGGTTTATGAACCCTAACTTGGGGAAGATGGGTAATTGGTGTTAAAAGTTATATAAGAGGTTATAGTAATTATGAGGTGAATTATTATGGGTTAATAATAAGTTTATGGGTTTGATCATCATATAATCAATGTATGATTATATGATGATTAGATGTGTTAGATGTAAGTTAATGGTTGCATAAACCATTGATTATGATTATTTTAATTGTATATTAATTGCTTGTGTCATGGTGTTAACCAAGGATGCTTATATGGATGGCAATGATGATGATGATGATAAGGTTGATGATGATGCTTTGATGTGCTTAGCTTGGAGCCAAGGTAAGTAAAATGATGATGGCATAGTGTTATATGGAATACTAACATGTATATGTTATGTATGTTATAGATGTGATGTGTTAAGTAATAGCTGGTTTAGATATGCTTATGTGATGTAATGAATGTGAGCTAAGTGGTGACTTGATGTTATGTGTTAAGTGAGACTTGGAGTAATAAGCTTGTAAAGTAAGTGTTATGATGTATGTGATTCTTATATGTTTGTGTGAAGTATAATGGTATGATGTGATCGTTTTACTTACTAAGCGTTATCGCTTACCGTTATAGCTGACAATGTTTTGTAGGTTCTATGGCAAATGATATGGCTTGGACTAATGAATGGATATGCGAAAGATTAGACGGATTTGGGTAAGAAAGTATGAGCTTAGGTAGATACCAAGCTCTATGTTGATGTTGTACTCTCGTGAGTCTTTTAATGGTTTTTGGTAAATGTGTCATCAAGTGTTAAAGTGTATGAAATGGTTGTTATAGAGATTTGGATGCCAAATGGGTGTTATGGTAATGGTTAACATGTTTTATGTACATGTAAATGAGTGTTTGGATTAAGGTGTGTTTCTAACCATTTTGGGTAAAACGGGTCAAGTGAATATGAAAACGTTTTATTATGTTAGAATGATGATTTCTGGAAAGTTTCATTAATTATAGAGTCATGGAAATCGAGTTTTCCAGAAAATGTATAAAGTATATTTTGGGACAGCTTCTGATGCAGGGGCATAAAGCCATACCCTTTCAAGCATATGGTTGTACGCTAGTTACAGAAGTCCTGATAGAACCATAAAGCCATACGCGTCTGAGCATATGGCTGTATGCGATAGGAAATGTTTTCTGAGGAGATCGTATGGCTGTATGCACAGAAGCATAAAGCCACATGCTCCAGTTTTGGCCATTTTGTTTATTTCATATAAAATCATCCGTGGCTCGTTAGAAGTCGTGCCAGATGTCGTTTTAAAGGTAATTGAGTCTAGTTTCATTTCAAAATACTTTCAAGGGTTAGTATGTAATATACTTTTATCAGTTTGTAAAAGATTTTCAAAAAGTCCGTGTTGAGGCAACGTGATCAAGATCTCTTCATGTTTTAATGATGACAAATAAACCATCGAAACACATAAAATAACTAACGTTAGCTCAAAATTGTCGGAGCCCATATCTGCTCCTGGCGCGCTGCCCGCGCGTCAACGCGTGGGTGACGCGCCAGGACACTGTATGGTTCCGGCCGAATTTTGAAGGTCGGCTTTCCCCTTACCCGACAAATATGGATCTTTCAATACAGGTATGAATATGTTATGTGCTTAATTGAGAACACTCGAAACGAGTTTTGAGACTTGAGATATCCTACTTTTAAAACACTCATTTACGGGAAAACGCCAACTCATGTTTTCTAACTATCGCCTCTAGCCAAGGCTTTTCTAAACTTAGGGAGCTTGTATATTTCACGTGACATCGTGTTGAAGCATCCATATGCTCATATCCCGTGCTTACGTCTTCTCTAATTACGTAACGGGTTTACTCCCTTATTGGTCAAACTAAGTCAAAGGTTACTTTGCGTAAACGCATCATTTCCCACTTGGGTTATGCTTTACATCAAGGCAAAGCACTTAACTTGTTTGAACCAAGGTATTATTTGAGGACGTCGAGTCATGGAAAGTCACGAGATATGAAACTATGGATTCTCGACGTTGTGTTACTTGAACTTATAAGTAACTTATGATTTTATCAACTTATAATCTTAATTGTCTAAACCTTTTCTTCTTAATGACAATTAGATTACTTCTTAATCTTCTCTGAATCTCATCTCTACAAAAGACAAATCTTGTAACAATTCGCAATTTCAGGTTAATTACTATTCCTGGAAAATTTCACTATTCATTTTTACTATTTATTTTCCCGAAATTTGATTTTTGTTTCTTGGCCTCGAGTGATAAATCATTTCTATGGCAAATTAAAAGTTTGACATTCATCAGATCATTTTCGTGAAAGTTATTAAGGAATTACACGTTTCAGGGTAAAACGTCATTCAAAAATTCTACACACAACGAAACTCGACCGCGTTAATTTTCCCCGTATCAGAAAAATGTTTGATACACTCATGATTTATTTGAGAATAAATCATGACTGAGAAAAACATGACCAAATAAACCTCGGCCGTGAAAAACTGGAATTTTCATTTTTAAGCGTTTTTACTCAGCCGTAACCTTAGCCTATACCTGCACCGCATTTCTAAGACGATTTGAGTTTTCACATTTTTGGAATCAGTCAACATATTTTTCCCTCCTCCTTTGACCAAAAATCATTCCTTGATTTTATAAGTCATTCCTTGATTTTTAGGCTTACGGTTTTATGTCTAAAAGACATTTAATACCAACCGACACTAGCCCAGTCTAGACATTATAAGTCATTTTAAATCATTTATATCCTATTAGAAAAGTAACATTTTACTTTTCTCAATTTTACACAATATTCGTACATTTTACGTATTACACGTTTTAGACCCGTGTTTCCAGTTTTAGCAGGGTTTTACCACCCCAATGGAACCTACCACTCATTTTATATTTTATTATGGAGTATAATGATATGTTTAACCATACTTTCAAGTTCCACATTTTTACGATACCCGGTTTTACGTTTTGAGGCTTAATCATTTACGGTTAGCATTTCCCGGAGTCAAAACTCATCCAATACTTAGGATAATATCATCCAAGGCACACCTCATCCTCCCTAGACTTTGTGAACCGCCTATAGGGGGGAGTCATCCCATATGTGGCTTAATCTTATGCTTAAGGCCTTAAGATGGTGGCATGTGTACAAGCTTACTTGAGAAGCGTTGCTTAGTCATGAGATGTAACCTCCTCAAACTCATATAAGTACCCTCCCCTCCTTTCTTTGTACGCCACACAACACATACACAAACACCATCTCCTTAGCTAATTCACTCCAAGTATTATCCAAGAGATCAAGAGCATAACAACACATAAACTCTAGTTTGGTTTTAATTCATCAAACTAATTCCAAACCCTAGAAACTTTGGTGATTTCTCTTGAGTTTAAATCTACTCAAGTCACCTCAACTCTCATCATCTCTCTTTCAAGAATACAAGGGTAGAAAGATTGCATGAAGTGAAGTAGGGTGAAGCTTAAGTCAATCAAAGTCCTTTTCCTTACATGCTACTTACCTTTCTTTGTAGAAAGCCAAAGTTGTAAGCAAACTCTAATACACTTCCTTGCTTAAATATCATTTTCATGCTATTTGTATTTCCTTCATACTATATATTGTCTTGTTATCATGTCCATGATGTATAAAAATGAGTAAAACAAGTTATTGTAAATGATTGTTAAGTTAAGTTATTTAAACAAGTAAACTAGTGACTTTCTTGGTAAAATCTGATCAAAATGGTAAAATTATGATATTGGATCATTACATATTGTAGTAGAGGACTTAACAAGGAACCCATAGCAATTTGAACCACCTAAAAAAAGTATATGAGTCAAAAGTTATGACCATTTGAAGTTACCAAAACTTTGCGGCAAAACTGCCAAAATAGTTTATGTGACAGAACATAAAACACGCAAAAAGAGGCCTTTCTGGTCCGTTTCATGAAAAAGTTAAGGCACGAAAGTTGTCCGGAATCACGTTTTCTTCAAAAACTTAGAGGCACGTCTCCAGAAAACCAATAACGAATGAGATTTTTCTCAGTTTCTTAACAGCTATTTACATATATATAAGTCACTATATAAAGGTTATGGTTTAAAAAGACCAAAGAGGTCTTATGACCTAGAATCAAGACCACAACCATGGCTAGAGCCAAGGTTGAGTCTCAAGACCATGGAACAATGACCAAAGGTCATGGCAAGGCCATGACTAAATGACCATATAAACTTACTTAGGCGAAAACATGAGCTAAAGAATTGGCGATAACTTGAACATACAATTTGGACCTACTTCATCTAAAAGAACCATGAGATATTACAAGTATTTATCATACAAGTTATAAGAAACTTACCCTAATAACAATCTTCATGTAAAAATGAACTTTCCTAAGTTTATTCAAATATTGGACATGTAACTTTTCGAATCAAAACTTATATATATATACTTTATCGGCTACTACAATAGTAGGGAGCCTCATGTGAGGAGTTCATTATCTAAGCCGTCGAGATGAGTTGTGGATTTACGAATTAAAGTGTCCAGGCTCCTCGAACGTTTACTAACATGACTTCTGAATTATGTCGGCCCGAACGGTAGTAAACGATATATAAACTATACATGTTTCACGAATCATTTCTTTTCAAAGACTTACACTATATATCGTACCACATCATGGACTATGTTGATATAAATAATGTATAAAAACGTTATTAATATCTTTCGATATCCTTAAGTTTTGACGATCACAAAATATAAGAACATTAAACGCAAAGTTAATACGTAAACAAGTTTTAAGCAAGTTTATATCATCTCATCCAACATAATCACTTAATGTATGAATAAACAAGTGACTAATACATTTTATGATCAAAGAGATGTTTATTTAAATAATAAAAAGTTTATAAAATTAAATAAACTTATTATATATTTTTGAAAAACATTTTTGGTAATAAAGGAAAATGTTTTATTCATAATAAATATATGAATTCAAAATTTTAACCAAAATCAGTTAGTTTTTCACCAAATAAACTTTCCCCAGAAAAATACAAGAAAACTGCAGTTTTCGTCTGGGCGGCCCCCTTAATTTTAAGGGGGCCGACACACAATTAAGGGGACCGGCCACGCTCCCCTGTCAGATTCTGTCAAAAAATTTTCCCTATAAATACCATCTCAAACCTGAAATTTTTCTCACCTCTTGCACGAAAATTTTCAGATCCAAATCTCTTTAAACATCCTCCTAAAAACCCTTTGATCATATAATTGTTAATCCTTGTTTCAAGTGATTCATTCCCTCACCTCTCATCTCTCAAAGTGCAAGAGAAGAATACTCCTTCAACATCAAGTTGTAAAGTATTGTAGATTTGTGTATATAGTCTAGTTGTTGTGTATATTCATTGTAAATGTGTGATAGTAATGTAACTAGATAGATCTAGGAGTAGAAGTAGTGAGATATAAGTAGTGGTGTGAAGAAGATTGTTGGGAGGTAGATAGTTGTGAAGAAGATTGGTGTGTAGAAGATAGGAGTGAAGAAGATTGGTGTGTAGGAAATTGGTGTAAAGAAGAGGTGTGATTAAGTAGTGAATAGGTGTGAAATAGTTGTGTAGAAGGTGTGAATAAGTTGTGACGTAGTTGTGGTGTGTAAATTGGTGTGTAAGGTTTTTCCGCCATAAGGAGCTTGTTGACATAGTGAAGAAAACCCTCGAGTAGGTGACTCGAGGAGTGGAGTAGGGCAAGGAAGGTGTCCTTGTAGCCGAACCACTATAAATCCTTTGTCTCGCGGTTAGATCTTTCCATATCTTACTTATTATCTTGCTTATATCGCTATTACTTTTATAGACGTAGACGTATATATATATATATATATATTTGCTCATATAGTGCTAGTATTGATTTTACTTAAAGATCAAACGAAAGTTTCATTCACAAAACAAAGTTTTTACAATCAAACAAAAAAGGTTACATACTTATAATTGATCATTTCGATCAAGTATAGTTTTCATACAAAATATAACTAAGGATTATAAAATAAATGATTACGTACTTGTCTCTCATATATAGCTATAATTGTTTATATTATGCATGTGTTGATTTCACATACTTAGCGTACATTATTATTATTGTTCATACTTAGATATACCTGTTCATATTGTTCAAGATTTGAAGTTCACATAAGATTGAATCAAAGTTTTAAAAGCAAACAAGGTTTTAAAACTAAACTAAGTTTTCAAATAAAGTTAAAAAGACGTAAAACTATTCAACCCCCCTTCTAGTTTTCCACAGACTAAATGCAAGACATATATACAGGCACTTCTTCATATTCTTTACTCCAATCCTAAGTCGCGACATTCTATTATAGGTTGCTCGTAGAAACCTTCACGACTCAACCGTTACATTCATTACTTGCAAGTTAACTTAAGGTGAGTTCATAGCCCCACTTTCCATTACTTAATTGTTTTACAAACCCTTGGGGGAAATACATGCTATTTTTAACCGAGCACAATGTTTTTAAATTGTATGCTTGCCTGATTGTTTTATTATCACTAAGTACCATCCTTGCCAATCCAAGATCCCTTATTATGAACCATTTAATCACTAGTAATAGTGAGCGCGAATATTGTGAATAGGCCTATTGGGATTGACGAATCCCATTTGCGTTGACTAAGTTCAAACAAATGCATTAATATTTGAAACATAGGTATGACGGCAAAGTACCTACCGGGATAACTCCGCCGATTGATATTGGTACCCGTTAACGTTTTGGTGTCATAAGCTTAGTGTTATAATACCTGTTTTGTTTTCCAACCATTGGTGTGAGTCTATAGCTCACACTACCAACATATTGTGTTCAACCATTAAACAAACTCTATGAATATCACTCAACCTCTGTGTTGACCTCTCAAGCATGTATTTCAGGTCCATGATGATCAAGGATGGCACGGAATGGCACGGATATTCAAGAGGGCTATAAATTTTATTATCATTCAAAAACTCATTTAATGTAAATTGTAAACATGGAACCATCTGGGCCTCATTTTTTAATCTCTGATATTTATATAATTTGAATGATAAATCTTTTAAAACGACTCAATTAGAGTTCGTTTTCTATTATTGTGACTATTGTGCCGTCGAGTAACACCCAGTTTGAATTCCGTTGCATCCATGAATTGGGGGTGTTACAGATTGGTACCAGAGCCATGGTTATAGAGAAACGGGTCTAATTGAGACCTAAACTATAACCACATGTACAAGCAAAAACATTTTATAGCCTTCCGCTCTCCGTGTCTTCCATCCTCCAGACGATTATGGACTTATTAAGCATTTTATACTACACAAACATGTTAGCATATGAATATATGTACCCTTAACATAATTGAGCATTTCCCCGTAAGCATTTTATACTACATGAACATATTAGTATATTGATTTATACACACTTGTCACATTTTGAGCACTTCCCATAAACATTTGAATTGTTTTAACATAGTAATTCTTCTAATAAAAATCATGTGCGTACCCCCTTCTTCCGACTATGTTTCCACTCTACCTAATAACTGTTGGTTTTATAGACAAAATAATAATAGTCGTGTGTTAGGATCGAACTTGAGATCACGGGACACAATACGTATGAAGAGAAAAAGCAATAATTATTTATAAAATGTTATAATTAATTATTAAACACAAAATAAATAATAATAATTAGTATTATTGATTAATGACTAATTATTTATTAAACGAAGATTAGGAAAGTAATACTAGACAAAACATGGAAACAAGAGAAGGTTCCGGATACCCCTTGGGGGGCTCCAAACCGATCGGCAAAGGGGGGCAACCCACCTCTTTTGTGCCTTGAGCTCCAAGTCTTGTGTAGTATATAAGCAAACCCAAGATGGATGTTTTTCTCATAACTTGTACACACACATCTTGGTGTTTTCTCCTCTCCTTCTTTTCTTGGTCGATTTTATCAAACCAAACCCTAAGGGTTTCGATTTTCATAAGATCAAAACAAGTCTTGTGTTTATTACTTGAAAATTCTTTTTCTTGAATTGTTCTTGGTTCCGGAAGATTGCTTTGATTCTTGTTCGGGCTAGAATCATAAAGGTATGTTTACTATTTAAATTATTGATTAATTAATTACATGTTATTTGATTCTATTATAATTGCTTCCGCTATGCTCACTTTGATGTACTTGGTTTATTAATATGAATGTCATGATGTAATAATTCCAACAGTGGCATCTAGAGCCGTTATAATGTGTAATTAATTATCGAAACGCATAAAAATTGGATCTTGATTCATTTAGTTACATGTTTTTAGGGTTTATATGTTAGATTCCTAACCCTAAAATATTTATGGGTCGATTGACCTATTTAGGGTTTTTAGGGTTTTGGTTTTTAATTTTTAAATATGATTAGAAACCCTAGGATGTCATGTAATTGTTATGCGTTTTAGTAAACGATCTTGGTGCAATATGTTAATTGTTAAGCTAAATCCATGAAAAAGTGCATATTTGCATGGATTTTTATATTGTGTTATAATTTAAATGGTTTAAATTGTTTATATGTATTAATGGTTAAGTTATATCGAAACATGTAAATTTATTAATAGATGTCGAATTGGGGAAGACTCCAATATTAAGTAATCAATTATGTGCTATGTGGTATTTATTTAATTTTGGCTTACGCAATCGATTTATCGATGTATGTGGCTCATTTTCTAAGAAGAAGAAAGCCCTAATTGAATTAATACGTTATACACCTAGATTTGATTATTAATAGGACTATTGAATAAGATTTGCATGTGGCTACATATTTTATACATATTTAATTGTTATGATTATGTATATTTGTTTATTTAGTTGTTTTATTTTTATTGTATATTACTTGTTTTTGTTTATTAATTGTGTTAGACATGTTTATAAACGAAAAGGGTAATTTTTTG
Organism: Artemisia argyi; assembly: GCA_030686995.1. Classification (NCBI taxonomy): domain Eukaryota; kingdom Viridiplantae; phylum Streptophyta; class Magnoliopsida; order Asterales; family Asteraceae; genus Artemisia; species Artemisia argyi. The sequence continues at coordinate 27,985,076 of CM060693.1, forward strand.
AATAGAAAAATAATATGGACTAAACAATGGCGAAATTGCTTTGGTTTTTAAGAGTTTAAAATTTCAAATGATTAGTTGATTGATGTTTTTGTACGTAATGTTTAAATAGGCTCGACCGAAGTTTACACACTATAAGATGGGTATAAGGATGGCAACGCATTAAATTGTGGCCTTAGAGAGACAACATTCTGTCTTAACGCTCGTTTGTGTGTAAATTAGACTTACCGAACGACCATTACATGTACATTGTCATCTTAAGGGTGAATAATCCACAATTCCACAATGATTATCCGAAACACTAAGCTTTCGGGCTTATGCAAAAGTACGATATAGTGGACGATAATTGATGGTTATTCTTTAATTGGTGAACCCGATACCTCAATCAAAACTTTGTTATTTTACTCTTAGCTAATTGGTAATAAAAATGTTTTGTAAAACCAATGTTATGAAGTTGTATGCATGCTTCTTCATACATTATTTTGATCACATCAAAATATTAATACCCTTATAAAATTAAGTCGAATGCCATCTAATTAAGAACACTTGAAGTTGTAATTTACGTCATGTGAGAACTTGGCGAGATTGCAATGGAGAGGTAAATTTCATAAATTTATTGCTAGCAGATCAACTGATGTGATGGATTTGTGAGTTTGCAGTTTTTAAGTTAGAAGACTTAAATTGAGTAGTAATTGAGATCTTGGACTCAAGGCATTAAGATGGGGACTAAACATGCTTACAATACAAATGTTTTGTGATTGTAAATCCCATATATCTAGGAATTGGACAAATGTTATGCCAATTACTTGTACGACAAGTTACCTCATATTATACTTTCATTACTAGCAGATCAACTGATGTGATGAAACTATGTTTATGGAGGATCCTAGTTTTCAAGATTATTCTATGGATATTAATTTCCTTGGGTATTTTAATTTTCTTGAAAAATTGTATTATCAAAAATACTAAAGTTTTGAACTTTCTTTATCTGTAGAAATGGCTCAAACTGATAACACCAACTTTCGTTCTGTGTTCAAAACTTATTTTGAACGAGAAAAATTGACTGGCTCGGAAAATTTCAATGATTGGTACCGTTCACTAAGGATTGTCCTGCGAGTGACTGGTCAACTTGAAATCTTGAAAAAGCCTTGTCCTGAAGAACCTGTAGGCGAGGCAGCTACTGAAGCTGCTAAGGCCAAATGGAATCTTGATTGCAAGGAACATATTGATGTGGCCGCAATGATGTTAGGGGCGATGTCCACACCTCTTCAAAGGCAGTTTGAGGAGTATTTCCCCATGAACATGATTGATGAACTCAAGAAACTCTATGAGAAACCATCAAATGTAGAGATTTACGATTTGATGGAGGCTCTACATGGTTGTAAGCAGGGTGATGTTGAACCTGTGAGTGCTCATGTGTTGAAGATGAAAAGTTTCATGGATCAACTACAAACACTTAAGAAACCCTATGACAATGATATGGCTGTGAACTTAATCAACAGATCCCTTAACAAGGATTTTAATGGTTTTGTGAGGAACTTCAATATGCATTGCGTGGGGAAGACAGTAAGTGAATTACACGCACTGCTCATTGATTATGAGAAAGGGTTGACACCAAAGGCTCCTACGCCCCAAGTTCTTGCTATACAAGGGGGTAGAATTAACAAGCCAAATGCGAACAAGAAGAAGGGTAAAGGAAAGAAGAAGGCTGATAAGAATAAGCAGGTTATGGCTTAACAACCACCTCAACCTAAGAAGAACCCTCCTGTCAAGAATAATCCAAAGAAGGATCAAGGATGCCATTACTGCAAGGTGATGGGTCACTGGAAGAGGAATTGTCCTCTTTATCTCGATGATTTGTGAAACAATAAGGTTAAGAAGACTAGGCACATGGGCGCCAGCACTTCAGGTAACTTATTTGTCATTGAATTATTTACTTTATCTCATAAATTAAATTCCTGAGTATATGATACTGGATGTGGTATTAATATTTGTAATACACTGCAGGGGTTTAGAGAGGAAAGGAGACTAGCTTATGGGGAGCAATTTCTGCATGTGGGAAATGGAGCACAAGCAGCAGTTGAAGCCATAGGAATGTTTGATTTAATTTTACCTTCGGGTTTAGTACTTTGTTTAAACAATTGTCATTATACACCTTCTATAATTAGAGGTGTTGTTTCCTTTTCATGTTTGTTGGATCTTGGTTTTTCTCATACTATTGATGGCAATAAAATTTCTGTTTCTTTAAATGGTGTATTTTATTTTAATGTTGTTGCTGTGAATGGTGTGTTTGAAATTGATATGAATAATTGTGTGACTTCCAACAATAATAATAATTCGATGTACAGCATAAGTAAGAGAATGAAGTATGACTTGAATTCGTCTTACCTTTGGCACTGTAGACTTGCCCATATAGGCAAGACTCGCATGCAAAAGCTGCAACATGAAGGACTTTTGAAAAATATCAATGATGAGTCATTTGATAAATGCGAATCTTGTATTTCTGGGAAGATGACGAAGAAACCTTTTCATAATAATATGGAAAGAGCTTCAGATCTACTTGGTTTAATACACACGGATATGTGTGGACCACTTAGACATGTGTCAAGGAGAGGTGCTGTTTACTTCTTAATTTTTACAGATGATTTCAACCGTTATAGTTATGTTTATTTACTTAAACATAAACATGAAGTGTTTGAAACATTTAAAGTTTTCAAAGCTGAAGTAGAATTGCAATTGGGAAAGAAGATTAAAGCTCTTCGTTCTGATCGAGGTGGTGAATACCTTAGTCAAGATTTTAAAGATTTCTTAACTGAGAATGGAATTGTCCAGAATCTCACATCTCCATATACTCCACAACAAAATGGTGTATCTGAGAGAAGGAATCGTACATTGTTGGACATGGTTCGATCAATGTATAATCTTACTAATCTTCCTTTGTCTTTTTGGAATTATGCTCTTGAATCAGCTGTTCGTATTTTGAATATGGTTCCCACCAAGAAGGTTGATAAGACACCATATGAGATATGGACTGGAAAAGCTCCGAACTTGTCTTATTTAAAGGTCCGGGGTTGTGAGGCGTATGTTAAACGTGACTCACAAGATAAACTCCAACAAAGATCTGTAAAATGCATTTTTGTAGGATACCCTAAGGAAACTATGGGTTACTACTTTTACTACCCACCTGAGAACAAAGTGTTTGTTGCAAGATATGGTGATTTTCTTGAAAGTGATTTTGTGACTCAAGAAATCAGTGGGAGAGTATATGATCTAGAAGATGATCTAAATAATGCATTGCCTTCAGAAAACACTAGCACACTTCCTATAGAACCGGAAAGTCTGGGTCCTCCACCGGAAGTTGAAGTAATTCCCATTCGCAGATCTTCAAGATCTGTGAAAGCTCCTGACCGTCTATGTCTAAATGTAGAGGTTGATGAGCATACACTAGGGGATCTTAATGAACCTACTAGTTATAGAGCTGCCATTAATAGCCCTCAAAAGGCTAAATAGAAAGCTGCTATGGATGGGGAAATACAATCCATGCATGATAATGAAGTCTGGGAAGAAGTTGACTTACCTCCTGGTGCCAAGGTAGTTGGGAGTAAGTGGCTCTACAAAATTAAGACTGACATGGATGGATATGCACACATTTATAAGGCTCGTCTAGTTGCTAAAGGTTTTACTCAAACTTTTGGAATTGATTACGAGGAGACATTTTCTCCTGTAGCAGACATAAGAGCTATAAGAATTCTCATAGCTATAACAGCGTACTATGACTATGAGATTTGGCAAATGGATGTGAAAACCGCTTTCTTAAATGGTCATCTAGATGAAGACATCTATATGGCACAACCAGAAGGGTTTGAAAATCCAGAATTTCCAAATCGTGTATGCAAGCTTAAAAGATCCATTTATGGATTAAAGCAAGCATCACGACAATGGAACAAGAGATTTGATGCTGATATCAAAAAGTTTGGATTCACTCAAAATCTTGATGAGCCATGTGTGTATCACAAAGCTAGTGGGAGTGATAATGTAATTTTCCTAATTCTTTACGTTGATGACATATTGATCATGGGAAAAGACATTCCAAGTTTGCAAAAGGTTAAGGCATATATTGGAAAATGCTTTTCTATGAAAGATTTAGGAGAAGCTGCATATATTCTGGGAATCAAAATCTATAGAGATAGATCAAGGCGGTTAATTGGATTAAGTCAAAGTGCTTACATTGACAAAATATTGAAAAGATTCAATATGCAAAATTCCAAGAAAGGATATTTGCCGATGGAAGTAAAACATGGCTTATGTAATGAGTTTTGTGCTTCAACACCTGCTGAGGTGGCTCGCATGAGTAAAGTTCTTTATGCTTCGGCTGTAGGATCTATTATGTATGCGGTTAAGTGCACAAGGTCAGACGTGGCATTTGCTCAAAATATTACCAGTCAATTTCAACAGAATCCAGGTGATAAACATTGGATTGCTGTTAAGCATATTCTTAAGTATTTGAGGAATACAAAAGATATGTTTTTGGTATATGGTGGAAATCCAGCTGCAGAACTTTGTGTTACAGGTTTCTGCGATGCATCCTTTCAAAGTAATAAAGATGATTCGAAGTCTCAGACGGGTTATGTCTTTGTTATCAATGGAGGAGCTGTAGACTGGAGGAGCAAGAAGCAGAGTACAATTGCGATGTCTGCAACAGAAGCTGAATACATTGCTGCTTCAGAAGCTGCTATGGAGGCTGTTTGGATTAGGAAATTCGTTTATGGGCTTGGTGTTATGCCTTCAATTGAATTACCTATTAATATGTATTGTGACAATTCTGTTGCAATCATATTTGCCAATGAACCTGGAGTCATGAGAGGCACCAGACATTTTCTACGGAAGTATCACTTTGTTCATGAAAAGGTTGACGAAGGTGAAATAAATCTGCTGAAAGTTCACACAGATGATAACTTAGCTGATCCATTCACTAAGGTTTTGGCGAAAGAGAAGCTTAATGAATTAGCCATTGGAATTGGACTTAAATTAGCTAGTAGTTTCATGCATAACTGTGATTAGTATTTGGATAAAGGATATTGTAAAAAATTATTATTTTTAATGAAATAAAGTATGTTGGTATGTTTATTTCTGTTATTAATTATTGTTGTCCTATTTTTGCATGTTTAAATCCATGAATAAAGGTTATTCTGAATTGTCCGTTGTCAGTTAATAATATGGGAATATTATTAAATTAAGACAAATCTGAAGTTGGTATAATATACTTAAAGTATATTGATGCGTAGTCATGCCATTTCAGACGATATTCGATGATACTGAATATAGGACTTATCCCAACTATATGATGTTACTTTATGGATCTTGTCATTAAGTAAATCATAAGAAGTTATCCTTAGACTTAAGATACAAGATAACGGTCATGAATGTAGTACATTTTTGTGGAACAACTTAACGCTATACGTAAATGATAGTCATAAGGGTTGTTTTCGGAAGTGTTACAAAGTTTTTGTGTTTTGCTTGTAATCAATAAAGAATTTGTTCATTCAAATTAATTTTTGGAGTTTAATACTGCTCGGCCCCTCGTAGGGTTATCAAGGTGTTTGCGTGGCCACGCCCAAGGTCTTTCTTGAAAGGTTCAAAAGGTTTGGTAATCTTGTCAATTTCTAAAAACGAGAAACAGAATGGTTAATTAAGGAATGACCTAGATCCATATCCTTATTTAACACGGTATTAGAAACAAAGGGATAATAATAATGAGAAATCATTAAAAGGTTTTCCAGGAGCCTTACTCAAGTTGTACTAGAGGCATCGGCGTGTTGCAAGACGCTAACCGATGTGATCACACTATTATGATATGTCTAAGTGGGAGTTGTTGGTTTTATAGACAAAATAATAATAGTCGTGTGTTAGGATCAAACTTGAGATCACGGGATTGCACACAATACGTATGAAGAGAAAAAGTGATAATTATTTATAAAATGTTATAATTAATTATTAAACACAAAATAAATAATAATAATTAGTATTATTGATTAATGACTAATTATTTATTAAACAAAGATTAGGAAAGTAATACTAGACAAAACATGGAAACAAGAGAAGGTTCCGGATACCCCTTGGGGGCTCCAAACCGATCGGCAAAGGGGGGCAACCCACCTCCTTTGTGCCTTGAGCTCCAAGTCTTGTGTAGTATATAAGCAAACCCAAGATGGATGTTTTTCTCATAACTTGTACACACACATCTTGGTGTTTTCTCCTCTCCTTCTTTTCTTGGTCGATTTTATCAAACCAAACCCTAAGGGTTTCGATTTTCATAAGATCAAAACAAGTCTTGTGTTTATTACTTGCAAATTCTTTTTCTTGAATTAGTACGTGTGTACAAGAACGTGAATCAAACACACTATTGTTTGATTCTTGGATTGAATTACAAAAAGGTAAAGGGTAATTCTTATAATCCTTATAAACCCTAACTAGGGTTCTTGGTTCCGGAAGATTGCTTTGATTCTTGTTCGGGCTAGAATCATAAAGGTATGTTTACTATTTAAATTATTGATTAATTAATTACATGTTATTTGATTCTATTATAATTGCTTCCGCTATGCTCACTTTGATGTACTTGGTTTATTAATATGAATGTCATGATGTAATAATTCCAACAATAACTTCCAAGTCTTACCACCCTCACCCGAGTTCGGATTTGACTTCGTAAATACCTTCGCTTCTGATGACAAAGAAGAACCTTTCGAAGATTCAACCGACGAAGAAGAAGAGGAACCAATGCCAACTAATTTTGCGTCAAATACTTCTAATTATTTTGAACAAAATTGGGTTGAGGCAGACTCCGAGGAGGATAATGAGTATGAATATGTACTAGCACCATTACCACCACCACTATCACTTCCCTTTGATATCCCTACATGTGATGAATTGGATCACTCATTATGGATCGTATCACGAACACCATTGATCCAACAAGAAAGTCAGCATGGGAACTACAGCCTCTCAAACTTCATTGACTCGTACCCCTATGACACACTAAACCAAGAAGTTGCCGATCAATCAGAGCTGCTCGGACATTCTAACCCGCAATAGACTAGTGTGAAGATACTAGTTATCTTTTGTACTACTATACTGATTAGACTCAGTTAGTAAATGTTATGAAATCCATGTAATAACTAGCGATAGTAAAAACGTTGTAATTACTAAACTGAAAGTATCAGTTAGTAAATTTTGAAGAAGCTTGTAATAAGTTTCGATTTTGTAAATCAACCAACGTTGTATGAATAAAACTCTTGTTTTATACTATCATGTGTTATGCCTTTAAATCTTCAACGTAATTATTCTATCATTTCCCATCAAAAATCATGCTTATTTCACAACTACTCTACTCACGACGTATCTTCTATATAATAGAATCATGGCGCCAACAAAGAAGACACCACCAGCAATGACTCAAGCTGCTATTCGCAAACTAGTTAAAGATAGTGTAAATGCAGCAATAGCAACTGAACGAGCAGCCATAGCTACAAAGGCAGCAACAGCTGCTAAAGCTACTAGAACTGCTGAAACTGCTAGAACTGCTAAAACTGCAAGAACTGCTGAAACTACTAGAACTGCTAAAGCTGTTCGAATTGCTGCAACTACCATCAATACTAGAGGACCAAACCCAGCCGGTCCTCCAGTAATAACTATTGATCCGGTATGTAAGAGCTGCACATTCAAGGGTTATTTAAATTGCCAACCCACCAATTACAAAGGTACTAATGGAGCTGTAAATTTTAACCCCTGGTTTGACAAAGCGGAGTTAGTATTATTGATCAACAAATGCACCGAGAATGATAAAGTTCAATATGCCACCGGTCCACTATTGGATGAAGCATTATCATGGTGGAATTTAGTATCTCAACCAATGGGCATCCAAAATGATTATAAGCTTTCTGGGGATAATATGAAGAAAGAGTATTGCCCTCACAGTGAAATGCTGTTAAAGGAACCATGTTGTCATCCAGAAGTAGAATTCTGGAACCATGTTGTTAAAGGAACCGACATCCTGAGTTACAACCGTCGATTCCATGAATTGAGGATACTATGCCCAACAATGGTTTCGACAAATGAGAAACTGTTGGAAGAGTATATCTGGGGACTCCCACCAAGCATACAAGGGAACATGATTACGTCTGGTCCCAAAACACTTGATGAGGCTATGCGGATGTCTCGCAGCCTCATGGATCAGGTGGTGCGTACAACGGAAACCCAAAGACAAAACTTCAACAACTTCAATTACCATAACAACAATAACAATAGGAACAAAAACAACAAGAGACCATGGGATGGTAACCGTGGAAGTAACAACAACAACAACCCAAATCAAAACAACAATCATCATAACCAGCAAAACAAAAGACAAGAAGCCGCAACGGCTTATGTTGCTGCACCAGCCAGAGGTAAATACATTGGGACTCTACTACAGTGTACCAAGTGCAACTACCATCATGCAGGTCCTTGCTCGGCCAAGTGCAACAATTGCCAAAAGCCAGGACATCTTGCCAAGGATCGTAGAAGAAATACTGTAGCCACTGGTAGCAACACACAACCAATAGTTATATGCTTCGGGTGTGGAGAAAGTGGACATTACAAGAACGGATGTCCCCAAAAACCAAGGCCAACAAGTTGAAGACATCCAGGGGAAAGCATATATGATAAGAACACTGCAGAACAATGAAGAGGAGAAGGAGCTTATCAGAATCTCAACAACACTGCAGAACAATGAAGTTTAGAACTTAGCAGTCATATTTATTTATGCACTATGTTGTACTACGTGTATGTCATCCTTAGTAATGGGAGTTTTATGACTTAAGAATAATTACTGTTCAATAAACAACTCTTTGTGATAATTCTCATCTATTGTACTTTCTATCTCCAAACCAATTTGACTGATTAGTAGACAATTACCATTCTATAAGATTTACCCAGTTATCCTATAAACCATTCAACGAATTTTACTTCAAGCTATTTTGTTACCATTTTATTGTTTCACATCATTTTACTCCAAGATATTCTACTACCATCTTAGAAAAATTACTTCGTTGATACCACCCTATAAATTGATATCATATATTCTTTACCCAGCTTCATCTCAAACCACTAAAACTCATCAAACCAAAATAAAGGACACAAGCCTCATTCGTCTTTTCACCATCATTATCTTCACAACCGTTGCAACCACAAGCTCATTAACAACTATTGATGCACTTTTAAAGCTCAAATCATCCTTAGTTACACCACAAGCACCCTCATCAGCTTTACAAGATTGAATACCATCTAAAACTTTTAAGAAACACAATACTACGTAACTAAACCGAACATCACATTATCGGTCCTAAATTATACATAGCCTGATCACCTATGTCTAATTCAGGAGGGATCATGTTATGCTGGGAGCAGTCACCTGTATGTTTTCTTAGAAACAAACTTCTCACTTATAATCTTAAAACAAATTTCGTGTGAAATTCATAAAGTATTCATCCGATAAAGTACGACAATTAATCACTCTTACTCTACCTTTCCCACATAAAAGTAAACCTCATCCTACGCCATACCCTGAGCCGAAAGGAACGGGTTAAACCACTACGAGTCCGAGCCTTAGTTTTAACCATAAATTCAAACTTTCCTGCTCAAATCCTTCACGCTCAAGTAGAGGCGGTGAAACAAGAAGACATCCAAAAGGAAAAATTGGATGGCATGATACAGAAGAAATTCGAAACACGTTCAGATGGAACTCTATGCTTCCAAGGTCGAAGTTGGTTACCAATTTATGGTGGCCTACGAGACTTGATCATGCATGAATCTCACAAGTCCAAATACTCCATACATCCAGGATCTGATAAGACGGATCATGATCTTAAACTACTCTATTGGTGGCCAAACATGAAGGCCGATATTGCAACATACGTTAGCAAATGTCTTACATGCTCCAAAGTAAAAGCCGAACATCAAAAACCATCCGGTCCATTGCAACAACCAGAGATTCCTATGTGGAAATGGGAAAGAATTACTATAGACTTCATTACCAAGCTCCCAAAGACATCAAGCGGTTATGACTCCATCTGGGTCATAGTTGATCGTCTCACAAAATCCGCACACTTTAATCATAAGTCGACTACAAACCGCAAGAGATCGACAGAAAAGTTATGCTGACACACGACGCAGACCCCTAGAATTCCAAGTCGGAGATAGGGTTATGCTAAAGGTATCGCCTTGGAAAGGCTTGATACAATTCGGTAAACGAGGAAAACTAAACCCAAGATACATCGGACCATTCAAAATCCTAGCCAGGGTTGGTCCTGTGGCGTACATACTTGAGCTTCCATCAGAACTCAGTATTGTACACCCCACTTTCCATATATCCAACCTAAAGAAATGCTTGTCATATGAATCACTCGTTATTCCACTCGATGAAATTCAACTCAATGACGATCTTCAATTTATCGAGGAACCCGTAGAAATCATGGACCGAGAGGTCAAACAACTCAAGCAAAGCCGTATTCCAATTGTCAAAGTTCGTTGGAACTCACGACGTAGTCCTGAATACACATGGGAACGAGAGGACCAAATACGTAAGAAATACCCACATCTTTTTACCAACGAAGCTTCTACTCCCAACACAAATTGATCTCCGGGACGGAGCTCTCATATGGGGTGGAGACTGTAACAATTCGCAATTTCAGGTTAATTACTATTCCTGGAAAATTTCACTATTCATTTTTACTATTTATTTTTCCGAAATTTGATTTTTGTTTCTTGGCCTCGAGTGATAAATCATTTCCATGGCAAATTAAAAGTTTGACATTCATCAGATCATTTTCGTGAAAGTTATTAGGGGATGTTTGGTATGATGGAATAGCAAAGAATGCAAGTGTTTCAAAGAATGGAATTGCTAAAGAAAGGAATGACCAATGATAAAAGTAACTAATTCTGTTGTTTGGTGTAACCAAAGAAATATTTCGAGAAACATGGTAAGAGTTTAATTCTCTTGTTTGGTTACTTTATAGCAATCAAATGATAAAAAATTTAACTACACAAACTTAATCTTTTTAAATTCATATTATAAAAGTTCCAGTCTATTATTTATTTGTTTAGTCATATCCATTAAACAACTTTATTATATTAGTAAAGTCACCATTCAAGTCATATAGGCAAATCTGATTCCACTTAACAGTTGTCGCTTAGCACTTGAGTGAAGAGATTAATGAATAAATTGGTATGGAAGGATTATGAATTTCAAAAATCAAAAAGGACTTTGAGTTGATGGTTGCTGAATATAATGAGCAAATTTTACTTATATCAACTGGGGTTAAGATGAACATATGACAAGTATGTGCAGCTGATTCGTGTCAATTATAGTATATTATATTAGTATTCCGAGGAAATACTTATGAAAGTAATTCCCGGGTCGTTCTCCCAACGAATGCTCGAATGGAAAATTCGAATTATCGGTTTGGGAATCGTGTAGTGTAAGTGAATGGTGAAAGAGTGATAGAGTGAAAATAGCAATCAAGGAATTCAATTATTCACAAACAATGATAAAGCATGTAAAGAGTATAAGCTAAATATGCACCGAAATGAAAAACGTGAAAACGGTAGCGCAACCGTAAAATTTAAAACGTTACGTATAACGAAAAATGATCCTACGAACTTGGAAATATTTTCTAAAAATTTAAAACTAATAAAAAGAATTTTAAGAAAAAGAAAAATATTTTTAAGACTTTTTATTTATTTTCTAGAATTAAATTCCTATTTATTGAATTAAAATTGAATTAAAAATAGAGAAAAATAGAAAAAACAAATTGGAAAAATGAAAATTAAATTCTAAAAACTCTAAAATATTATAAAAGAAATTGTAAAAATATTTTTGTATTTTTCAGAACCTTTTTTTTTAAATTTTTATTGATTTTTGGTAAATAAAAAATTATTTAAAAATTGAAAATAAACAAAAGAAATTAGGAAAAATAGTAAAAGGCTGTGGAAAAATCTGGAAAAATTCCAGAAAATCAAAAATAATAAAAGAAACTGAGAATAAAAATTTGAAACAAAAATCAGCTATGGAACTGCTTATTTAGAGAAAACTGCTTATCTCAAGTGCTTATTTATAAGCACTTGAGATCCAATCACTATGAAATTTAACACTCAGACAGAAAATGATGTAATAAGCTCAGAAATTGCAAGATATGATCAGGTATAAGCTCAAAATTACACAGAAGCTCAGAATATGAAGCAATAAGCCATGATAATAGAACAATAAGCTATGCAGAAGTAGCACAAGCTAACACAGAAGCTAAAAAGCCAAACACAAAGCAAATTCCACTCAGATGATGCACAATTTACAAGTCTACTAGCAATTACAAGCTCATTATCAAACTAGCAGTCCTATAGATCAAAAATAGATTTCAGCTAAGACAATGACTTAAAAGGACTATATAAACTGATGAAATAAGCTAATACTGAGAAGCTATTTGTGTTTATTATTACTCTACCAGCCAGAGATCACAAATCAACCAGAAACTTGGAATCACAATCACTATAACCTGCTTAAATCAAGTCTTGAAAAGTAGTCACAACCCTAGGTGCAGGGGACTACTGAGTCTAAACAGGCTTATAAAAGCTAAAATTCCAATAAGCTACTGAATTACAAAAGCCAATTTTCTTTTTGAAATATAATCTCCTACTACAAAGCTTTCAAAAACAACTATTTATATGAATTTTCAATGAAGAATGAAGTCTAGAAGTAATCTAATAAATCTGACTAACTAATCAGCATACACACTTTTGACATTTTGTTAATGCTTTTTACTTTGACTTTAATGAATTTGTATTAGTCCTAGATGCTGATTTATGTTATATTAAGATGTAATGAAACTATAATAAGCTATCTAACTCTAAATTGTACCTATAATGCAAGCTATGTAACCTATAAGCTGAAATATGTAGCAGTTAATGAGATTTTTAGCTAATTTTGACTTTTGGTGTTCTAATTACCAATTTAATGCAAAACTCATACTACTACTGATATATGAAAGCTATATATGCAGTAAAACTTGATCTACTATCTCTACTACTCAACAAACAGACTTAAACCAAACACTCCTAAATGTGGCCAATTCAAAGCTACTAGATGATTATCCCTACAAATCACAAACAACCTGTCTCAATCAGCTTCTAAAAGCATCACAGAAACTAAATCAACAACAAACATTCACTAAATCCAATCAAATCTCAGATCCTCAATATCACAAATAATGACAGATGATGAACACTCAATATACTACTCAGATCACAAATTCAATCAACTAACTATCACTTATCAAACAGCAATACCAAATCAATACTAACTAAGCTATACTAAAACAAATCAAATCAATTATATAGACTAACATACAACACTACACTATGATCAATCAATAACAAACAGATTAACTACTATAAATTCTGCAAACAGTAAACTACTTCAATTCTATCTAATATTATGCTAAGATCTGAAAATGAAACAAAGTTTACCACAATTCTCCCTCAGCTAGAACAGAGGGAGTTCACTGTAGCCTATCTTTAAGATAGGCTGATATCTACTTGCCTGAATCAGCTATCAATCATACACCTCAGCAACCATTCTGAAACACCTCTACTTGGATTTGAATGAAACAGTGAACATGAAACTTGATCTATTTGAGCTTGATTATGATATAAGTAACTAGAATGAACTATTTGAAGAATGAAAAACAAGTTTGAAACTATTTTTTTATTTTTCTTATATTTATCTGATTTTTTTATATTTTTCTGAATTGGAAGAACTTGTGAAAGAAATGAAAAGTAAATTTTGAATAAGCTGTATTTGATAAAAAGAGATAGTGTAGAAGAGAAAATAAGCTGAGAATTAATGAAATAAGCTAATAATAAGCTACTTGAAAAACAGAATAAGCAATGGAAATAAGGAAATAAGCTGAAATTATAAAAGTAAACTTGAATTTATTAAAGGCTTATCTATTACAATCACTAATCTAGTTACAATTTAACAGCATAACAGTACCTAAATTCTACATACAAATGAGCTGAAATCAACACCTATTTATAGCTGAGATGAGATGCTTGGGTGATCAAATGCCAAGCTGGCAATCCGCGACTATCTGTGCTTCTTTGAGTCAATCACAACCCTATGATCAAATTGTGCTTCTTCAAATCGTTCGTAGCCCTTGGATGATAAATTGAGACGTGGCTTGTCCAATCCAATTATGACATCTGTCCAAATGCGCTCACATTCTCTGTCTTGTCAGACCCTTTCTAGAAGCGGAATCCAATGACGCGACTTGACCAATGATTAGCAGCCAAGTGTCCCTCGTAGCAAATATACCTTCTCTGACATGTGCTCTGACACGTGACCAGGTTTCTAGAAGCTCAAATCATTAGCTATCTATGGTCAATTTGATGGGAATGAGCCAATTGAGCCTTGGCTCAATTTCTAGGGTTCATGTTTGAGTTGGGGGTTTTCTGGGTTCAAGTAATTGGGGATATAACAAAAAGGGCGCGTTTGATTTGTTTTTATTTAATAAGCGTTGACCTCATTTATTGGGTAATGGAATGGGCTCGGGTTAAAGTTGGGTAATATGGGCTTTTTATTACTTTTATGGATTATAGGCTTTTGGTGTTTGATATAAATGGACTAACTTATGGACCAAGCTTGTAGTTTTATTTCAGCTTTCAAATTACAAGGACCAATTATGAATAATGCAAAACTCCAAGGGCTGATTCCGTCATTTCTCAAAAATATATCATAGGGACTGATCTTGACAAAGTCTGAGTAGATAGAGGACTGAAACTGATTCTTGGATTCCCGGCTTTGACTTTTTGACCATCTTCTACTCTCGTGCCCGTTTTCGTTGTTTTCCCGAGATTTTTCGTCTTTTTATGGTTTATCCGTACCTGCATATCACAAACACAAAAACACACGTTTTCTTGGCAATTATTAGCTCAAATGGTTGTTTTGGGTTGGTAATTGGCCATAAAATGGTAAGTGAATAAGCACTCACCAAAATCCCCCCGACTAAGGTATTGCCGTGTCCTCACGCAATGTGATCAATTCACGCTTTTGGGATAAATAATTTCAAAACTCTTTTTACTAACTTTGAAAAGTAGCAAGGCGGTTCGAAAGAAGTAATAAAATCATTTATTCCCCGAAAACGCTCCGTTTTCCAAAAAATTTCTTTATTCCTTTATTCCACTTACACTTTCTATTTTTGAACTTTTTTCTCATTCATACTTGTGACGGTTTGTTGAACTTTCATTATCTTGCAATAATTATTAGGGTCAACGAGTAGAAACACTTCTATTTAAGAAGCGTCCATACGGATAAAAATCGTCATCCTTGATTTTTCACAAGTCCCCAAACTAAGCGTACAAACGAGATCACAGCTTATCTACAAATTAGATGCTAACACTACTCATAACAGTTACTTGTGAAAACTTCTTACTCCCATTTCCTAGGTTTTGTATCTCAATATTTTATTTTGTTGAGAAATGAATTGCTTCATATTTTCTCGTTTCGATACTTTTTAGTCCGATAGTGACACCTAAGTTAAAACGATAAATAGTTATTCATTTTCTCTTAAGAACCACTGCAATAGAAATTCGGTCCACATCAAGGAATTTGGAGTACATACAATATCAAAGATATAAGTTGCGGAGTACGATCACGTGCACCTCATGTGACTGATTACTAATCACGTATCACATGCAACTCACGCGCCAACAACTTATTGATACATACATAGCTCTTATTCAACAATACTACAACTTTCACTTTTTCACTTTTCACTTTTTTCATATTTTTCTCATATTTTTCACTTTTTTTTTTCTTTCTTTCTTGACTTTTTTTCTCAACGTCAATGGAAGCTTATTGGGTAGCTCCAAAACCACATAGATAATCAACTTTTGACTTTTGATTTTTCACTTTTCGCTCTTATTTTTGGTGTTCCTTGATATGTACCCAATTTCTAAAGCAAAAATTATCTTAAGAAAACAAAGAACTAAATATTATTCAAACCGAAATACCACTAATTAACCTAGAACATCTATTATATATTGGTGACGTATCTGATGGGAGTAAAAAATCACAAGTACCTCTCATGAGCTCTAAAGAGAACCACTACTCCACGTTTAGCATCTAACTTCTAAATAAACTCTATCATTTCTCGCTCTTCGAAATTTAAGATTCCAAATAATGAAACCAGCGAATACTTAGCCGATAATCAGCCACGCATATATAAAGTCAGTTACGGAAACTTGCAAATTTTAGAAGAAGAATTCGCGTTTTCTAGCTCCTGATGTAAAAGACTAGCGAAAGCTTTTAAGCTGCGCATGTATAAAGTCAAGTACGGGAACTTGCAGATTCTTAAGAAAGAATTCGCATTTTATAGCTCCTAGTGTACAAAACTAGCACAAGCTTATGTGATCATCATTGGTTAAGGGAACAAGCTAGGGCTCAACACGCCCGGTCAAGTCAAAATATTTATTCCTACTCTCGCCAGCAAGAAAGTCAAAACACTTGTTCAAACTTTATTATATTTTTTTCAACTTTTTCAATTTTTTTTTTTTTTTTTTTTTTTTTGGTACTTTTTCATGACTTTTTCTTCAAAATTTTTGAAATTTTCTCATTTTTCATTTTTTTTTTTGTTGGAAAAACGGAGTTGCAATAGTACACGACTTGTGAAACATGCAAGGTCAAAATCGAATCGAAGATTCACCCTCCCCCTGACTAGAACGAAACATTGTCCTCAATGTTTTAATGGGTTAAGGTAATCCTAACAAAATTCTAGGCCGTTTATTAATTATGCCAAAGAAAACGTTAGTCGATAAGATTTAACGGATAAAGGATTTCCAAATAGCACCGATGAATGAGACTCCAAGTGAAGAGATAACGAGCACGAGAGTCATCATAAATCGCGGACAATCCTGAACAAACATCACAAACAACCACGGAACACAAGAGTAGAAGAGGAACCCCTTCCTCACATTAGGTGTTAGAAAATAGAAAATAAGAAGATGAAATTGGATAAGCATGGGTTGCCACCCACGAAGCGCTTGTTTTTGTTCACCGAGTCACATGAGCTTGACTCGATCCCCGAATTCAATTGTCCTTGGGGAAAGTTTGAAGATCCGGGACTACCATAGTTGGTACATCCCCTCCAAAGTAATGTTTCAACCTATGACCATTCACCTTAAAATTGGGACCATCTTGTTGAGCTAACTCAATGGTTCCATAAGGGAAAACTTGAGTTATTGTGAATGGTCCAGACCAACGGGTTTTAAGCTTTCCCGAGAATATCTTTAACCGAGAATTGAATAGTAGCACTTGATCACCAACGTTAAAAACGCGGTCTTTGATTTTGGCATCATGAATTCTTTTCGTTTTCTCTTTATAAATCAAAGAATTCTCGTAAGCTTGATCACGGAGTTCTACTAACTCATTCAATTGAATTTTTCTGTGATCACCCGCGGTTTTCAAGTCAAAGTTGGCATGTTTTAAGGCCCAGTAGGCCTTGTGCTCTAGTTCAATGGGCAAATGACAAGCTTTCCCGTAAACCAGCTTATATGGTGTACACCCAATTGGGGTCTTATAAGCGGTCCGGAAAGCCCAAAGTGCATCTTCTAATTTGTCGGCCCAAGAGGCACGGTGTTCACCTACTGTCCTTTCAAGTATACGTTTTAAACCACGATTGGAGACCTCAACTTGACCACTCGTTTGTGGATGATAAGCCGTGGAAAGACGATGTGTGACACCATATTTAAGCATAACTTTCGCAAATTGATCATTGCAAAAATGGGTCCCACGATCGCTTATGATGGCTCGAGGTGCACCAAATCGGGCAAAGAGACTCTTTAAAAACTTAACAACCACTCGGGCATCATTGGTGGGGAGCGCCTTCGCTTCAACCCATTTTGATAAGTAATCGACGGCCACGAGAATATATTTGTTACCCCTAGACGACGGGAATGGCCCCATGAAATCGATGCCCCAAACGTCGAAGATCTCACAAACTTGAATCGCATTTTGCGGCATTTCATCTTTTTGAGAGATTTTCCCTTGACGTTGGCATGAATCACATGTTTTCACCAATTCATGGGCATCCCGATATATCGTCGGCCAATAAAAGCCGGAATCGAAAACCTTCTTAGCGGTGAAATTGGCACCATGGTGTCCCCCCGTGGGTCCACTATGACATGCCTTAAGTATTTCAACGGCATCCGTACCGTGAACACACCGCCGGATCACTTGATCCGCACAGACTTTGAACAAGTAGGGGTCGTCCCAAAAATAATGTTGAACATCTTTAAAGAATTTCTTCTTTTGCTGGGACGACATCCCTTTCCTAATGAAATTCCCCGCATGGTAATTCGCAAAATCGGCGAACCATGGGGTACTTTGGTCAGTTTTGGTCACACTCCCAAGTGTCTCGAGAGGAAAAACATCGTTAATTTCCTTATTCTCGAGAACACTTTGATGGGGGTTCTCAAGTCTAGAAAGGTGATCGGCAGCAAGGTTCTCGGCTCCTTTTTTATCTCGAATTTCAACTTTGAATTCTTGAAGGAGGAGAACCCACCGCATTAAACGTGGCTTCGCATCTTGTTTAGCCATTAAGTACTTTAGGGCTGAATGGTCCGTATACACTATGCATTTTTTAAGTAGCAAATAAGACCTAAATTTCTCAAAAGCATAGACGACCGCCAACATCTCCTTTTCGGTGGTTGTGTAATGATGTTGGGCGTCATTCATGGTCTTGCTTGCATAGTGTATAGGCTGAAAATACTTGTTCTTACGTTGCCCCAGAACTGCACCAATGGCATAATCGCTAGCATCGCACATTAGCTCGAAGGGTAAGTCCCAATCGGGGGCAATTAAGACGGGAGCCTCCGTTAACTTCTTTTTAAGAATACTAAATGCTTCGATGCATTCATTTGAGAAGATAAACGGAGCGTCTTTCTCTAAAAGGTGGGTCAGAGGCCGGGCTATTTTGGAAAAGTCTTGAATAAAACGTCGGTAAAAGCCAGCATGACCAAGGAAACTTCGAATTCCTTTGACGGTAGTCGGGTGTGGTAATTTAGCAATAACATCGACTTTTGCCCGATCCACCTCAATCCCAGATTTGGATATCTTATGGCCGAGGACTATTCCCTCTTTAACCATGAAGTGGCACTTTTCCCAATTTAGAACTAAATTAGTGTTTTCACACCGAACTAGCATATTTTCCAAATGGGAAAGGCAAGAGTCGAAAGAATTTCCATAGACGGAGAAATCGTCCATGAACACTTCCATGGTTTTTTCAATCATATCGGAGAAAATGGCCATCATACACCGTTGAAACGTGCCTGGAGCGTTACATAAGCCAAAGGGCATTCTACGATAGGCAAACGTTCCATACGGGCAAGTAAAAGTGGTCTTTTCTTGATCCTGGGGATCAATGGGAATTTGAAAGTACCCAGAAAAGCCATCGAGAAAACAATAGAACTCATTTCCCGCTAATCGTTCAAGCATCTGGTCCATAAAAGGAAGCGGGAAATGGTCTTTACGTGTCGCATCATTCAACTTGCGATAGTCGATACAAACTCTCCATCCGGTCACAAGTCGAGTTGGTATAAGTTCATTATCGTCATTCTTCACAACAGTGATTCCGCCCTTCTTCGGCACACAATGAACCGGACTAACCCATGAACTATCCGAGACTGGATAAATCATTCCAGCGTCAAGGAGTTTTATAACTTCCTTTTTGATTACTTCATGGATTTGTGGATTAACCCGTCGTTGTTGCTGAACGGAAGCTTTGTGATTATCCTCGAGAAGAATCTTATGAGTACAAAATCGAGGGTCGATTCCCTTAATGTCGGATATTTGCCAAGCAATCGCACTTTTATGCTTCCGAAGCACATCTAAGAGTCGTGACTTCTCCTCGTCTTTAAGACCTTTTGATATTATAACCGGTAATTTTTCATTTTTTTCCAAGTATGCGTATTCGAGATGAGGAGGCAAATCCTTGAGCTCGAGCTCCGGAGGATTCTCAATAGACGGCTTAACTTCTTTTACATCTGCCATTTTTAAGTCAACCGGAGGGGAAGAAACAATCGGTTTTTCATTTAACAATTTTTCAATTAGTAAAATGTCCCCCTCCGGATCAAAGTTGTTATTATCAAATTCCGGTGAAGATGATTCATTTGCAAGACAAGCATTGATTTCTTCCCAAGCGAGATCACTTCCCTCAAACGGAGTGAGGGAAGGGGAAGAATCGGAGACGATTGGTTCAAAAGAAGGAGTGGGATTGCCACTCGAAGCATTATCGGTAAAACCAAGAAATTCTTGAGCATACTCCTCCGTAAGTTCATCAATAACATCAATACGGTTGATGGAAGAAACATCGTAATCGGAAGAGTATCTCGCGGTTTGATCAAGATTAAAAGTGACGGCTTCGTTTCCAACACGTAAAGTAATCTCCTCTTCATAAACATCAATCAAAGCACGACCGGTCCTTAGGAAACCTCTCCCGAGAATGAGAGGAACCCGTGGATCGGCATCGAAATCAACAACCACAAAATCCGCAGGGAAATGAAATTTCCCAACATTGACAAAAATATCCTCAGCTATGCCAATTGGACGAGACGTAGATCGGTCGGCAAGCTCGAGGGTCATAAGCGTCGGTGTCAAGTTAGGAAGAGACAACTTTTTCCAAATCAACAACGGCATAAGGTTAATTCTAGCACCAAGATCGGCCAAGGCGAAGCATTGAACCATACCCGGAAAATTCCACGGTATAAGAAATTTGTCAGGGTCTTCAAGCTTTTCGGGTAGCTTTTTAAGAAGAACCACTGAGCAATTCTCGTTCATTTGGGTCCGTGACATTTCAAAAAGCTTTTCCTTATTATTCAAAAGACCTTTTAGCATTGAAGCAAATTTGGGCATCAAAAGTATAGCATCCGCGAGACTTATATCAAAGTGTAACTCTTGAAAAATCTGATAAAATTTCTCCATTTGGTTTTTATCCTTCTCGCGGTGCTTTTGTTCATTCAAACGTGACGGATATGACAACATTGTTTTGACGGGTGTTTCGTTTTCATTATCATTAACGACCTTTTCTTTTCCTTTAGACGTTGGGACCACCGGAGGTTGGATGTTCTCGGTCATTCCATTATTACTAGGAATTTCCGTATCCGTTGTCACCTCGGGTTCACGGACGACTACCTTGGGAGGTAGAGAAGAAGAGGTAGTCGGAGCCATCGGTCCATCATAAGTAACACCACTCCTTGTTATGATCGCTTTTGCATCGCCCCTCGGGTTAGCGATCGTGTTGCTAGGCAACGTTCCAGAGCCCGAGGGTCGATCATTTAAACGCTTGTTGATATCATTGATTTGAGTTGCAAACATTTTCGTTGTTTCCTCTTGTTTAGCAATTAAGGCTTGTTGTCCTTGAAGCAATTGTTTAATCAACTCTTCCGTGGGCGACGGATTTGGAACAGCAGCTTGATTTTGATGATTAAAACTTTGTCCACGGTTTTGAAAATTGTTAATGTTCTAATTTCCATGATTATTATTCTGAAAATTCCCATTGTTTTGAAAATTATTCCCTTGAGGCGGGCCTTGATGAAAATTTCCCCGGTGTTGATTTTGAAAATTCTGATTTTGTCCTTGAAAACCATTATTTCCACGGTTGTGATTTTGATTGTTATTGAATTGATGATTACGGTTTTGCACATTGTTATTCTGATTTACTTAATTAGGTTGATTAAACCCGGGTGGTCCTTGAAAATGGCTCGAACGGTAGCTGAGGAGATTACGGTCTCCTTGAAGAGGTGGGTAACCGTTGCCACCCATATTTGCAGCATACACATTTTCTTGAGCAAAAGAGCCGGTCGTCGGACATTCATAATACGGGTGTGGACCACCACAAGTTTCACAAACGACATTGACCACATTAACTTGTGTTTCTTTGACTTGATTCGGCATCATTTGGTACATTCTTAGCATAGCCGTCGATAAATCGTCAATTTTCTTATTCAAGACGGCTAGCTCGGGATTAGAAGAAGAGTTAAGAGTCGCAGTTGATCTTATTGGCTCATTCCTCTCGGCTGAGGAATCCCAATAGTTGTAATGGGCCGTCATGTTCTCGATTAGCTCATAACAATCCTCAGGACGACGTTTCATAAAAGTACCACCAGCTGCAGCATTGATCGTGTCCCTATGTCATAAAGTCAATCCATTATAAAACGTATCGATTATCGTGACGAGAAGCATATTATGATTCGGACAACAATCAATGGCAAGCTTGTAACGCTCCCAAGCCTCAAACAAAGACTCATCGGGGAGTTGTCGAAAATTGCTAATATCATTCCTCAATTTCGTCACCATCGATGGTGGAAAATACTTCGCCAGGAACTTGGAAACCATTTCATTGAAAGTATGAATCGAGTTCCTGGGAAGGCGATCAAACCACGCGGTGGCATGATGCGTAAGAGAATAGGGGAAGAGAGAGAGACGGAGGGCGTCATCGGAGACCCCGTTTTGTTTCATATTTTGGGTGACGGTTAGAAACTTATCGAGATGCTTATTTACATCGTCACCCGGTAATCCGTGAAATTGGCACGAATTTTGGACTTGTTGTATCATGTGGTGCTTAAGTCCAAAATCCGTAGCCTCAATATTTAGAGGGGCAATCGGGCCACCTCTACCATGCATTGTGGGTTGGCACAGCTCCTCCATCGTTCGAAGATCGGGAGCCGGCATGTGTTGGTTTACATCACCACCCACCGGAGGGTGTTGATCATTCATATCCATTTCCTCAACGTTAAGGAAATGGACACGGTGTGTGTGTCGTATTACCCTTTCGGGATTTGATAACGGTGATATAAGACTCTCAAAAGAAGAGCGGGTGTGCATACACCAAAAGCAAAATTAAAAAGAAAATAAAAAGAAAAAGGAAAATCTTTTTGTTTTTTATATTTTTCACAAAACTTTTTATTTCTTTTGTTTTTCTTTTCTTAAAACGTAATGTTAATCGAAAACCGTTTCTTTCAAAACCACTCGCGACGGGACGGGTGAGAAGAATGGATCTCTCTTCAGCTAGCAATTTAATGTCTTAGCTTCCGTATTTCTCGCTTATTCGGTTGTAGTAATTGAAATAGTCCGATAAACAACTAAATTACGTTTTCGTTATATTGCGAGACTTATTTGGTTTACAACGCCCTTTCTTTCGATCGAGTCGAGGCTGTAACTTTTATTATTATTTTTTTGGTATTTTTGAAAACACTTTAGTAAAAGTGTTTTTGATTTTTCAATTTTTATAGAGATATATATACAAAGTAAAGGAAGGCTTAACAAAACACGATTTTTCAAAAAGATATTCAAAAATTCACTTCGGCCTTCCCCGGCAGCGGCGCCAAAAATTGATTCAAAATGAAAATTAAATTCTAAAAATTCTAAAATATTATAAAAGAAATTATAAAAATATTTTTGTATTTTTCAGAACCTTTTTTTAATTTTTTATTGATTTTTGGTAAATAAAAAATTATTTAAAAATTGAAAATAAACAAAAGAAATTAGGAAAAATAGTAAAAGGCTGTGGAAAAATCTGGAAAAATTCCAGAAAATCAAAAATAATAAAAGAAACTGAGAATAAAAATTTGAAACAAAAATCAACTATGGAACTGCTTATTTAGAGAAAACTGCTTATCTCAAGTGCTTATTTATAAGCACTTGAGATCCAATCACTATGAAATTTAACACTCAGACAGAAAATGATGTAATAAGCTCAGAAATTGCAAGATATGATCAGGTATAAGCTCAAAATTACACAGAAGCTCATAATATGAAGCAATAAGCCATGATAATAGAACAATAAGCTATGCAGAAGTAGCACAAGCTAACACAGAAGCTAAAAAGCCAAACACAAAGCAAATTCCACTCAGATGATGCACAATTTACAAGTCTACTAGCAATTACAAGCTCATTATCAAACTAGCAGTCCTATAGATCAAAAATAGATTTCAGCTAAGACAATGACTTAAAAGGACTATATAAACTGATGAAATAAGCTAATACTGAGAAGCTATTTGTGTCTATTATTACTCTACCAGCCAGAGATCACAAATCAACCAGAAACTTGGAATCACAATCACTATAACCTGCTTAAATCAAGTCTTGAAAAGTAGTCACAACCCTAGGTGCAGGGGACTACTGAGTCTAAACAGGCTTATAAAAGCTAAAATTCCAATAAGCTACTGAATTACAAAAGCCAATTTTCTTTTTGAAATATAATCTCCTACTACAAAGCTTTCAAAAACAACTATTTATATGAATTTTCAATGAAGAATGAAGTCTAGAAGTAATCTAATAAATCTGACTAACTAATCAGCATACACACTTTTGACATTTTGTTAATGCTTTTTACTTTGACTTTAATGAATTTGTATTAGTCCTAGATGCTGATTTATGTTATATTAAGATGTAATGAAACTATAATAAGCTATCTAACTCTAAATTGTACCTATAATGCAAGCTATGTAACCTATAAGCTGAAATATGTAGCAGTTAATGAGATTTTTAGCTAATTTTGACTTTTGGTGTTCTAATTACCAATTTAATGCAAAACTCATACTACTACTGATATTTGAAAGCTATATATGCAGTAAAACTTGATCTACTATCTCTACTACTCAACAAACAGACTTAAACCAAACACTCCTAAATGTGGCCAATTCAAAGCTACTAGATGATTATCCCTACAAATCACAAACAACCTGTCTCAATCAGCTTCTAAAAGCATCACAGAAACTAAATCAACAACAAACATTCACTAAATCCAATCAAATCTCAGATCCTCAATATCACAAATAATGACAGATGATGAACACTCAATATACTACTCAGATCACAAATTCAATCAACTAACTATCACTTATCAAACAGCAATACCAAATCAATACTAACTAAGCTATACTAAAACAAATCAAATCAATTATATAGACTAACATACAACACTACACTATGATCAATCAATAACAAACAGATTAACTACTATAAATTCTGCAAACAGTAAACTACTTCAATTCTATCTAATATTATGCTAAGATCTGAAAATGAAACAAAGTTTACCACAATTCTCCCTCAGCTAGAACAGAGGGAGTTCACTGTAGCCTATCTTTAAGATAGGCTGATATCTACTTGTCTGAATCAGCTATCAATCATACACCTCAGCAACCATTCTGAAACACCTCTACTTGGATTTGAATGAAACAGTGAACATGAAACTTGATCTATTTGAGCTTGATTATGATATAAGTAACTAGAATGAACTATTTGAAGAATGAAAAACAAGTTTGAAACTATTTTTTTATTTTTCTTATATTTATCTGATTTTTTTATATTTTTCTGAATTGGAAGAACTTGTGAAAGAAATGAAAAGTAAATTTTGAATAAGCTGTATTTGATAAAAAGAGATAGTGTAGAAGAGAAAATAAGCTGAGAATTAATGAAATAAGCTAATAATAAGCTACTTGAAAAACAGAATAAGCAATGGAAATAAGGAAATAAGCTGAAATTATAAAAGTAAACTTGAATTTATTAAAGGCTTATCTATTACAATCACTAATCTAGTTACAATTTAACAGCATAACAGTACCTAAATTCTACATACAAATGAGCTGAAATCAACACCTATTTATAGCTGAGATGAGATGCTTGGGTGATCAAATGCCAAGCTGGCAATCCGCGACTATCTGTGCTTCTTTGAGTCAATCACAGCCCTATGATCAAATTGTGCTTCTTCAAATCGTTCGTAGCCCTTGGATGATAAATTGAGACGTGGCTTGTCCAATCCAATTATGACATCTGTCCAAATGCGCTCACATTCTCTATCTTGTCAGATCCTTTCTAGAAGCGGAATCCAATGACGCGACTTGACCAATGATTAGCAGCCAAGTGTCCCTCGTAGCAAATATACCTTCTCTGACATGTGCTCTGACACGTGACCAGGTTTCTAGAAGCTCAAATCATTAGCTATCTATGGTCAATTTGATGGGAATGAGCCAATTGAGCCTTGGCTCAATTTCTAGGGTTCATGTTTGAGTTGGGGGTTTTCTGGGTTCAAGTAATTGGGGATATAACAAAAAGGGCGCGTTTGATTTGTTTTTATTTAATAAGCGTTGACCTCATTTATTGGGTAATGGAATGGGCTCGGGTTAAAGTTGGGTAATATGGGCTTTTTATTACTTTTATGGATTATAGGCTTTTGGTGTTTGATATAAATGGACTAACTCATGGACCAAGCATGTAGTCTTATTTCAGCTTTCAAATTACAAGGACCAATTATGAATAATGCAAAACTCCAAGGGCTGATTCCGTCATTTCTCAAAAATATATCATAGGGATTGATCTTGACAAAGTCTGAGTAGATAGAGGACTGAAACTGATTCTTGGATTCCCGGCTTTGACTTTTTGACCATCTTCTACTCTCGTGCCCGTTTTCGTTGTTTTCCCGAGATTTTTCGTCTTTTTATGGTTTATCCGTACCTGCATATCACAAACACAAAAACACACGTTTTCTTGGCAATTATTAGCTCAAATAGTCGTTTTGGGTTGGTAATTGGCCATAAAATGGTGAGTGAATAAGCACTCACCAGCAGCAGAAGTTGCAAACCAGCTATGGAACATCGCAATTGGTGGTAATGTACGAGGAATAAGCAATTACTTGCCATCGAGGAAGTTGCAGGTCGTCAACTGAAAAAGAATATATATGTGTACAGCCGTACATCAACGAAGAAGATGAACTATAAGCAAAATCGCCATAAAGAATCAGGTTTTAAGGTTACAAAAGGTTTTCATTTTTTTTAGCATGTGCGTTATGCATGTTAAATTGTGTCTATATCGTAATTATTAATGGCCCATCCTGATTCACCTTTGACCGAACAGAGAATGGCTCCCTTCAAAACTATGCATTCCTTACGTTTCTCCACATTTTTTAGAGAATCAAAACGTTGGAAAGAGAATGGACTTTTGATTCTCCGCTTCCATTCCCAACTAAAACAAACATAAGAAATGCCCCTCATTCTGTTTCTTACCATTCCATTCCATCGTACCAAACATCCCCTTAAGGAATTACACGTTTCAGGGTAAAACGGCATTCAAAAATTCTACGCACAACGAAACTCGACCGCATTAATTTTCCCCGTATCAAAAAAATGTTTGATACACTCGTGATTTATTTGAGAATAAATCATGACTGAGAAAAACATGACCAAATAAACCTCGGCCGTGAAAAACTGGAATTTTCATTTTTAAGCATTTTTACTCAGCCGTAACCTTAGCCTATACCTGCACCGCGTTTCTAAGACGATTTGAGTTTTCACATTTTTGGAATAAGTCAACATATTTTTCCCTCCTCCTTTGACCAAAAATCATTCCTTGATTTTATAAGTCATTCCTTGATTTTTAGGCTTACGGTTTTATGTCTAAAAGACATTTAATACCAACCGACACTAGACTGAGCCCAGTCTAGACATTATAAGTCATTTTAAATTATTTATATCCTATTAGAAAAGTAACATTTTACTTTTCTCAATTTTACACAATATTCGTACATTTTACGTATTACGCGTTTTAGACCCGTGTTTCCAGTTTTAGCAGGGTTTTACCACCCCAATGGAACCTACCAATCATTTTATATTTTATTATGGAGTATAATGATATGTTTAACCATACTTTCAAGTTCCACATTTTTACGATACCCGGTTTTACGTTTTGAGGCTTAATCATTTACGGTTAGCATTTCCCGAAGTCAAAACTCATCCAATACTTAGGATAATATCATCCAAGGCACACCTCAGCCTCCCTAGACTTTGTGAACCACCTATAGGGGGGGGGATTCATCCCATATGTGGCTTAATCTTATGCTTAAGGCCTTAAGATGGTGGCATGTATACAAGCTTACTTGAGAAGCTTTGCTTAGTCATGAGATGTAACCTCCTCAAACTCATATAAGTACCCTCCCCCTCCTTTATTTGTATGCCACACAACACACACACAAACACCATCTCCTTAGCTAATTCACTCCAAATATTATCCAAGAGATCAAGAGCATAACAACATATAAACTCTAGTTTGGTTTTAATTCATCAAACTAATTCCAAACCCTAGAAACTTTGGTGATTTCTCTTTGAGTTTGAATCTACTCAAGTCACCTCAACTTTCATCATCTCTCTTTCAAGAATACAGGGGTAGAAAGATTGCATGAAGTGAAGTAGGGTGAAGCTTAAGTCAATCAAAGTCCTTTTCCTTACATGCTACTAACCTTTCTTTGTAGAAAGCCAAAGTTGTAAGCAAACTCTAATAAACTTCCTTGCTTAAATGTCATTTTCATGCTATTTGTATTTCCTTCATACTATATATTGTCTTGTTATCATGTCCATGATGTATAAAAATGAGTAAAACAAGTTATTGTAAATGATTGTTAAGTTAAGTTATTTAAACAAGTAAACTAGTGACTTTCTTGGTAAAATCTGATCAAAATGGTAAAATTATGATATTGGATCATTACATATTTTAGTATAGGACTTAACAAGGAAACCATAGCAATTTGAACCACCTAAAACGAGTATACGAGTCAAAAGTTATGACCATTTGAAGTTACCAAAACTTTGCGGCAAAACTGCCAAAATAGTTTATGTGACAGAACATAAAACACGCAAAAAGAGGCCTTTCTGGTCCGTTTCATGAAAAAGTTAAGGCACGAAAGTTGTCCGGAATCACGTTTTCTTCAAAAACTCAGGAGCACGTCTCCAGAAAACCAATAACGAATGAGATTTTTCTCAGTTTCTTAACAGCTATTTACATATATATAAGTCACTATATAAATGTTATGGTTTAAAAAGACCAAAGAGGCCTTATGACCTAGAATCAAGACCACAACCATGGCTAGAGCCAAGGTTGAGTCTTAAGACCATGGAACAATGACCAAAGGTCATGGCAAGGCCATGACTAAATGACCATATAAACTTACTTAGGCGAAAACATGAGCTAAAGAATTGGCGATAACTTGAACATACAATTTGGACCTACTTCATCTAAAAGAACCATGAGATATTACAAGTATTTGTCATACAAGTTATAAGAAACTTACCCTAATAACAATCTTCATGTAAAAATAAACTTTCCTAAGTTTATTCAAATATTGGACATGTAACTTTTCGGATCAAAACTTATATATATATACTTTATCAACTACTACAATAGTAGGGAGCCTCATGCGAGAAGTTCATTGTGTAAGCCGTCGAGATGAGTTGTGGATTTACGAATTAAAGTGTCCTGGCTCCTCGAACGTTCAACATGACTTCTGAATTATGTCGGCCCGAACGGTAGTAAACGATATATAAACTATACATGTTTCACGAATCATTTCTTTTCAAAGACTTACACTATACATCGTACCACATCATGGACTAAATGCAAGACATATATATAGGCACTTCTTCATATTCTTTACTCCAATCCTAAGTCGCGACATTCTATTATAGGTTGCTCGTAGAAACCTTCACGACTCAACCGTTACATTCACTACTTGCTAGTTAACTTAAGGTGAGTTCATAGCCCCACTTTCCATTACGTAATTGTTTTACAAACCCTTGGGAGAATACATGCTATTTTTAACCAAGCACAATGTTTTTAAATTGTATGCTTTCCTGATTGTTTTATTATCACTAAGTACCATCCTTGCCAGTCCAAGATCCCTTATTATGAACCATTTAATCGCTAGTAATAGTGAGCGCGAATATTGTGAATAGGCCTATTGGGATTGACGAATCCCATTTGTGTTGACTAAGTTCAAACAAATGCATTAATATTTGAAACATAGGTATGACGGCAAAGTACCTACCGGGATAACTCCGCCGATTGATATTGGTACCCGTTAACGTTTTGGTGTCATAAGCTTAGTGTTATAATACCTGTTTTGTTTTCCAACCATTGGTGTGAGTCTATAGCTCACACTACCAACATATTGTGTTCAACCATTAAACAAACTCTATGAATATCACTCAACCTTTGTGTTGATCTCTCAAGCATGTATTTCAGGTCCATGATGATCAAGGATGGCACGGAAGGGCACGAATATTCAAGAGGGCTATAAATTTTATTATCATTCAAAAACTCATTTAATGTAAATTGTAAACATGGAACCATCTGGGACCTCATTTTGTAATCTCTGATATTTATATAATTTGAATGATAAATCTTTTAAAACGACTCAATTAGAGTTCGTTTTCTATTATTGTGACTATTGTGCCGTCGAGTAACACCCAGTTTGAATTCCGTTGCATCCATGAATTGGGGGTGTTACAAATCTAATCATATCCAAACCAAATATTCTCTTACACAACCTCTTACACTCTTACATATTCCCTTACACACTTTACATCTCAACCATCTATTCCCTTACAACACATCTTAACCTTTCATTTTCAACACATGGGAATTGTTTGAATTCCAAAGGATGCTCCTTTGATCATATCTATTGAATTTAAATTACAACACATCTCAACCATTCACCTCACCCTTCTCTCTATACCATCACATGTGTTTAATCTAAGCCATCCATTCCAAACCAAAACCATCTCAACCATTGATTCACCATTTCCCTCCAAGCAAAGCATATTCCTTTGGAATATCCCTTCTCAATCCAAACCTAGGCTTCTTTGATCTTAGCCATCTATTTCAAATCAACACATCTCAACCATCCATATTCCCCACATGCCAAATTATTTGAAATCCAAACATAGGCTCCTTTGATCTCAACCATTCAATTCAAACCATCTCATCTCAATCCTCCATCTCATTCTTCCCCCCAAGCTATGGAATATACCTTGGCATATTCTTTCTCTCTTTTCTATGCCATGTGAGGAATAACACTTCCACCTCTTCCAAATTACCCTATCTACACTTTATACCCTTGGTAATTTTTTTTCTTATAAACACTTCACAAAACATTTTCCAAATTGACTATTTGAGTTGGTAAACCTTAGAATGATTAATGTTAAGGTTTAGTGTGAAGTACAATTGGGGGTTTAGCAAGGATAGGTATTTATAAAATCCAAACACCCAACACTTGGGAAAAGGTTACAGAAGCCTGGCGCGCTGCCCGCGCGCTGATGCGCGGATGACGCGCCGGCCTCGGTAAAATTTCCCAAGTTTGGGTTCTTGGCCTATAAATATCACCCTTGCTGATACGTGGGAATCGCACCAGGCTTTACCTCTCGAGGGATCTCGAGAAGCTTACAACCCCCACCAGGCAGTGTACCTGATCGTTGTAATATAATATAGTGACAAGTACCAGGGGATTGATCGTTCAACTCAGGAATAGTGTCGCTAGGATTAGAAAGCCTAAAAACTAGATCTAGAGGTGAGGGATGATTCTTTTTGTAGTTTTTATATTTTATGAAAACAATTAAAATCTCGGGTTTTGGAAGAGTGGGCGGAATTAGTTGCTAGTCAACTAACCTAATAACTAAAGATGCAATCAAAATAAAATGACAGAAATGAAAATAAAACTAATTAAACTAGTGGTGTGAACAATAATGGGGAGAATTGTGTCTACTTAGGTTTCATTACTCTCTAGATATCTTTTACAGGTTGATAGTTTGTTACAATTGCATGGATGACGGGTTATATTCCTTAATACCATTCGTGGGGTGGCGTACGTACTTCCCCAACTCTATAAGCTCCTACTTCACTCCTATGTCGAGCCTGCAAGAAGCTCCTAACATGGGATCATTAGAATTCGGCTCATGCATTAAATACAACCATAATAACCTAATACGCATTGGTTCATGTTTCTTAAGACGTTCAAACATGTTACCTATGGAAGTCTGCCAGTTTTTTTAAGCCTAACATTGAAATCATTCATCCGTAACAACTATAAACAAACAATCAACCCATAATCAACATCTAGGTTTCACTATATCTAAGCAAACTGTTAGGAATACAAATATTCCTATAAAAGACTCGGTCACCTAAATGAGGTAATAGCATTAAGATAGCTCATAGTTTGTTTATTAGTTAGTTAGATATTAGTTTAGTTTAAGTAACACCGTGGAATAAGGACAGGTCTTTACCCACTGTATGCCTGATCCACAGCCCGGGTGTGGGCGTTTTAGCTTTTCTTTGTTAGGACTATAAATACCCCTCTCCACATGTGGAGTGGAGAGGGTTGGACCTTCTCATTATTCTTAATCTCAGCATCACATTTTTCTCTCTCAAGGTTCCAAGTTCTCTCATCCTCCTTTCTCTCTTAATTCATACGCCACATTAATCACAAGAACCATCATGTTTGTGACTTGATTGATATTCTACAATTGGTATCAAGAGCCAAGGTTTCATCTTAGGGCCTTGGTGAATCTTATTTTGAGTGGTTTTTGTGTGTTAGTAGTGTTTTTACTGAAAACATCTTGGTGTGAATTATCTAGTGTTAGTTTACATGTTAGAGGTGTACTTATATGATCATTTATGTTAGGGTTACATTATTTCTCAGTTGGTTTTGCTATTTCACATGTATTTTTAACTTTTACTGACCAATAAAAATACTCTATTTCGCTAATGTAGTAAAATTGAGCTATTTTATTTATCATATTTGAAACTATTCAGAGACTGGTTTTCTCATTTCTCATTTTCTTTTTATTATACAAGAGATTATGATGTTAGGGTGTATAAATTTACATTAGTAAAAAACAATATCAAATGATATAAACATGAAATGAATATTGCAAAAAGTATTTATTCACAATATCAAGAAATAAAAAAGCTAACTCCACCACTTCAACAAAAGGTAGATCCAGTCATCAAAATACTCCTCTCCTATTGGCCAAAACACCAAACACCGGATCACAATCCACCACACCACACTTTCATTCACAACCGTCCGATCAAATCCCCAAATCTCCAAATCCAACGGCCCACATTCCACACCCCACATTTCACACGGATCGCCAACCTGTCACTCCACCCAAATATTTCAAACCCCAAAATTTCAAAATCCAACCGCCCAAAACCCCCCCACTATAAATACCCCCAAACCCCAATCACAAAAACACACACTCATTTCACACTAAAAATCACACAGTAATTAATCCCAATCCTTTGAAAAACAACAAATGGCTCGTACCAAGCAAACTGCAAGGAAGTCGACAGGAGGCAAGGCCCCAAGGAAGCAACTGGCCACAAAGGCGGCCCGAAAGTCAGCACCAGCAACCGGAGGAGTGAAGAAGCCACACAGATTCAGGCCAGGAACCGTTGCGTTGCGAGAGATCAGGAAGTATCAGAAGAGTACCGAGCTGTTGATCAGGAAGCTGCCGTTCCAGAGGCTGGTGAGGGAGATTGCGCAGGATTTCAAGACGGATTTGAGGTTCCAGAGCTCGGCTGTGGCTGCGCTTCAGGAGGCGAGTGAGGCGTATTTGGTGGGGTTGTTTGAGGATACAAACTTGTGTGCGATTCATGCGAAGAGGGTTACTATTATGCCTAAGGATATGCAGCTTGCTCGTCGTATCCGTGGTGAAAGGGCTTAGATTTGTTTTATTGGCTTTTCGTGTTGATGATGCTTCACTTCTTGTGAAATGATGTTAGATCTGTTTAATGGTTTCATGTTTCAAGATGTATTTTATGGTTCGGGTTTTAATGTGTAGTTGTTTTATGGGAATCGAAGTTTAATGAAATGACTTGAATTTGAAATCTATATTTCTGTTCTTATGATATTGTTGATATGATGAATGTGGAATTGGTAATTATTGATTTGATGTTTGTCTTATTGATAGTAATGTTGTTCTTTTTGAATTTGAATTTGGCTTTTGGTCAGTTTGCTATTTGAAGTGATTTAGATGATTATAACATATTTGGTCATTTTTTGGATGGTTTGTGTCTTGATTTTCTAGATGCTGTTTCTGGGTTTAGATGTGTTTGGTTATGGTTGTTGTTTTATGGGTCGTTCAAGTTGCGTTTGCTTCTGCTCTTGTATCGTTATCAGTTTGTGGTAAGATTGTGGTTTATGTTGGTCGGTTTGTGTTCAGATCTGATTTGTTCTGTTACTGGTGGTCCAGTACTCCGGATGACCCTTGAGGTTGGTGGCTGTGGGTTGGTCTGTTGTTTGGTTCCTAGTTCATGTTGGTAGTTTTTTCGCAAACGGTTAGGGTCAAGATTAGGTCGTGGTTTGGTTTAAGATTGGGTCATTGTTTCTAACTGAGGTTTGATTCGTTGGTTGCAAGTGGTTAGGGTCAGGATTAGGTTGTGGTTTGGGTGATTCAGATGCAAAGTTCAAATAGTTTTGATTTCGGGTAGTAGTTCAGCGTGGAGTTTGTGGATACGGATTGTGGTGATGGTGATTTATGGTCGAGGGTCATGGGTCAGGACAACGGTGGTCGTTTTTTGTTTAGTTGTTCATATACGTGTTTCCTAAGGTATTTCTGGTCAACCATCTCCTCTTTTTTCACTACACCACTCGGTCAAATTGTGTGTCTGAAGTTGTTTGATTTTGAAGCTTCGGAGGGTTACGCCTCAGGTGTCAAGGGTCGTGGTTGTGGCCATTTGTAACTCATTTTCATGTTTTCTGTCGATGAATGCCATTAGTGTTAGTGCATTTGCTGGATTGGGCGTCATGGTTTTACCTTAGTTTGATGATTTTCCTTTTTCTCGCCTTTTTTCTTGTCATAGATTAGTTGTAACTTTAGGGTCAGTAGCAAGTTTGGTGAGGTTAGAATCGGGTTTGTTGAGTCGGGGTGTCTTTGTAGAGTGAGAGTATTGTTGTACTTCTAGCATCTTGTTAGTTTCTTTAATTTAGATAATACATATTGTCTTAAAAAAATAAATGATTATAACAGTTTGTGAATGTAGAATGAGATTAAGCAGTTTGTGCGTTGTGGTTAATTTGGTATACACAAAATGTGCAGTCTTAGCTAACTGTGAAATCACATTTGACTATATATTGAAAATCTAAGCACAACTTTATTTCACTATATCTGTTCAAGGTTTCAAAGTGTGGCAACTATTTGAGATTGGATTGTTAATAAACTGATTCGAATCTGATTCTGCTTGTCTGATACTAATAGTCATTTGTGGCGCAAGGCGCATAAACCTTCTGGTTTTACATAGTTGCTGCTCTATTATGCCTTTACATTTCAGTATATAGTAGTCTACTTTGTTGGAATCTAATTACCAATTGCTTTGAAGCAAGAAATGTATATCTTTTGGTCTTAGTTTCTGTTTTTCATTATGGGTCGAAAATTCTATTGCATAATGATTTTGGGGTTTGAACCAATATAAGAGATGTAACAAACATACATACTAGAAAAATTACATGAATCTGATAATACTAGCAATACACAGGATTATCGTATCATTTTGGTTAAAACTCTAAAACGTAAATGAAACACCTTTTATACAGTGAACACGAATGCAGTCGATCAAAATACTTTCGTATTTAGAAACAAACACATTAAATTATACCCAATTGTTTGGGAGTGAAAAGTTATGAAACCGAAATGAATCTTCACCAGCAGTATCTCTGTTTAATCTGTTTTCTAGCATGTCGTCATCCCGTGGATTGATACCCAATGGGACCACTTGATTTGATGTCGCTAAGTGAGTGGTCTGTGTCACTGGTGGTAATGGTAATGTGACTGGTGGGTGAATTTGAGTCCTGTGATTAGCGTTTCCTAACATAGCCACTTCCTGGTTCCACGCAAAGATGTGAAGTGAAATAGGGGCTTTAGCGTGTCTGTGTAGAGATAGTTTTTGGCTAAGTGAAACTGTGTCGTAGCATCGTATGGCTCCTTCTGGTGAAACCATCCATGGAAGTACTTTCTGATTACCTATTCTCGAGATGATGAGCAGTTTTCTTGCCCTTTTAGCTTCCCGGTATAAACTGCTGAGACCTGAACGTGTTGAAGGGGAGTCTTCATCGTCTTCAATAACAGATGTTACATGAATGAATCCCTGTCAAATAATCAGCAAACAATAAATTAGCTATTAATCCCTCACTTTAACAAGTTTTTAACACAGCAAATTGGAAGTTCAAGAGGGTGGGTGTTTGGGAA
The DNA here is from genome assembly GCA_030686995.1 of Artemisia argyi. Classification (NCBI taxonomy): domain Eukaryota; kingdom Viridiplantae; phylum Streptophyta; class Magnoliopsida; order Asterales; family Asteraceae; genus Artemisia; species Artemisia argyi. The sequence goes on from CM060693.1 coordinate 28,021,226, forward strand.
TGCTTATTTATAAATTATATCTGCATATTTTTGAAACAGATAAACTGTTTTTAGTGTTTGGATTAGACTGTGTATCTATTTATTTTAGAGTAAATCAGCACAAAAATCAGCATGTTGGGAGCTGCTTAAGTTTAAGAAGATAATCAGTTAAAAATATGTAATCCCAAACACCCCGAAGTTTGTTTTTAGTTTAATTATAGTATCAATGTTAAAGGGTGTCTATACTACAAGTTTACAAAGAATACAGGCGATGTTACTTGATTATAAACTTATAACGTAGGGAAAATTGTCCAAATATACATTCAACTTGCCACCTTTTACTATTGTATGCACTGAACTTTTTTTTCTCCTATTATATACACAAACTTTACTAATCACCCTTATTGTATCAATAAAACGCATTTTTGCTGACGTGGCACGTTGATACAATAGGGATGATTAGTCATCAAAAATGCGTTTTATTGATACAATAAGGGTGATTAGTAAAGTTTGTGTATATAATAGGAAAAAAAAAAGTTCAGTGCATACAATAGTAAAAGGTGGCAAGTTGAATGTATATTTGGACAATTTTCCCTATAACATATGGCCTTGAAACATCAAATTTTCGAAGCATCTTTTATTTGAAAACGACTAATAGGTATATAGCGCCAGTGCACTAACCTCATGTGTTCGACCTATGGCAAATCCTAGCTTTAAATCACCTTCTTTGATTTTAATCTCAACCGGGATCTCTCCTCCAAGAGGAGCAAACCAAAGACGAACAGCTCTAACAACGCCAATATCGACTCCATGGTAATCTTCAAAACCATATAGACTCACGTTCGCAAGATTCATCAAGTCTGATAACGAGCCAGCGTTTACTGTAGAAGAAGCAGTCTCTCCAGAAATCTGTCTCGAACATGAAAATTGTAATCACAGTAAGCCTAAATATACAACTTTGCGATAAGTTTGAAATAAAATATATGGACAAAACTATAACCTGAACTGACCCATTATTATGTACTTAGGTAAATTCATAGTAAGTTACGTGCAGTATGAAGAACCAGTTTTGTTACCTTAGTAAGTAAGGATTCTGTTTGAATGTTCATAAAGACAATAGGGACACCGGATGCCTGCGAGGCGGTATGCCAAGCATTTGCTCTAGCAAGAGTATCCTCCAAATCATTATATCGATATGCAACCCTTTCGGATGCTTTTGGAAGGAAAAGAATGGATAGAAAGCAGCTTGAATTGGGAACTGGCAGCAGCTCCTGCATTTTCTTTTGCCACGGGTATGCAACGTATCCATCATGAAGTTTGGCAGCCTCTAATGCATTCGCCATCCTTGAACTCCTTGAAGCTGCATTTTGTGCGTTTCCAGACATTAGCAATAATATCATACATTTAGTTTATGTTTATGGATGTGCTTCTAAGTTATTGTTCACGCCAAAATCCATTATGTCACTAATAATCTTAAGTCTCGATTAAAGATCTACCATTTACAGAATATACGGGGTAGATTAGTTGGCAAGTAGTCATATACGCAACTTGTCGTTTTATCTTGTACATTAGATTTCCTAATTACAATTAAGCTTTGATATCATCTTACTAATCATCCAACATGTAAGTATCTAGTGTTATGTCAATCACCTTGATGAAAACATGTTTTTCCATTTCCAAAAAGGTCAACAAGTTTTGATTGCTTATCTAATAATTTCAAGCAACTTGTCCACTTTGCTACCCACAGTATTTGAGTTCCTATGTGACATAGAACCAATCCTAGATTTCTTATATCCCACTTGATGAAAAACTTGCAATGTACAATATCAATTTCTTCTTTCTAATCTTATAGAAAAGTTCGTGCAAGAAGTGAGATGGCGAAAAAGTACAACGGTAATTATGCTCACTTGACATCAAAAGCTAAATGCCAAGTGTAGCTACAAACGAAACTGACCCAACAAGAGATTGAGTGTCACCGACAAAGAATCTGAACAAAAAATATTTCCACAAACAGATCATTTATGTTCAGACAAATTTACTACTACCTCCGTCCCATATTAAACGTCCACTTTGAATTTTCAAAGTCTTCTTTTATCAACTTTGACTTTATATATTTTTGTTTGTGTTATATAATATTTGATACAAAATATATGAATGAAGTGGGTTTTAAACATATTTTCATTGATATTATTTTCATCAAATATTATATAATACAAATAAAAAAATTTAAAGTCAAAGTTAAGAAAAAAAGACTCAAAAAGTCAAAACTTGACATTTAATATGGAGAGGGAGTAATAATTTGCTAGAATATCTCAAATACAAATAAAATCCACTCCTTCTATTGGTTGGGTTAGCGAAAAATGCGGAACTTGTCTTTGATTATGCGTTAATAAAAACATAGTTTGTGGAGATTTTGTTGTTACCAAAAATCCAAAAGACTGATGTTAAAATTTCCCTGAAAGAAAATAAAAAATACAACACATAAATACTGGAGATGGATACGCCTACCCACTATATTCAAATACTTTTATCCGTGAAATATTTGTTACTCTCATCCCATCTCATAACAAGTGGCTACTATAAATCTTTTTCATAATAAAACAAGTTTACCCGGACGAGGATGAGCTGGAACAAAACATTACTTGTGTTTTTATTATTTTCAATTACATGTACATGCCACATATTACAAGCACATGGCTAGACTACCCACTGAGTAGATTAAGTTTTCTCCATAAATACTCCTATTTTGCAAAATACAATGTTTCCTTTTTTAGATTAAAGATTTGTGGAAGATTGATAAAATCATTTGTCTTTTATATGTCACGCACCTCAACCAAATATAGTCTAATTCTATTAATAGCAACTAATACAAAGACATGATCAAATATGTTAGTAAGCACTAAACAGTCTAGTATCAGTCAATCTATTTTGTTCTAAATTAAACATATGAATAGACATGTTAATGGCTACTTATTTATCTAAAAAGAACTAACTTTATATCATGACACAAATGTATGACAATTTTCTTTAAGGATGTAAATCATTAAACAACTTGAAATGTACAAGTGTCCATTATAATATATGATTAAAAAATATATATATATTAGATTCAATAGTGAATAGCCGGTGATAAAAGTCAACGAAAGACTTTTGAAAAATCAACTAACCTTGCAAAGCCAAACATTCATTTTCTGTCCGATCAACAAACCCAACGGTATAATTCGGATCATCAATAGACCTCAACATGTATTGTTTCTTACCATTCGGCACGATACATGCCATCAACTCAGCATACTCATCGAGCCCACGTCGAATTCGGACCCTTATAGACGTCTCCTTAGACTTAAACATGTTGTGCAATATTTTTTGGACACCACTTTTACCATTCTTAAAAGGTGACACCATGCTCATGTTACCTATATTAATCTCCTCGACTATGTCACCTGTTTCTAACGTGTCTCCAGCCCATTCTTCGGCTTTTGAGCTTCCTTTTAAGCATTCGATGGATAAAACTACGTTGTTAGCGTGTCGGCTTCTGCTCGATCCTCCTTCGGATGATTGGCTTGATCCCCATGAAGGTGAACGATCCATGGGCATAGTTTTTTGGAATTTTGGTATGAAAAAGATGTTGAAATGTAATAAAATAGTGTTTTGTAACTTATATAATAAAGGTGTGAGAAAAGAATATATGGTATGGTTTTTGAACAATGTCAAAAGATATGATGAGAATTTTGAAGGGGTTTCACATATGGAAACAATACTACATTTTGATTGGAGGAGTGTTCAACCTCGGTTTAAGCGTGACCAATATATGTGTATTAGTCAATACATTTATTTACATTTCAAAAAGGTGTTTCTTACTCATTCTCAATTAAAATAACTAGGGTTTTATCTAGAAGACAAATAATATATTACAGTATATAAAAAATTTCTATTCTTATTTCATATTCTACTTATCCTTTGGATCTTTTTGGGATCTTAACAAGTGAAATAACTAACGGTTTAAATTAAATAATGAGTTAAATATACATGTCAGTTTTCCTACTGATAAAAAGATAAATAACCAAAAGATACATGAGCATATAACAGCAATGTTTTAAAAATGTTTTTAATCGAACCGGTCGAGCCACTGGGCACCAGTTCGACCGCCAGGTCAACCTGGTTTTTCATTTAAATATTTTTTTTATTTTTTCGACCGGGTCAACCGGTTCGACCGCCGGGTCAACCAAGGTCAACCCGGTTTGTATTAAAAAAATTTGAAAAAAAAACCAAACCCGGCCAGGTTTCAAGACCTGGATTGACCCGAGTCACTCAAAAACCCGGCGGGTCTAACCGGTTATCCCGGTTTTAGAAACGGGTTTTTACCCGTTTTTGTGACCGGGCACCGGTCCGACCGGTTGAACCGGCCGGGTCGACCCGGGTTTGAAAACATTGTATAACAATCTATATTAAGTTGTACTAGGCATATATTCATAAAAGAGAGAAATTGAACTTTTCTTATAACATTCTTCTTGTTTTCAACCAAAAAGTGATCATGGATGAACAGCAAGTAAAATTACACATAGAGCCGCGGCTCAAAGCATCATATTCGCTGTATACATTTGGAAATAACTTTTATGAGGAGAGGCATGTACTTGTTAGAAAGATAAAGAGATTTTTTTTATCCTACATGGATTTGATAGCACGACTCAGTGTATTTTCAATGTAATATGTATACGTCGTAGCCTATGATCTGATAGACTCAGCACCATAGCGCCTTAGCCTTTTAGAGTACTAGGAATGTCGTTGTTAATCGGTTATAACTGGAGATATTATAGACTCAGTGTCGTAGCTATGTTAGCGGAGACCATGTGCAAAATTGCTTATATAATAACTAAATATAACAATTAAAAATGTTTTTTTTTTTTTTTTTTTTTTTTTTTTTTTTTTTACAATATTGGTTTAGTTTTTATGAGTTTTTCATCACTCTCGCCCACTTGAAGGAAATTTTAAAATATATTTAGATCAACATTTTGATGTTGGAAATAAATTCTGATGCCACAACTATATAAAAAGGTGTATGTTTTGAAGTCTTTAAAACTTTGAGACCCTGTGCGGTAACACACCCTCTACACCCTCATTTACGGCTCTGATTATAGTTAACAAAGTCGGACAAAGTTGTAGATATGATAATAACTTTTTAGTTGCACTTCCATTAAGATAACTCTTGAAATCATGTCTAGACACAATAAGATATCTCCTTACCCTAGTAGGTTTCTTTTAGTCATCGACTGTTTAATTAACATAAAATTCTCTGTGAACATTTCTCCTCTTTATTTTCTTGCAACATTCCCATTTTGCCAAGATTTTATGCTTGTGAAATGTTAAGAAACATAAATGTATTACGAAGTATTAATTATTAATATCTCATACATCTAGATTTATTTATAGTATATTTTTTTAACGGCGATTTGTATTAAAAACTCTCAAGCAGTTACAACAAATATACAACGAAAAAAATGATACAGTTAAACAGTGCAAGCCACTCTAAGGTTGGTGATCCATTCGAGCCAATTCAACCGGATGTTTTTGCTTCTATGAGTAATCCAAAGGTGTGAAAAAGTGTTGATTTCTTCCGTGAGACTCCTTACGCGAGGGCTTCAAGTCAAAGGATACTCTATTTCGAAAGCGCAAAATAACCCATGTGGAGGTGTTGAATAATGAGGAAATAATAAAAGTACGAGCTTTATAGTTTATACAACTTGTTCGCTAGAAATAATTGGCCAGATGTGTCCTACAAGTACGTGTTTAAAACATCAAGGACACAAGTTGAACTTTTAAACGTTATTGCTGACTTCATACATAAAGAATTACCTATCTCTATACCCTCATTCTTAATTTACTGTCTGGATTTCCAAACCTAAACCAACTTTATTCTACAATTTAAAATTAGAGTTATAATTGAGAGATCTAAAGTTGTGTATGAAAATATGCCTAAACCTATGTGGCATCATCCTGATAAGCTAAGGGACCCAATTTTTCACAAGCCATTATGATCACGCCACGTATGTTTAGGCCTAAATTTAAGCACATATGTTAGGTCTCCAAATCATTTTCTTTAAAATTAATATCGAGTTTGGAATTTGAATGGGGTCGGAGGACTTGGAATTTGACAACTTGAGACGCCAATGAAGAAAATTGAAGACAATGGTTTTTGTACTATATGAGAATCATAGATAAAGAACATGCTTAGAAACTGATATATGTATTTCTAGTTATCCATTTTTTTTATTGAACGATTCTAGAAACTGATACATGAGAATCAATCAAAGATATGGAACATGCTTAGAAACTAATATGTGGCGTAAACAATTAAAGTCTTCAATAAATCATATTCGAGAGCTCTATGACGCAACAAGATTTTCAAGATTACGCTCTTGGTCTCGAATATTGTCTCCATCAGTTGTGATAACAGCATAAAAAGTGTAACTAAAACGTGTATTAGATAACCACTCAGGGGTGGCCTAGTGGCAAAAAAAGTTTGTGACTATCACTCTAAAATGTGTGAAAACAATTCTGAAGTGGCTACGCCAACTTCCTGGGCTTTACCTGGTTTGAGTCTGTGTGGCGATAGATTTAAACCCTATGGATTAATCGGCCTAAAAGTCGGGGAAAAAAAAGTGTATTAGATTATAGAAAAACTAGTCAATCTTAAAACTAATCCAAGCTAACCTAAAACGCATACAAATGAAAAGTCATTTTCTTATTTAATGTTAAAATCTTAAAATATCTAACTTTTTAATTGAAACTATGAAATATCTGGCTACTGAAGGCTGCTTGTGAGAAAAAGGGCTTACCTAAAATTAAAGCAATTATAGAAACATCAGCGTCATTAAGAATTGAAATAGCATTAAATTGTTCTTAAATCTGTCCTTATAAATGGGTGCCGACACATGTCATGTCATCTCCTCTTGTTAAATACAGTAAAGAAAAATATATAGCAAAGGTGTGTTTAGGATAAAGGGAGTGATGGCTACACTCTCGCTATCTCAGCTTTTTCGTTTTTCTCGTTTCCTTTCATTCCTTATCACCTTTCACAGTCACCTTCTCCACACCTAAAATACCCACTTTACACAAATATACCCCCCACATACTCACAAACCAAATAAAAATTATTAAAACAAAAAGTAAACCCACAAAAATAACATGCTCACAAACCCCACAAAAATTATTAGAAATTGAAAAAATAAAAAATTTATTTAATCACACATTTTTAAGAAATTTTTCTGAAAGAATGAAAATATTATTTTTCAAAATTTAACTAAAAAGAAAGAACTCTTTACTCCTTCTTATATTTTTTTCTTCCATTCTTTTTACATTCACTTGCATTTTTTTTTTTCTTCTGAATAATGTCATCAAAACGTGTTATCTAAATTTATAGTTCCGTTCTAGGAATTAAAACCCTTCCATTTTTCTAAAGAAATTGAAATAAAAAATTAAAGAAATTTTTCTACAACTAAACGCATTTATAAATGGTCATGTAGTTACGTTCATTTGCCAGTTGCCACTTGAATACATGAAACAAAAATGGTGTGTTAGTTGAAAGGAAACAATCTTATTTTTTTATAAAATATTTTGTAAAAAAAATAATAATAAAAATCGCGTTCAAATCATTATTTCTCATCAAATTATCTAAAAAACAGAAAATTTGCATAACTTATTTTAATATGAGAAATTACAAAATACATTTGTTTTTTCTTGTTTCCCTTTTAACCCCTTATTTTTTTTAGAATAGAAAACAATATCATATGAACACGTTTTCGATTTTTTTTTATAAAATTAAATCCATTGTTTAAAAAAAAAAAAAAAAAAAAAATCTAAAAATAGAAAATTGAGAAAACTTTTCTCTAACTAAACACAACCAGGGTGCGTTTAGTTGGAGAGAAATTCTCCATTTTTTCAAAAGATTTTTCATAAGAAAATGAAAAAACTGAAAACGCGTTTAGTTGCACTTTTTTCCAACAATTTTCATAGAAAATGAAATTCTCATTTTCTAAATTCTAACTAAGAAATTGAAAAGCCTATTTTACCATTCTTACTTTTTTCTTTCTCATTTTTTTTCTCAACTCAAAAAAACACATACACCATTCTATCTCTAATCTCTCGTGTCATCCTCCACCGCCGACTGTCGCCGCCACCGCCATCCATCGCCGCCACCGTCGCAATTTGAGGTAATCTTCTTATCATTTTTAAAAAAGAAAAATATAACTCCAACTAAACGCGTTTTCAAAATTCTCAACTCTTCTCTATAGAAGAAAAACTATCCCCTTCTCAAGGAATTTTGAGATGAAAAAATTGAGAAATTTTTCGCCAACTAAACGGCCCCAAAGTGTTTCATTTTATTTTGTTATGAACTTTCAAGTTTTGTAATAATATACAAATTTAAACCTTTTTTTACCCGAAAACATATGATTTGCCTATTTATTGTTCACTTCTTTGAAAACCACACTTTAGAAAACATAGGTTACAACATTGTTTACCAAGTAATGGACACTAAATGGGTAATTTACAACATATTTTGGGGGTTAAAAAAGTTTTAGTGTTCATATTAAGAAATAATTGAAAATTTGTAATAAGAAATGAAACAATTTTTAGTTTAAGTTATCAAGTAGGATATGGCGTAATTACAACCCTATTTGAGTCTCTCGATACATAAACACATCCACGCGCATACTGCTTCTGTTACAACCTGATTACGTATCAACTACCCTTATTCTTATGTTTAAGGCATTTGATTCTCTAATTCAAGTGTAAGTTCTAAAATACATAAATTATGCAGGTTGCTTAAATCCTTGATTCCTCTATGTCTCAATTGATCAAAGTATCACATAGGTGCATGATATGGCATTTAGTAGCTAGCTAGCAGTAGATTTGGTTTATGATTTATCTTTATATTTTTATGCATTATCTTTAAATGAGTTTGATCGTTTTTGAATCTTATAATTTGGGATATATTAAATAATACTACATATAAAGAGAAAACACGTGTGATTAAAAACTAAAAACTTAAAAAATGAGTAATATTATTAGACGAAAATACATTTATGTAGAAAGACAATTGAATCTCTTAAATATTTAAATAACTAATTAAAATTAAAAGTTTTAAACCAATTACTGTCTTCACTTTTCTTAGACTCCACACCCATATATACATAAAAAGAAAGAAATGCACACACAAATTGACGATATTATACACAGTCGTTGCTATGCGCGAATCATCATCTTGTTTAAGAAAATAGTTGATAGTTTTCTAGTTATAGTTGATTTAGGATTCCTTCGTATATTTAAAATCTTGTTATAATGTTTCTAATTACTATATATATAATGTCCCGGCAAAAACGACACAATGTATGTCGTTTTGGACTTTCAGGTTTTGGGCTGGGTACATTGATATAGTCCAATTGCTGGTGTCTTGGCCTTTTTAGCTATTTTATAACATTATTTGGTGTTTTCGAGGCCACCGCTTGGATATTCATTGTCATCTGCTTTTGCCTTTCTTTTTGGACCTTAGACTGTTAGACGATCAGAGCTATCAACGTTCTTCTTTACGGGTAGTATTTTAGGCTTCTTAACTGTGTTGTGCGTCGTCTCTTCGTGCTAGGTAGCATTTGGTTGTTTCACTTCTCGAGTATTTTTCTTGCTTTTCTTTTTGGTATAGTGTTCATATATGAATCGAACGTCTTTGTTTGTACGGGTGTATATTTCTTTTTCGTGTTACTTTGTAAGGGTGTATGCTACATGCCTACATGTGCTGATTATTCTACAACCGTCGATGTCTATTTAATTAGTAGCCAATCAAGATTAGTTACTGGATGTGTTTGTTAGCTGGATGCTTACCTTTAGTTATATTGGATTGGTGAATATTAACATTTTCACCTATGGGTTTACAGCAACTGAATTGAGAATCACATCTCCAGCTCCCATTGGTTCAGATAAAAAAAGTCCCCAACCATCATCGTCTGGTGAGTTGTTCATGTGATGTTCAACTTTTATACCTTTTGCTTATATATATTTAACTTGCAAGTAAATCGAATGGGAGAGCGGTTGCGACTTGGAAGTGATTTCGTTGTGGTAAGTACACTTTGCAACCATCTTTTATTTTATTTTTATCTTATTTGATATAATTTAAATGTGCTCATTACCACTGTCGTCGTATTTGCATAAACTAAACTTATAGGCTGCTACAAACGGTTGTGATAAGTATGTTTATAACCTGTGATCATAAACTGCCAATAGGCTCGGATCATAGTTACTGATCTCATAAATGTTATAGGGTGCGTTTTACTTGCTTGGGATGATATGGAAAGTGGAAGGATGGTAGAGGCCGTGAATCGCCTTCCTCAGCAACCTCCGCACACGCAACCACGCCATGGAACGATGCAAACGAAATTTATTGCACCCCTGTTGGAACGTCGTATTGATCCGTGAAAAAGGGTTTGTATAAGCCAAGTGCTGGATAAATTGTTTGCTGCATTCAGGTAAATATATACTAGGCTAGATCTCGGTAACGACGAATACTATGGATTAGCTGATTACATGGACCGTGTAATTATAGGTTTTTTTAAGCTAATTAAATAATTATTATTCTATTTATTAATTAATATCTAATTAAACTATTTAAATTATGAATACTATTAAATGAACAGTAAAAATTCTAGAAAAATTTATAAAATTATTTTAACTAAAATAAAAGCTATAAAAATTATAAAAACTAGGTTATACTATTTAAAAACTAATTATGCTATTTAATTGATTAATATTAATTAAAACTAAATTAAACTAAAATTAATTAAAAATACCACTAAAAGACAAAATAAAAATCTGGAAAAATTTGTAAAATTATTTTAACCTAAAATGTAATTTCTAAAAATATAAAAGTGATATATTATTTAGGAATTAATTAAAAAGAAAATTAAATTGATAAATCCTATTAAATAGAAGCTATCACTATTTTTAAAGTTGGTTTTTTGGTTTTTTTCTTTTTCTAAACTAATTATAAGATAAAAATAAGCACTTTTAATTAAGACACTTTTATTATACCCCTGGAAATAAGCACTTGGAGTGCTTATTCACCTCACAGTTGACTTTTGTTGACTGTGAAGGTTAATAAGCTCAAAATGAAAATGTGGGGTCCACAATTGAATTTCTTGGTTTCTCTGAGTCTATTGAACAACAATAAGCAAGTAACAAGCAACAAACAGGCTTCAATAAGCTAAAAAGCCAAAATAAGCACTTTGCTTAATTGTTTTCTGAGGCAGTTCTGGGACAGAGTCTAGGGGCCAAATAAGGTGGGGTCCACAAGCCTAGGGGTCAAACAAAGGGTTCAATCTTACTCCCTGGTAGGAGGGGGTTTGAATGGAACCAAAACCAAAGTCTGAGGGTCACTGTAGTGGTCATAAACCACCAATGAAGTTGGGTGGATGGCTGAGGTAACTGAGAGCAGGGCAAATAGGTTGCCCTGCAGGTCACTTTGAGACCTGTTTGAACCCACCAAACAAATTCAAAAAAAATCTGGAAAAATTAACAAAAATCTACAAAGTGGTAGATAATAAGCACACCAAGTATCAGCTTCTAACAATTAAAATCAAATAAGTTACACCCCTCCCAATATTGCTCAAAATGACTGAACAAGTTTTTGACTTTGAAGAGTTTTGCTCAACTTTGACTTTTATGAACTTGAGAAGCTGATTTAATGACCCAATAAGCTAAGATAAGCTATATTAAAACTATTTTGGGTAAAACTTTAACTTTTGAAAAGGATTTGTGGGATTTGGACTTCAAAAATCACCACAGTGGACTGTGGTGATTATTGTCTTGTGATTTTGACTTTTAAAGTCTTTTGTACCAAAATTTCTTGTTCCCCTGAGCTTTATTATACCCTAATAACCAATAGAAACTAACAAATGCTCAGTAACACAACTAGAATACACCAAACAAAGCACAACCAAACACCCTCTTCAAAACAGTTAAAGAAGAGATTACCACTTAAACAACTAATAAACTCAAACAGATGATTACAACTAGTCTATAAGGTAATATATAAATGCAATGAACTTAAATTAACAACCTAAGCTGCTTAAGAGTAAAAATAAAAGAGTATGTAGCTTACAAAGCCTTCCAAGCTATTGAGTAGGTACCAAGGACCAATCCAAACAATCCTATGCCCTCCCCTGAGGTTCCTAACCCACAGCCTTCCTTAATTTACTGTGCTCCATGCTCATACACCATATGATCACCAATTTTTTATTTTTATTTTTATTTTTCTTATTTTTTGGTTTTTATTGAAACTGAGTTGAAAGTATTCACACAAGCTTATGATGCTTGTGATATCTGTTTTTTGAGCTTTAAAGAGCTTATGAGTACTTTAAACACAAATTACTTCACTTAATTTTAACTTAGAAATTTAAGATGACACTTTGAAAAATGAAACTGAGAATTAAACTTCAAAATGAACTTGCATTAATAAAAAGAGTTACATTACATTGAAATTGAACTGAAATTACAAATAAACTAAGAAAATTACACCCTAAAGCTTCTTATGAGCTTATCCTTATATAACGACCTAAAAATAAACCCTCATGCCTTCCACACAGCTTCTTTTTGAAAACTAAGAGCCCCACATGACTTTGCTTTGACCTCTGACCAAATCCCCATCGTCAATTTAATCTTTTATGCATCCTAGCCATTGATTGGCATTTTGGCGCCAATTTGAGTACGGGGCAAAACTAGTGGTATTGGTGAGGGTTTTGGGGAAGCATTAATGGTGGTGGAGTTGGTGGGTGAGGGGCATTAATGGTGGGGGGTTTAGTAGGTGAAAAGGTGAGGAGGGGGGGGGGGGGAAGTATCTCCCTGGTTTTGCGCATGTCTGTTGGGAAGAAGAAGGCGGTCAAGGGTCTGGTTTGACCCTTGTTGACCTGGGTTGACCGGGGGTTAACAAAACAAGGGAATGGGCCTGGTGGGCTTGGGGATCAGCTGGGCTAGGGATGGATTGGGTAGTGGTGTTTGTTTGGGTTTGGTTTTGGCTTATTAAAACAAAAGGGTCCGGATGGGTAAGTTTAATGCACAAGGACCATTTTTGTAATTTTGCCAATCTTGAGGACTGAAATTGTAACTTTTCCCAATGTACACCAAGGACCAAGCTTGATATAATTCTAAAGTTCCAAGATTATTTTTCCATTTTTCAAACTTTAAAATTTCCCAGGGACCATTTATGCCATCTTTGGATTTTCAGGGACTAATTATGTAATTTTTTGGAAACTTGCAACCCAAGTATAATGTTTTGACTTTATTTGAATTTTAAGACTTTGGGTTGACTTTTCCTTATAAATAAATGCATAGGGACTAAAGTTGACAAGTTTTGAAACTTGGGGGACTGAAACTGCCAATACTGCAAACTTTGTACGTTTTTTCTTTGTTTTTGCACATTTTGCTTTTAAAACACATAAAACACAATCCCTGGGATAATTTAAGTATTTTGATATCTTTTTGATTGTTTTTGTGCGTTTTGGCAGTTTAAATATATCGAAAACGATGAGTGTTTGAGCACTCATCAACAATCTCCCCCTTTTTGTTGATGACAAAACATAAACTTTGTTTTTAAGTAACTCACAAAATCTTGGTGTCAAAGACTTAATTTTTTTTTTATATTAAACTTGTTTTACTTAAGTGATAAAAATCATATTAAGTTTTGAAGGTTTAATATATTTCTCACCCTTTTTGTCGAAACAAAAAGTAGAGTAGCGAAGCGGAATAATGCACTTGCTCCCCCTTGCTTGTTACTCCCCCTAAAAGGAGTGCCAAGATGGGAAACATAGATTTTGATCCTACAAAAAAAATGGTTAGTTGGTGATATATATAGACAAGCTTGTAGTTATCACATATTGCAACTACAATGACAACACAAAAATGATCAACCAACAATGCACAAAAGTAAGTAGAAAGAAATATCATTCCAAGTAAAATTTTGGCTTTTAAAAGTTAAAAGACAAGAAATGTGAAATATTCTTCTACTTGTAAACAAAAACAAAAAAAAAATAACCAAGAAAGAAAAATAAAATCCTACTTTCCTAAATGGGGCAAACGGCCTCCAAAGGTTGTCTAGGATTTATTTGGGTGGGAAATAGCATCCAAGCGCTCTATGACGTGTTGGAATGCAAAACGGGTTTCATCTTGGAATTGGTGAAGCAACGTTTTGATGCTTGCACGGTTGCACCCATTTGCTCACAATTTGAGCAAACATGGGGATGAGTAGGTGGAAATGGGTTGGTTTTGGTTTCTTGGTTTGAGGGTTGGTTGGTTTTTGGTTCTTGGGTGGAGGATGAGTTTAGTATTGAGTCAAGCAAGGTGGTTTGAAATTCCATTGCTTGATGAAGGTGGTTCTCAACCATGCTTTGGATTTCCTCATATGAAGGAAAGAAAGACTCAAAGGTTTGGGCTTGAGAATGTAGTGGAGTTGGGTGATCATGGTTTTCAAAGTTTGGTTCTCCATAAAGAGGACCATGGATGTCATGGTAGATAGGGTGAAAAAATAATGGTTTGGGTTGATGGTACACTTGTTGTGGTGGTTGGGTGTGGTCAAAATGCTCATTTTGGTCAAGAATTGACCTTGGTGAAAAAGGTGGTGGGAGTGAAGGTCTTGGTGGAAGATCATTTAGATCTTGGACAAAAGGGTGTGTTGATGTTGGTGGAGACCCAAATAACTCCATAGGTTCAAGTTTGGGTAATGGTGATGATGATGGAGTTTTGGATGGTTGGGTTGGAGCACTTGGTGGAGTTGGGTCAATGGGTGATTTAGTAGGTGGTGGAGTGAATTCATTGGGTTCATTGGGTGATGGTGATGGAGATGCAAGATTCAAAAAGTGTTCATTTTTTATAGGTGAGGTGAATTCATCCGAAGATGAGGAGCTTAGGTTGATGGATTGATTGGACCATAGTGGTTTTACACTTATCCGGGCGGTTTTCCGGCTGGGTCGTGATGGTTGAGAAGTGATTGTTGACTTGGTCATGGTTAAAAATGGTTTAGAAGTTAAGAAATTGTGATGAAGAAGGTCTGATTTGATAGTGTTGAGGATGGTTTAATTTATAGTGATGAAGGATTGTGGGAAGGAGTGTTTGGATTTGATGTTAGTCCATACAAAAATGGAGGTTCCTAATGATTTGGAAAACTAATTGTGGATTGTCATATCATGGAAGTCAATCCAATGAAAATGGTGAAGTGAGAAGACAAGTTTTGCACTAAATGCTTAGTGGTTTTTGGTAGATTTGTTGAAGTATAAATCTTAGGGATTTCAAGGAACCTTTAGAAGGGTTCCTTCCTTTATGTGTGAAGGGTCCTTGGGGTGGTTATGGCTATTTTTGAAATTTGGCGGGAAATGGTTTTGTTTGAGTTATAAGGAATGAGAAGTACCCTATTGTGCTAAACAAATTGCAGGAAATGGGTTTCTATCTAAAAGGATTGTATTTTGGTGTTTGGATGTTGAAATGTTGAAAACGAAAAGAAAATTTCTGCAGGCAACTGACGGAACCCTCAGGTTACACAGGCGGAACCCGTTTGAGGATTCGGCGGGGTCCGTTAGGCCATTTCTGGGTTGCCCAGAAAATACACTGGCGGAACCCAATTTTGGGTACCGCCAGATCCGCCAGGGCTGAAAAAAGTGGCAGTCCGCGATTTTGACCCACGAGACGATTTTCAAAAACTCCTAAAATCAAAAATATAATTCATGTCTGGTTAGGAAATGCAAAAATTGGACATGTAAATGTGCATACCATTGGACTTTGACCGGGGGCTAGCGAATATCACTTTACTTAGTGAAAATTTCATAAACATGAAAATTTGACATCATGCCAAAAGTTGTCTACCTGCATCAAAGTTAGATACTACATGTTCCAAATTGTATCAAACATTGTACTAACACACAAATACATCATAAACATTGTTTAAACAAGAAAATTTGTTCAAATAGCACCTAGTGCCAAACACTCCCACACACCCGCACTCATTGACGGTCAATCTTCTTGTTGAGCTTTCCAAGGAATCTTCCAAGATTTTTAAACATCCCCTTTGTTTGCTTGAACTCCGCCGACTCGTTTGGAATATCCGGAAGTTGGGATAGGTATTCGAGAGGTGGGAGCCTAAAGTTTGGCAAAGAGTCATCTTCACTCATTGAGGAAGATGAAGATGAGATAGGAGGATGTGGACGTTTTCCTTGGGCTTTGTACACTCTCTTATCACTTAGTGGGACAAAGGTGTGTTGAATGAGAGAGTAGTCAAGGCGAAGACCGTTTGGAGTTGGTGGAATGGGTGAGATGAACCTAAAGAGACGGGTCAAGAGCATTCCATACGGCATAGCCGTTGTGCCATGCACGGGAATGTCGGCCATTCTCTTGGCCATGTAGTAGTCAAGATTGAAGGGTTGCCTAACGGACAAAGAGTAGAGCATGTAGCATAGGCAAAGGTTGATATGATCTCGGTTTCCTATGGTGCTAATGACATTTGCTCTAAGGACTTCCTCCAATTTCTTAAATTGGGGCTTGAGTTCATTCATTTCCATTCCATATGGGTCCTTATCGACCTCATTTCCCGAATGTGTTCTCCTAGTGTTGGTTGTCCTAACAAAGAAGTGGTTACGGAGTACATCTTTTGACACAAGAGGTGTGTCATAAGGATGGATGCGGTCATGGAGGTTGTCAAGAGTTGAGAGGGAGTGCAAGTCGGAATAGATGCAAGTACCATGGTTTGGGACACCTAGGATTTGAGCAAACTCCTCAAGAGTGAAGGAGTATTGATGACCACTAGCCCTAAAGTTGATAGACATGCGACCATACTCATCCGTGGAGAGAGTGACGGATGCATAGAATTCTAAAATGAACCTAGGACAAATAGACTCGTTGATTTCCAAAAGACACTCAAAGTTGATTGTGGCGAATTCGGCATAAAGGTTTGTGCCTTCTAGGAAGGACGGGTCAATGGTTCTACCCTCATGGACATAATGTTTTTCTAAGGCTTTGAAAACATTGACTTGGTTTGGGGTAAGGCCTTTGGTTTTGTGGTGTTTTGGTAGGTACTTAACGGTGTCCTTGTGGTCGTAGTGGGTTAGAGGAGGCATGATGATTCCTAGAACAACAAAATTTCACATTTTAGTTTAAGTAAACTACTATTATAATGTGGATGTTCTAGTGTGTGCCTATATGAAAACAATGTGGAGTTGTGGTTATCCTGACTCATTTTGATGCTTCAAAAATGTTTTATAATGCAAGTTTTGTTATAAAACAAAAGATAAACCAAACGCTCCTAGTTCAATGTAGCTTCGTTTGAATGTACCCAAAAATACATATTGGTTATGTATTCCCTTTAGCATTCAAAAATACATATTTGTCCTATTTGTGAGAAATTTTTGGAAAAATTTTTCATGGGGTGTTTTAGCAAACATGTTTATACTAAGTAAGGATGCAATTCCTAACTATGGGGAGCATGATTAGTTTTGTTAAACACCTAATTTCATGCATGAGTTTCTCAAGTTAATGCATAACCCCAAGTTTTTGTTTTTGTGCAAAAATAGAATTCCTAGACTCAAATCAGGATTGTAATTAAGTTTGGAATACTTACAATGATGATTGATTTGCAATGTGAGTGAAAGGAAGACCAAGAAATAGTAGGTATGGATGGATGGTAGAGTGAATAGTAACAGTTTGGAAGTGGTGGTATGAGATAATGGGTGTTTGGTTTAATAAAAACAAAGAAAATGGTTCTGCAGGTCGGCGGATACGGCGGACCCCTGAGTTGGGTTTCGTCCGTTATGTCTGAGGGTTCCGCCGACCCTGCTGAGAAAAAGAGTTATGGATTTGTTTTGATTTTTGTGATTTTTGTCTAAAGTCCAGAACTACAATGTAGGTTCCATGAGTCCTAAGCCTAGCCTAAGAAGGTTAAAAGGTTCACGTTTAAGGGGTTTTGTGAGAATGTCGGCTATGTTGTCTTCGGAAGAAACTTTCTCAATTGAGATATTTCCTTTTTGAACGTTGTCACGAAGGAAATGATGACGGATTTCAATATGTTTGGTATGAGCATGTTGAACCGGGTTTTTGCTAAGATCAATGGCACCTTTGTTGTCACAAAGAATTGTGATGTCGTTGAGTTGAATTCCGTAGTCGACAAGAGCTTGCTTCATCCAAAGAGCTTGTTGACATGCCTTTCCGGCCGAAACGTACAAATACCACTTGTACTTTTTTTAGAGAACCATGAGGTGAGACAATGTCCAACAAAAGTACAAATACCACTTGTACTTTTTCTATCGACATAGTCACCGGCATGATCCGAGTCGGCATACACTATGGTGTCTATTCCCGTTCCTTTGGGATACCATAAACCTAAATGTGTAGTGCCCTTAATATACCTAAAAATCCTTTTAACGACTTCGAGATGGGTAGTCTTAGGATCTTCTTGAAAACGAGCACATAGACAAACACTAAACATAATGTCGGGTCTACTAGCCGTTAGGTAAAGTAGACTACCAATCATACCTCTATATTTAGTGCTATCTACGGATTCACTTTCCTCATCCTTGGTGAGTTTAGTTTCCGTGGACATGGGAGTTTTGATTGGTTTCGAATCTTCTAATCCAAATTTCTTAAGCATGTCCTTAATATATTTATATTGGTTAAAGAAGATACCATCTTCTAGTTGTTTAATTTGGAGTCCTAGGAAAAAGTTGAGTTCTCCCATCATACTCATTTCAAACTCGTCATGCATGATTTTTGAGAAATCCACACATAATTCTTGACAAGTTGAACCGAATATAATGTCATCAACATAGATTTGGACTATGATAATATGTGAATCTTTCTTCTTAGTGAAGAGAGTATTATCAACTAAGCCCATGGTATACTTATGGTCAACTAGGAAGGTTTTAAGTCGATCATACGATGCTTTTGGAGCTTGCTTAAGTCCGTAAAGAGCCTTTTTAAGTTGGTAAACATGATTTGGTTTTTCAAAATCGATGAAGCCCGGTGGTTGAGCAACATAAACTTCTTCATTTATGACTCCGTTTAGAAATGCACTTTTGACGCCCATTTGAAAGAGTTTGAAATTGTGTGCACATGCATATGCAAGTAAGATTCTAATTGACTCGAGCCTAGCAACCGGAGCAAAAGTTTTATCGTAGTTAATGCCTTCTTGTTGGTTATATCCTTGTGCAACTAGCCTAGCTTTGTTTCTAGACACAATTCCATTTTCATCCATTTTATTACGAAATACCCATTTTGTTCCAATTATAGTTTGACTCTTTGGTTGAGGAACTAATGTCCATACATCATTCCTAACAAATTGGTTTAACTCTTCTTGCATTGCAATTACCCAAGACTCATCTTTAATGGCTTCATTAATGTTTTTAGGTTCAATGGTTGACACGAAACAAAAGTAGTTGCTTTCATTTTGAACTTTTGACCTTAGTGTTCTTTCGTTAATGTTGCCTATTACACCATCTAATGGATGACTTTTAGATTCTTTGACATTGACAAGTTCTTTGTTTAATAGTTCATCTTCCTTGTCATTACCTAAAATCTCTTGACTTTCTATTGCTTGGCTTTCAACTAAGTCATCATCTACCAAAGGTGATGTCTTAGAGGGAGGTAGACTCTCGTCAAATGTTACGTTCAACGATTCCTCGACTCTTAAGGTTTCTTTGTTCAAAACAATGTAAGCTTTACTATTTTGTGAATAACCAAGAAATATACCTTCATAAGACTTTGGGTCAAATTTGGTGAGATAATCCTTGGTGTTAAGAATGAAACATTTACTCCCAAACACTCTAAAGTATCCTAATGTAGGCTTTTTACCTTTATATAGTTCATAAGGAGTTTTATTCAAAAATGGTCTTATTAAGACTCGATTTAAAATGTACGTTGATGTGTCAACGGCATTACACCAAAACTTTTGTGGAATGTTTTGTTCATTAAGCATTGTTCTACTCATCTCTTGCAATGTCCGGTTTTTACGTTCTACTACACCATTAGATTGAGGAGTTCGTGGAGCCGAAAAGTTATGAGTAATACCATTAATATCACAAAAGTTTCCAAATTGAGATTCATTATCAAATTCATGACCGTGATCCGTTCTAATAGACACAATATTAGACCCTACTTGATTTTGAATTTTCTTACTTAGAATCTCAAATTTATCAAAAGCTTCATTTTTACTTTTCAAAAATTTTGTCCAAGTATATCTTGAGTAATCATCAACTATGACCAAAGTGTAGAAGTTACCTCAATAACTTTGTATAGCGGATGGACCAAATAAATCCATATGCAAAAGTTCTAGACACCTAGATGTAGAAACCAAGTTTTTAGCCTTATGGCTACTATGGACTTGTTTACCGACTTTGCAAGCATCACAAAAGTGTTGGTTATATTTCAACTTAGGTAGGTTTCGAACTAAGTCTTTGGAGGAGAGGTTTTGGATTAGTCTCATGTTAGCGTGTCCTAAACGTCTATGCCATAAAGTTGAAGATTCATCTAATGAGGTAAGACAAAGTTTGTCTCTAGATGTTGGATCCATCTTCATGACGTATACGTTGTTCTTAAGGACACCTTTGGCAATGGTTATACCATCTTTAAGTATTTTACTTCCGTTTTCACTAAAAAGGATATTATACTTATTACGACAAAGTTGACTAATACTAAGGAGATTAAAACCTAAGTTATCAACGTGAGCTACATCATCTATAAAAAGGGAGTCATGAGAGATTGTACCTTTTCCGATGATTTTGCTCTTAGCTTTACTACCAAACGTAACATTACCTCCGTCACATTTGTGATAAGTAGTGAAGAGGCTTTTGTTCCCCGTCATGTGCCTTGAACAACCGCTATCTTTAATCCATTCATCCGGTTCCAAACAAACTTTGAGGCACACCTATTTTATGAAAAACACTCAAACATTTGGTCCCTAATTTCTCATGGGTCCATTTTGGTTAAGCATACCATTAACTTGTTCCAAGTATGAAAATAGAGCATAAGGGTTCCATGACATGTAATTTGGAGTTTGGTAATGTCTAGGAGTGTTTTGGTTCCAAACATGTTGGTAGTTTGGTCGAGCGTTGAAGTTGCTCTTTGGAAAAGGGGCGTTTGGGAATTGGAGTCTTAGGTCTTGGTTGAGTAATCTTAGCTCTAAATTCATTTTTACTAAGTCCTACTCCAGTTTTAAACACAAGTTTTGTTCCATTTTTATACGTAACTTTAACAAATTTTGAACGATCCGATGTGGATGGAGTTACTGCTGCAGCAGACCTGGCGGAACCTTCGGGTCCAACGGGCGGAACCCTGGATTGGGTTCCGTCTGATCCGCAGGCTGCTGTAGCAGTTTTGTTAGTTTCTTGTGCATTCTTTTCTTGTTTCGTTTGACCCTTTAAAGTTTCTATTTTCGTAAATCCTAGTCCTGTTTTATCAAATGGTGACTTTTGAAGTTTCATAATTTCATCCGCACAAGAAATACTCTTATCGAACTTCTTAAACTTTGTGGTTTGTTTTATTAGATCATTTTGAGTAATTTTAAGTTTCTCAACTTCTAGTTTAAGCTCTTCACATGATTTGCATGATGTGTCAATACCTTTACTCTTTTCTAATCTCTTGGCTTTTTCTTTCAACTCATAAACTTCATTTTCTAAAAACTCCTTTTTAGTTTTCAAAAATTTATTTTTGTTTATGATTTTTAAGCTCAATTCACAAAGTTTGTTATATTCTTTTTGTAAGGTGTCATCATCAATAGAGGAGTAAGATGAGTCGGAGAGTACCTCATTTGAGTTGTGAGCCATGAGAGCAATATCATCATTCTTTGGCTCATCGTCATCTCCTTCATAGTCACTCCAAGCACCACCCACAAAAGCTTGTTGAGGTTTGCTCTTGGGTGGTTTTGGACATTCTCCTACAAGATGACTTGTGTCTCCATACCTATAGCATTTTCTTTCAACCTTTCCTTTCCTATCATCACGATCTTTTCGGAAAGTTTTCTTGTCATCTTTAGGTTGCCTTACAAACTTCCCTCTTCTACGAAAGAACTTCTTGAAGTCTCTAACGGCCATAGCATATTCCTCATCATCACTATCCGAAGTAGATTCGTCATCATCACTTGATTGGACTCTAGCTTTCAAGACAATGGACTTAACTTTTTCTTTCTTGCCTCTAACTAGTTCCGAATCTTTTTCCATTACCATTTCATGAACTTTGAGGTTTCCAATTAGCTCATCAAGTGACATGCTTGAAAGATCTTTGGATTCTTCAATTGCCGTCACTTTTGCTCTCCACTTCGGATGGAGTGCTCTAAGAAATTTCCTGACAAAGTTCTTACTACAAAAAGATTCATCAAGTGCTTTAAGTGAAGTAATAATAGTGTTAAACCTAGCAAAAGCATTATCAATAATCTCATCTTCGGAAATAACAAATTGTTCATATTGTTGAACAAGAAGATCAATTTTGTTATCTTTAACTTGTGAGTTTCCTTGATGAGAGACAATTAAAGATTGCCAAATATCTTTGGCGGTTTTACACATAAAGACTCTTTCATATTCTTTCTTAGGCAAAGCATTGTAAAGCATCATTTTAGCTTCATTATTTTTACCAATCAATTTCTTTTGATCATCATCTTTAATGTTAGTAACTACGTTATCACCATCAATGATTATATACCATAAATCTATATCTTTAGATTTCACGTAAGTTTCAAAACGGCTTTTTCAATATATAAAATCATTTGCTTCAAAGAGTGGTGGTCTTTGCATAGATTGCCCTTCTTTGTAATTTTCAAAATCCATGGATCGTTTCAAGTTTTAAAACACAATATATTTTAAATGCTTGAGTAACGTAGCTCTTGATGCCAATTGTGGAAAACTAGAAGGGGGGTTGAATAGTTTACCGTTTAAAATCTTTTTAACTTGTTTAGTTAGCTTTGAAACTTTTCGTTTGATCAAAGATATATACACAAACACAATATATAACATGCAAGTAAATGAAAGAAACGATCAAACCACAACACGAGTATTTATCGTGGTTCGGCTACAAGGACTCTTTTTCCTTGCCCTACGTCCACGCCCCGAGTATCCAACTCGAGAGTTTCTTTCACTAGTCAACAAGCTCCTTTCACCGGCGGAGAAAACCTTACACGTCGCTTATACTTTTACCGGCACTAAGCTAGATGTCGAGTTCTTTATCAAGGGTACAACCACTCCCGTTAGTTCTTTTACAAGGGTACAACTACTCCCGATACACTTTGTATTTTGAGGACTAAAATACTAACCGATCACTACTGAAAATACACAATCAAATGAAGTGTAAACTACACAAGTCTACACAATGCTAAGCTAACAAGTCTTGCAACGTTGTGTTGAATACTTGTTACTTTTAATGAACTCGTGAATCTCTTTACTACAAAAAGAAACTTCACATATGAAATGTTAAAGGGTTAAATGAAAGAATGAATGAATGTGTGTAAATATGATGTAGAGTGATAAGCCAAAAATCAACTTGTGGTTTGGTATTTATAGCAAAGCCTTCTGCAGGCCTGGCGGATACGGCGGAACCCTCAGATGGGTTCCGCCCGTGTACCCCCAGGGTTCCGCCGGGCTTGCAGTTGGTTTTGCAATAAATCTTGCAAACCAAAATAATGTCACATCTCATTACACCTTGTAAACCAAACAATGTCACATCTCACTACTTCTAGTCAAACACATAACTTGCAAGCAAACACAAAGTTAGTCAAACACACTTTCCATAAATGTATATTGACAAAACTTGCCATAAATGTGATGTGACATTTCTATTTTAAGAAATAAAAAGTGTTGTGTTTTATGAAATGTAAAATGTAGCAAAAGTCTAGTTTATGCAAGTCTTTAAAACTAAGATTATGTTTTACTTAGAAACTAAAGTTTACATTTTGTCGTTAACAAAACTTAGCAAAGATCGTAAAATATAAATAACGTTTTTAGGCGATATTTGTATTAACAGTGTTTATGCTACGCAGATATGATCGCCACCAATTAGTGCAGCAAATATACTAACATTCAAATACATCACATTTTCCAGTTCCTGTTTGTTATACACATAAAAATAATAACTAAGTAGAAATAAAACACATTGCAACAAACCTTTTGATAAAATAGATTAAAGAAACTGTTACAATGACAAAACTAGTTCATGAACGCGAATACAGACAGCTTACAAGATAGACTGAATACAATGACACTTAAACTTGAAACAAGCTGAACAAGCCTAATAACACTGTTAAGACGACACAACACTAGCTAAATAACGACACTTTATTTATTCAAGCACGCCACAACAGAACAGGCATGCTTGGACACGACAACACCTAACACCTACAGCACAAGAAGCCACCACAGCTAACCCAAAAGATCATCCTACGCCACACACGAACCCACTCAATGCTCATACTCCGCCAAATCGACCAACAAAGAACCTACGTTGTGCAACTTTTATCATTCACCATATCATATACACATACAATTGACCGATCGATGCTCCGCCGCAACGCGGCGGCCCGCAGCCAACCTCGTTTTCTATAATAATTATGGAGTTAACTACATTTTTGGTCCTTGTGGTTGTATCAGAATCTCACTTTTGGTCCAAAATTCAAAAAACGTTCAATATCAGTCCAAAAGTCCACGTGGACTTCATTTTTAGTCCAAAATTCGTCCCTAGTTAGTTTAGTCGTTAAGTACGTTGCACCGTTAGTCCCTAGTTAGTTTGGTCGTTAGCAATGTTTACACCGTTAGTCCTTGTGGTTAAAAAATTGAAAAAATTCGAAAAAAAAAAATTTTCCAAAAAAAAAATAATTTGAAAAATTAGAAAAAAATTCTAAAAAAAAAATTTTTACGAAATTTTTTTTTCCAAAAAAAAAATTTGAAAAAAAATTTCTAATAAAAATTTTTCTTAAAAAATTCGAAAAAATTAAAAAAAAAAAAAAAAAAAAAAAAAATTGACGAAATTTTTTTTCCAAAATTCGAAAAAAAATCCAAAAAAAAAATTCGAAAAAAAAAATTTCTAATAAAAAATTTTCTTTTAAAAATTTCTAAAAAAATTTCTAATATATTAAAAAAAATTCTAATATATATAAAAAATTTCTAAAAATTTCCAAAAAAAAAAATTTCTAAAAATTTCTAAAAATTAAAATGTGTATGTATATATATAAAAAATTTTCCTAAAAATTTCGTCAAAATTTTTTTTTTTTATAAAATTTTTCGAATTTTTTAAGAAAAAATTTTATTAGAATTTTTTTTTTGGAAAAAAAAAGTTCGTCAAAAAAAAAATTTATAAAATTTTTCGAATTTTTTAAGAAAATTTTTTTAAGAAAATTTTATTGAAAAATTCGAAAAAATTTTTCAATAAAAAAATTCGAAAAAAAAAATTTTTCAATAAAATTTTCGAATTTTTCAATAAAATTTTTCAATAAAATTTTATTAGAATTTTTTTTTTGGAAAAAAAAATTCGTCAAAAAAAATTTTTTTAGAATTTTTTTCGAATTTTTCAAAAAAAAAATTTCGAAAAAATTTTTTCTTAAAAAATTCGAAAAATTTTATAAAATTTTTTTTTTGACGAACTTTTTTTTTTCCAAAAAAAATTTCTAATAAAATTTTTTCTTAAAAAATTCGAAAAATTTTATAAAAAAAAAATTTTTGACTAAATTTTTAGGAAAATTTTTTATATATATACATACACATTTTAATTTTTAGAAATTTTTAGAAATTTCTTTTTTTGGAAATTTTTAGAAATTTTTTATATATATTAGAATTTTTTTTAATATATTAGAAATTTTTAAAAGAAAATTTTTTATTAGAAATTTTTTTTTTCGAATTTTTTTTTTGGATTTTTTTTCGAATTTTGGAAAAAAAAATTTCGTCAAAATTTTTTTTTTTTTTTTTTTTTTTATTTTTTCGAATTTTTTAAGAAAAATTTTTATTAGAAATTTTTTTTCAAATTTTTTTTTTGGAAAAAAAAAATTCGTAAAAAGTTTTTTTTTAGAATTTTTTTCTAATTTTTCAAATTATTTTTTTTTGGAAAAATTTTTTTTTTCGAATTTTTTCAATTTTTTAACCACAAGGACTAACGGTGTAAACATTGCTAACGACCAAACTAACTAGGGACTAACGGTGCAACGTACTTAACGACTAAACTAACTAGGGACGAATTTTGGACTAAAAATGAAGTCCACGTGGACTTTTGGACTGATATTGAACGTTTTTTGAATTTTGGACCAAAAGTGAGATTTTGATACAACCACAAGGACCAAAAATGTAGTTAACTCATAATTATGTATATTCAATTTTAGTTTTAATACGTGCTTCTATTAGCATAGTAGTATAAGGCCCATGTTCATGTGTATTAGTGAATAAAGTCTTAGCCCATTAGATATTTTAGATTGTTTTTCAAAGTTATGAAAGCAGAAAACACATAACACAGTTCTTTAGATTTACGGGAGTAAGGATCAAATGAGAAGAATACTTAAAATAAAAATGATGAGAAATAATTATAACTACACATTAGAGATGTATCAATTTGAATTAGATGCATCCATAATCTTTGCATCATAATATATTTTCTAGCTAAAAATTAGATGCACGTACATATATTAGATGCATTTCGTCAAGTTAGATGAATCTTATATATTTTTCGTCCTCTGCGTGTCAAATTTGTTGCTAGTACTACTTTACATCGTTTTCACTTCAAAATCACTTTCGAAACTAATTGTGATGCATCTAAATGAATAGAGATGCATATAATTCAAGTCGATGCATCTCAAATATGCGGTTATAGTTATTTCTCATTCTTCTCATTTTAAGTTTTCTTTTCACTGATTTAAAACCAGTCAAACCCAAAATCCATCATTTTTGTTGATCTCAACTTGACATTTATAAGCCTAATCGTTATTATGCATCGCCCATCCAGGTGAAAGTTATTTTTATTTATTACCAACTACAAACTATAAAATAAAACTAGTCAAACCCAAAAGCCATCATCTTTGTTAATCTCAACTTCACATTTATTAGCCTAGTCGTTATTATGCATTACCCATCCGAATGGGTTTATCTGTAATTAGTGGCCTTAGCCCTTACTGGTCATCTTATGGTCTAGTCCAAGACATGCATTTTTTATTTTTATTTTTCCTTCATATAATCTATTTATATTGATTTAGTCCTAATATCTCGTTATGAGGAATTAAGGAAGGGATTCAGTTATATATATACTAGCAGCGTACCCGCGCGTTGCAGCGGCGGGTACCATGCAATAACAATATTCAGAGAAAATTTCTTTTAGTTTTATATTTTACGATACAATAGACATACGGATGACGACAATTTTAGTTTTGAATAATTTTATGCAATAACAATATTTTTCATATAAAAACAGTAGATTATCCACGTGATGTTGAGACGGTACTGAGTTGGTAGCTGGTAAAGGTATGATGTTAATGTAGTTGTCAATGGCACGTATTCGAAAGTTATCATTAAATAATAACTCCATAGCGAAATTTAAAAATCACTAACATTATACTAAGAAAATTGAGTTCTCTAAAAAATGTTTGTTATATTTGTCCCACATAGATAAATGATACAACCAAAGAGTACTTATAAAGATAAAGAAAAAAAACTAAATATTCAAAAAGTCATGTAGGTTACTTTAAAAAGTATAGTTATTATTATTATACAAATATATATAATAAATATAAGATATATAATTAGCATTTAGCACTTTGCATCCTTTGCTTTGAAAAAATAGTCCGATTTTTATAAAACAATGTTTTTAGTTTTTACGTAAATTTTATAAAAAAAAAAAAAAAAAAAAAAATCTAAAATGAGTATATGTTGGTTCTCGAGGCACATTTGCGATTTAATGATTATTTTTTAACATTGTGATTTAGTATGCATTTTGAAACTCTATTAATTTAATAATATCGTTTTCGAACGGCTTTTATGGGTTAGCCGAACCGGTGGTGACTCTGGTTTCCGGTTGAACACGTTGGTCCAGTCCGTTTTTAAAAACCATATGTACATTGTATGAAACTTTGTGTGTTTTATTAGTTTGTACAATATGTATAATAACAAGTATTTTTCATGCTAGGTGTATTTTAAAAATAGCATTAATTAGGTAATTATTGTTATAGACTTTTTTTTTTTCTTTTATTAAATTACTTTGTATTTATTTTTTTCTTTTATTAAATTAATTATGTCCGTGGTTTCGGTGTCTTTGGGTGGTTCCGGTTTGACTGGTGGTTTTAGTATTTTTGGTGGTAATTATGGTATTTTGAGTTTCATTTGTGTGGTTTCTGACCGGGTCTGACAAGTTCGTGTTATTAACAAAATAAGATTAGTAGCCTTGTGGTTCATTTATAGGAGAAAAAACAAACAAAGGTTTGTTTTTGTGTTTCGTTCAATTGGTAAAAGAAAGAAACGGGTATGTGTTTTATTTTTTGATTTGTGCAAATAACAAGAAATACACTGCTCTTAGGTATTTGTGATTCGAGTATTAGATTAAAAGGAAAAAGATTGTTGCTTGGTAGAGAATTTGGTGGCTGAATAGTGTAAGATTGGTGAAAGAGGCAGATGTGCGTGTAGGTTTAGGATTATCAAAATAAGAAATATTAGGTTTTGTATCTCATATAGTTCTCAAAGATTTGGGTGGGTTAATATTGGGCTAACATAAGATAAAAGGTTGTGTTGGGCTGTTGGGTATGGTTGTGATAAACTGGGTCTACAACCTGAATTGGAGTTGTGATAAAAATAACATGACAAATTATTTTGTGATGATCAAATTATTTTAAAAACATTCTAATTATTTTATTGATTGATTAAGTTTAAAATTAAGTTTGTCACAACATTCTAATTAAGTTCAGATAGTATCTGAATTGGAGTTCTAATCACAACATTCTAATTAAGTTTAAGAAGCGGCTTAAAATTATTTTAACAACATTCTAATTATAAGATTGATTAAGTTTAAACTTATCATTTAATGATGATCAAATTATCAGGTGTTTGAAAACGTATATATTTGCTCGCGGAAATTTAATTATATGGGTACTCGTCGACGCAACGCGGGGTATCCGTCTATTTTAACTTACGTTTCAAAGGTGCTACTTATGTTTCTTTCTTTCGTTTGCACCTTAAGTTTATTTGGATATGAAATACTTTGCTTATAATTGCTTAAAGTTATTTTAATTTCAATTACCATTCATTTGTACAATTATTGTTACAAAACATACGTAACCGAATAACATTTACTTGACGCAAAATATAGTCACAGGGTACCCACCGCCGTATCGCGCGGGTACCCTGCTAGTAATGTAGTATAGATATGTGCAAATGTGTAGAATCTTGTAAATAAGCAATTATCACTTTGCACCTTTGCATCATTTGCTTTGAAAAAATGGTCCGATTTTTATAAAACAAAGTTTTTATTTTTTACGTTAAGTTTTATCAAAAAAATTCTAAAATGTGTATATGTTGGTTCTCGAGGCACTTTTGCGATTTAATGATTATTTTTTAACATTGTGATTTAGTATGCATTTTGAAACTCTATTGATTTAATAATATCGTTTTCGAACGGCTTTTATGTGTTAGCCGAACCGGTGGTGACTCCGGTTTTCGGTTGAACACGTTGGTCCGGTCCGTTTTTAAAAACCATATGTACATTGTATGAAACTTTGTGTATTTTATTAGTTTGTACAATATGTATAATAACAAGTATTTTTCATGCTAGGTGTATTTTAAAAATAACATTAATTAGGTAATTATTGTTATAGACGTTTTTTTTTTTTTCTTTTATTAAATTACTTTGTATTTATTTTTTATTTTTTTAAAAACATGTCTAAAAAGTGCTTTAAAGTGTTGCAACCAATGCTATTAAATATGTACTTGTTAAAATTTGTCATTATAAGCAAGTGTTGAATCTTAAATTTTTAAGCCTTTCATTTTAAGAATGTCTCAAATGCTTTATAATGTAGTATGTATATATATATATATATATATATATATATATATATATATATATATAGAGAGAGAGAGAGAGAGAGAGAGAGAGAGAGAGAGAGACTTTGGTTCCATTGAGAATGTTTTTAGATTGAAAAGATTAAGAAGTGATCATAGCCATCGAATAATATTAAATTTGAATCATTTAATAAGGCATTTAAAACAGTTATAAGAGCAAACAAGTAATTAGATCAAACAAAATTTTCATTTAATATTAATGGCTCCTACAATTTTGGTCTCCAAGATTTGAATTTGATAACTTATTACTCGAATGTAGTTTTGATTTCCAGTTAAAGTTTTCTTCTAAATGTTGATCACATGTTAAACTTTTTTTAATCAATATTTTGTTTCTTTTATTTATGTTAGATTATCTATAAAATAACTTGGTAGCAACATATAGATTCACAATGAATCAACAATAGATTCACGATTACAAGCGGAGAAAACCATATTATTTTTTTAATTGAATCATATATAAATGTGAGTCGTCGAATTAATAAATCGTTGAATATTGAATCACTAATGAATTGTGATACTGAATCGATGGATAGCGAATCATCAAAAATTATATTAGTTTTTTAATTTTGAATAATATTTGAATTGGTGAATCATTAACAAAAAAATGTTAGTGCTTTAATTGAATCATGTAGGCATCATTATATACACATTAGTGAAGATCATATCGTAAAAGACCGATGATAATTAACGCCAAATTCTGTGAATCAAAAAAACAAAAAAACTGAATCATAAATGAATGCATAAAAAAGCTATTCATAAGTTATAGTCAGTTATACTCGTGAGGTTGATGAATATTAATAATTATTCCTTGATGTCCATTCTCATACTTTGCCACAGTTAAATCTAAAAAACCAAATAGTTTAATAAAAAATGGTTTAGTGAATCATTGCAACAATATTGATGGTATATAAATCGTACGCATACTACTGATAAAGGAGATAAAAGAAATGAAAAGCGAATTTTCAGGAGCCAATTTAACATTCAGATTTGATGGGGGAAAAATAAAAACGCTTGCTTAATAAATTATATTAAATGATCCATATAAGAGGGAATTGCAAAAATCGTCCCTAAACTTTGGCCAATTTGCATGTTTCGTCCCAGAACTGTTGAAACTGCAAAAACCGTCCCTGTGAAAAACTTTTGGGGCAAATATCGTCCCTGACCAACATCAAATGACTAAAATACCCTTGCTCAAACTTTAGGGACGATTTTTGCAATTTACTCTTATTCATTTCATTTTTAGTTTTTTACGCAAATGGTCCCTGTGTTGCGTCAAGTTTTACAGTTAGTCCCTAATTTTGTGCAGTTAGTTTATCCGTTAAGTTATTTGCACAGTTAGTCCTCAGTTAATATTTTTTGCAAAGTTAGTCCTCATTTTCTAAAAAAGTCCTTATTTTTTGCACCGTTAGTCCATTCGTTAATATTTTGCACCGTTGTCAATCCGTTAATATTTTTTACGTTATCGTCTATTTTTTAACGTTTTTGTCTATTTTTTTACGTTTTCGTCTATTTTTTTTACGTTTTTGTCAAAAAAAATTTACGTTTTCGTCTATTTTTTTACATTCTCGTCCGTTTTTTAACGTTTTGTCAATTTTTTTTACGTTTTCGTCTTTTTTTTTATATATATTCTCGTCCATTTTTTAACGTTTTGTAGTAAATAGCCCTTGTTTTGCATTTTTCAGGTTAAAATCTCGTGTGTCTTGATGTAAAACATCATTCCGGACAACTTTTGTGTTTTACACTTTTGATGATTCGGACCAGAAAGGAGTCAAAACCGTGAGTTAAAATCGATACAAAAACGTAAAAAAAAGCGGACAAAAACGTTAAAAAAAAACATATAGACGAAAACGGATAAAAAACATATGAAAACAGACGAAAACGTAAAAAAACGGACGAAAACGTAAAATAAAATAGACGAAAACTTTAAAAAACGGACAAGAATGTAAAAAAAGTAGATGAAAACGTAAAAAAATTGACAAAACGTAAAAAAAATAGACGATAACGTTAAAAAAACAGACGAGAACGTAAAAAAAATAGACGAAAACCTAAAAAAATTGACAAAAACGTAAAAAAAAAAGACAAAAACGTTAAAAATGGACGAGAACGTAAAAAATATTAACGGATTGACAAAGGTGCAAAATATTAACTTTGCAAATAACTTAACGGATGGACTAACGGTGTAAAAAATATTAACGGATGGACTAACGGTGCAAAAAATATGACTTTTTTAGAAAATGGGGACTAACTTTGCAAAAAATATTAACTGAGGACTAACTGTGCAAATAACTTAACGGATAAACTAACTACACAAAATTAGGGACTAACTTTAAAACTTGACGCAACACAGGGACCATTTGCGTAAAAAACTAAAAATGAAATGAATAAGAGTAAATTGCAAAAATCGTCCCTAAAGTTTGAGCAGGGGTATTTTAGTCATTTGATGTTGGTCAGGGACGATATTTGCCCCAAAAGTTTTTCACAGGGACGGTTTTTGCAGTTTCAACAGTTCTGGGACGAAACATGCAAATTGGCCAAAGTTTAGGGACGATTTTTGCAATTCCCTCACCATATAATTAATTAATGAAAATTGAAAATTGTCAATCTTACCCTTGACTTGATTTGAAGAGATGGAGGGTTAAGATTGTTTCTCACTTTTCTCAATCTCAAACCCTTCTCAATCGATCCGGATTATATATATATATATATATATATATATATATATATATATATATATATATATATATATATATATATATATATATATATATATATATAATGCGTGAGAATTGCACCAGGTTTTACCTCTCAAGGGATCTTGAGAAGCTTACAACCCCCACCAGGCAGTGTACCTGATCGATGTAGTATAGTATAATGACAAGTATCGGGGGATTGATCGTTCAACTAGGAATAGTGTCGCTAGGATAAGAAAACCTAAAGACTAAGTCTAGAGATGAGGGATAATTCTTTTTGTATTTTTATATTTTATGAAAAGCAAATAAAAATCTCGGTTTGAAAGGATTTAGGCGAAATTAGTTGCTAGTCAACTAACCCAATAACTAAGATACAATCAAAATAAAATACTAAAAATGAAAATAAACTAAATTAACTACTTGTGGAGTGAACAATATATGGGAGAATTGTGTTTACTTAGATTTCACTACTCCCTAGATATCTTTTACAGGTTAATTACTTGTTACAGTTGCGTGGATGACGAGTTGTATTCCTTAATACCAGGCCCGGATTTGGCTATGGGCCACGTGGGCGACGGCCCAAGGGCAACACAAGAAGGGGGGCATCAATTTTTTAGTCCATGTGTAGTTATACTAGGTTCATCTTGGTCCATTTTAGCACCTAGCCCACTTGACCACTTCATAAATCACACTATACGATTTAAAAGTTAACCTAAGTAGACTAATTCAATATACAGTTATCAGAAAAGAACGAAACAGTAAAAAAAAAAAAAAAACGAAACAATAGGAATAGAAGTTTTACAGTTTTAAAGATCACCATCATTCCATCAAGTTCGGTCAAAAGGGGGGCAACGATAGAAAGCAAAGGATTCCCATTTCCCATATCTTTTTGGTGGCTGCTGTTTTGGTTCGATTGTTCGAAGAGACAAAAAGTGACGAGAAGGTTTTGGAAATATGGAGGCTGCATTCATCAGGGAAAGACAAGTAGTAGTAAACACAATTTTAATTCAGGTTTTGGAGTAGCATGTTAAAACAATACTTTATTGTTACTTTTATTATATCAACATGTTACAAAAGCCACGTGGTGAGATATACAAGTTGTGTTATGTTGACTGTTGAGATATCTAAGTTGTGAAGTTGTTTTGTTTTCATTGGTCACAAACTAATGAACTATATAATACAAAGTTACAAACTTACATATTTTATAGTCCACAGTTTGTTAGAAGGTGAAATTAATGAAAACAAAATTTATGTCATGGTATAACTTGGACACTTGGTGACTTGATTCATTCATATTATTTTAATTTTGTGTTTATATACTTTTCCGCAAGTCAACCTAAAAGGAATTTAACGGCAGGTTACTTAAATTGTGTAACATGCTCTGATGTTCATGTTATAATGTTGTGGTTACAGAAACAAAGAGTTGAATTGGAAACAATTAGGGGACTAAACAAATCAATCGCTCATCTTTTCTTTTCTTCATCAGTTTGATCAGGTGATATTGTTCCATACTTACTATTCTTTATTTATTAGAATATTATATAATTTACAGTTTTACAGTCGATTTTATCATGTTGCGTCGTTCATAACCGTCAGGTGCCCAAACTAAAAAACGAATAAAAAAAATCAATAAGAATTCGAGCGACCTCTACATGGTTCTATGGCTTGACTAGGTTCCAAACCCCTAAAAGAAAATGTGCTGTTTGTTTACAAGGGGCATATTTCACTCGACTCGCCCAGGGCATCCGAAATCTCAGGACCGGCTCTGTTTAATACCATTCATGGAGTGGCGTACTTACTTCCTCAATCCTATAAGCGCCTACTTCACTCCTATGTCGAGCCGGCTAAGAAGCTCCTAACATGGGATCACTAGAATTTGCCCATGGATTAAATACAACCAATAAAACCTAGTACACATCGGTTCATGTTTCTTAAGACGTTCAAGCATGTTACACAATGGAGATCTGCCAGTTTTCTTAAGCCTAACATTGAAATCATTCATCCATTACAACTATAAACAAGCAATCAACCTATAAATAACATCTAGGTTTCATTACGTCTAAGCAAACACATGATAGATCTAGCCTACCATGTTAAAATCAAGACAAGCATAAGATATATTCAAACAACACATAGACATATTGAATGAATTGAAAAAGGACTTATCTTAATTGAACATGAAAGGATTCAAGGGGTGAAAACCCTTGAAAATACTGTAAAATACGACCTAGGGTTTATTAGGTTCGACCCTAGTATTCTCCACACAAGTTCCTCTTTTAATGAATGAAAAATAGAAAAGTATATATAGATTTTGTGGGGTGACGGCATCAAGAACAAATGTCTGACGCCGTCATCTCGCCGCCAAATAAATTCTCGAACTGCCTAGATCTGAATTTGACGTCGTCACGTGTACTCCTTATGCAGGCCGTCACCATTTTAACTCTTGACGCCCTTCTCTTGAAGCCTTCAGGTTTCCACTGGGTAGTCACGGATTTTACCCCTGACGCCGTCACATGTTTCCTCTTGACGCCGTCAGGTACTGTTCTCAGCATGGAAAATTAAGTCTTTGCCGTTTTCTTCACTTTTATGCTCCAAAAACGTCCAAAATGCTTCCTTTTCCAGAATTCACTCCCAAAGTACCTAAAATCATAAAAGGAACGATTTAGGGCAATATTTGATCAAATAAATTCAATTCCGGGCTTAAATGACCCCCTAAAAGTGGTTCATTTTTCGCCTCATCATATACCCTTACACTTGAGATTTGCTTGTCCTCAAGCAAATGCGCTTTTATTCTAATCAAAATACAAGCTAGGGGTCATTTAACACTAATATAAAAGTAATTACAACAAATAATCATTCCACTAAAGACCAAATACAAGCATGGAGGTCATATACTAGCACCTCACAAATAATGTTTAGATACTCACATCTCTCGGGTGTAATAAAGTATATATCACATTATGGAAATGGAAAACATCTCTCACTACCTGTCATAGCAAAATAGATTACCATAGGCTTGGGAAAGGATCAAACCTCCACCACATGGCGTAAGCACCTAGGATAAACAATCAAAGAGGTCTTTTTAAAGGGTTGTAACGTTAGGTGTAGGGATATGGAATACACGGTTTTGTTGGATATATGCAGTCTTTACTGGTGGCGAGTTAACAATCTTGGTTAATTACATGTATAATATGGCGTTGCTAAGCCAAGACTAGACTCGACTTAAGCTAATAAATGAAAAAAAATAACAAAAATATAAAATGGACATAGAATGAAAAGGGATGGTAGTCCATATGTTTTTTTTTTTTCTTTTTTTTTTCTTTTTTTTGTGCATACACTTTTACCCCACCATCCAAAATAATACATCATAGGGAATGAAAATTCCCCTTACACTTGAATTTTTACATACTTTATAATAAACTAATCTAATGACTCGAATCAGGAAAATCAAAACACTTGGAGTACTTTTAAGATTAATGCACATATGGGGGTAATAATATGATGTTCTTTCCCATTACTCCATAATAATAGTACTTTACCCATGAGTCTCAATCATCCCAAAACAATATGTACAAGGATATGACTCGACTTAGCAACCATGTAATCAATTAGATAATTAACTAAGGGTTTAAACAAATAACAATAATGCACTAAAGATGAGTGCATACACGGAAGGCTAAGGCGATTTGGGTGTACATTTAAGTGGGGTGTAACAAATTCTTCCTTTAAGTAAAATGCTTAAAGTTAGAAACGAAAAGATAGGCTCGGAGGGGTGTACTAGGGGTTTCGTGTACTAAAAATGAGTACAACGCTTAGGGTGTGGGAAAAATTAATTGACTTAACTAGCCAAGTAATATGACTTAAATGGTCAAGAAATTATGATACGGGTTTTAACACAAGGGTGATCCTAATGCCTCTTATCATATAGTAAATCCTACTGCACGAATGTAGTCTCACTAGCGGTCTCGGGATGCATCACTAACGCAAGTTCTAGAATCTAAATGCTACCGGTACACACATAAGCACAAATAATGAATGCTTTTCCTATCAAATCTAAAGGCGAACCTCACATATTTGGGTGGAAAATTTTTTAAGTGGTACAGTTTTGTGCTAGTCATACAATCTCCTATCCATGAGACGCTTGCTATGGCTAAAGTTTCACTCCTAAATGTTGTAAGAAATTTTAAATTTGGCGCTAAAATTACACTAACAAGTATTTCTCATAGTTTTATTACACATCTACCGTCAAACAAACAAACTCAAGCGAAAGTGTATATGTAAGGTATCATCATTTTACCCTCCTCTTACACTTAGGATGAACATTGTCCCCAATGTTCAAGTAAAGAATGTAAAAGTGAAACAAGTAAAACGAATGAAATCAAATACTCCCCTGATTCGCTCGGTATGGATAATAAGGTGGCCAGGTTAGATCTTCCTCCAAGAAAATGAACAATCAAAGTTTCCCTTCCAGAATGTAAATCATCTTCTTGTCGTACATAACCTGTAAAACCTGAGAAAACAGACAAAGCAACCTCGCATAAAATCGGCGGCAATCTATATATGCTAAGAAATCCTAGAAAACAAAATAAGATATAATGCTTTTAGAATAATGTTTGCAGATTTCCTGGAGATTATAAAACTAATGATTTAACAAAAACTCTAAGACTCCGTTAGAAAAACAAAACTGGTAAAATTTCCAGAATTTTACACGTGACGCCGTCAAGAGTAAACTCGTGACGCCGTCAGAAGTGATCTGCAGAAATTCTTATGTTAAGTTTCTGGAAAATTTCTGGAAAAACTTCGTCCTACTTCCTGGAAAATCCTACAAAACATCATTATGACTCGATACAAGCATTTGACTCTAACAAATACGAATATACATGTTCACTTAATATTGTGGAGAATCATGATCGATTTTGTTTCTTAAAAACATATTTGGGGTCTCCCCTTACACTTATCTTTTGCAAAATACCTTTGGATGAAGTTAAGACTAAGCCAAACAACAAAATAAAGTATTTTCACCATTTTAGTTTTGAAACATGATCTACCAACAATAAAGATAAAACATGCATACGGAAGCAAATAACAAACAAACAAAAATAAAAATCACACAAAACATGGGTTGCCTCCCAAGAAGCCCTTTTCTTTATTTACGAGTCTTGTAGCTAGACTCAAGGTCAAGGCTTACTACGTGACCTCATCGTTGGTTTCACTCTCTAGGTCATCTCCTATACCAGTCTTGTATTCCGGACCTAATTGCAAGCATTCTTTGTAGAAACCAAGCATCCTATTCTTCACATACTCTACTCCTCTATGTCTATCCTCATCATTCCTATAATAAGCTGCTTGCTTGTGTTCCTTTTCTATATTTGACAAGAGGCGGTACTGCTCAATCTTATAGGGCATTTGGTAAGCAATCTCATCATTCTCGTCCTTGAATCTAACTATGCCTAGAGTCGGATCATAACTCATCTTAGAAGTCTCAACGAAAGGTTTTCCAAATACTACTTGACTTAGGCAAGCGTCTATCACCGGACGAATATCCTCTACTATCATGAAATCGATCTCATAAGTGAAATTTCCGACAATCACATGCAATCCTTTCACCCTACCTACAAAATTACTCATCCAATTCGTGATAGGCATTATCCTACATTCAAGTTGCTTCTTCATTACCCAATTATAGTAGGTCCTAGTCATGATGTTTATAGGAGACCTAGGATCGATATAAGCTTTCCATACATGCATACGCCCAATGTTGCATGGTATGTTGATGTTAGAGGGATCACCTACTTTAATAAGGGGTGAACCAAGGATATATGGTGTCTCGGGATCATCAAATAAATCCTTATGATATTCCCGTTCTTCCTTGGTGGGCAACTTATCAAAGTACTCTTCTACGTGTCCTACTTTCTCTAACTCTTCTCCCTTATTAACCTCAACTTCCCTAATTTCATCCCTAGTTTCGGTTTCTACTTCAACTTCATCTTTGTCACTTTCTTCTATCTCCTTATTTATTGGCTTAATGGTGACAACATTGACAAAGTGGACATGTTTGGATGATGAGGGGTCCTTAGTTTGGATTCCGTTATTGGTGTCCCTAGCGTCCTTCCTAGATGTAGTTAACGCTTGGTTGTTGAGGGCTTTCAACAAGTTGTCAATCTTGTTGGTCATCTCCGTTTGTTGTTGGTTGAATTCGGTTTCAAACCTAGCTATGCGAGCTTCTTGAGATGACATAAACTTGGACATCAATCCTTCAAGATTGTTGGTACTACCATAGTTGTTAGAAGGACTGTTGTTAAAAGTACGGTTGGAGGGTGGACCGTTTGATTGGTAACGATTAGGTGAGTTGGAAGAATTGTTTTGGTTTTGTCTCCACCTAAGGTTTGGGTGATTTTTCCAAGAGGGGTTGTAGGAATCACCATAAGGGTTTGGCTCGGGTTTGAAAGTGTACCACTTATCTCCCGCTTCATCGGTACGCGAGGATGCGTAGTCCGCAAAAGCTGTTCCGGGGAGTTCCACACAATCACGAGTGTCATGGGGACCACTACATAATTCGCATGAAGAAGTGATTTTGTTCACTTGGCTTGAAGGCTTAGGAGCTTCGTAAGATTTCATGAGAAACTTGACTTGGTCCTCAAGTTCCATGATCCTACAGTCGGAAGTGCTAGAATTGTTCGAAGGCAAAGATATTGTCTTGACCGTTTTATTCAAATCACGGGGATCATTCCAACTTTCGTTGTCATAGAGAGCAAGATCTTCTATAAGTTCCCATGATTGTTCCGCACTAAGATCACGTAGCTTACCACCGGCCGATTGGTCAATGGCTCGCCTTGTGGATAGATCGATATGGTCATAAAAAATTTGGACTTGGAGCCGAAGATCTATGCCATGATGAGGGACTTTTTGGAGTAAGTCCTTGAATCGAGTCCATGCTTCATATAGAGTTTCACCTTGACGTTGTTGGAACATCAAGATATCATTTCTAAGCTTGGTAGTTCTCCCCGGTGGGAAAAATTGAGCAAGGAAACGAGTGGTGAGATCATCCCATGAGGTGATGGATCCCGCGGGTAAACGCTCAAGCCATTGACTAGCTTGATCACGTAGAGAGAATTGGAATAGGCGTAATCGGGTCGTCTCTCTAGTTGCAACATCTAGGTCTATGGAATCTACGATTTTAAGCAAGTCCTTGAGATGTTGATTAGGATCTTCGGAACGAAGTCCATGGAATGCACATCCGCTTTGCACCAACCGGATGATGTCGGATCGCAAGGGAGACACATTGGCTCCTTGGGTGAGTTCAATGGTGTTTCGGTAGCCTTGGTGGCTAGGTCGGGAGTACTCTCCTAGGGTTCGGGGCCTAAGAGGTTGGTTAGCTAGTGTGGGTTTTGTGGGTGGTCTTGTTGTGGTGGGATGATGGGTTCAAAGATGTTACCATATTCCATGATGTCGAATGGTGAAGAGTTACGAACAAAAACACGAAGAAATATGATAGACTAAAGAAAACCTAAAAATAAAAATAAAATCTTCTAGCAAGTAGACCTAATAAAAAGAAATTCTAACCTAGACAATAACTATTCCCCGGCAACGCGCGCCAAAAACTTTGATGCGTGGGAATTGCACCAGGTTTTACCTCTCAAAGGATCTCGAGAAGCTTACAACCCCCACCAGGCAGTGTACCTGATCGATGTAGTATAGTATAATGATAAGTACCGGGGGATTGATCGTTCAACTAGGAATAATGTCGCTAGGATTAGAAAACCTAAAGACTAGGTCTAGAGATGAGGGATGATTCTTTTTGTATTTTTATATTTTATGAAAAGCAAATAAAAATCTCGGTTTGAAAGGATTTGGGCGGAATTAGTTGCTAGTCAACTAACCCAATAACTAAGATGCAATAAAAATAAAATACTAAAAATGAAAATAAACTAAATTAACTACTTGTGGAGTGAACAATATATGGGAGAATTGTGTTTACTTAGATTTCACTACTCCCTAGATATCTTTTACAGGTTAATTACTTGTTACAGTTGCGTGGATGACGGGTTGTATTCCTTAATACCATTCATGGGGTGGCGTACTTACTTCCCTAATCCTATAAGCGCCTACTTCACTCCTATGTCGAGCCGGCTAAGAAGCTCCTAACATGGGATCACTAGAATTTGCTCATGCATTAAATACAACCAATAAAACCTAGTACACATCGGTTCATGTTTCTTAAGACATTCAAGCATGTTACACAAAGGAGATCTGCCAGTTTTCTTAAGCCTAACATTGAAATCATTCATCCATTACAACTATAAACAAGCAATCAACGTATAATTAACATCTAGGTTTCATTACATCTAAGCAAACACATGATAGATCTAGCCTAGCATGTTAAAATCAAGACAAGCATAAGATATATTCAAACAACACATAGACATATTGAATGAATTGAAAAAGGACTTATCTTAATTGAACATGAAAGAATTCAAGGGGTGAAAACCCTTGAAAATACTGTAAAATACGACATAAGGTTTATTAGGTTCGACCATAGTATTCTCCACACAAGTTCCTCTTTTAATGAATGAAAAATAGAAAAGTATATATAGATTTTGTGGGGTGACGGCGTCAAGAACAAATGTCTGACGCCGTCATCTCGCCGCCAAATAAATTCTCGGACTGCCTAGATCTGGATTTGACGTCGTCACGTGTACTCCTTATGCAGGCCGTCACCATTTTAACTCTTGACGCCCTTCTCTTGACGCCTTCAGGTTTCCACTGGGTAGTCACGGATTTTACCCCTAACGCCGTCACATGTTTCCTCTTGACGCCATCAGGTACTGTTCTCAGCATGAAAAATTAAGTCTTTACCGTTTTCTTCACTTTTATGCTCCAAAAACGTCCAAAATGCTTCCTTTTCCAGAATTCACTCCCAAAGTACCTAAAATCACAAAAGGAACGATTTAGGGCAATATTTGATCAAATAAATTCAATTCCGTGCTTAAATGACCCCCTAAAAGTGGTTCATTTTTCGCCTCATCAATATATATATATATATATATATATATATATATATATATATATATATATATATATATATATATATATATATATATATATATATATATATATATATATAGTGTTCAATGCAGAACCACTTTTTTATATAGAACTTTACAGAACTATTCAATTGAATTTGAGCCATTAGATGAGGTTGATCAAAGGTTAATATTAAAAGTGACAAAATTGTAATTAAATAAAAAAATAAGGTATCTCTTTGCAATCAAAGAAAAAGCTGAAAAGGGCATTATCGGTACTAGAGGTCATATAAACCGTCCCACCCACCAAATATTACGGATCTAAACATTTCATTTTTCTATCTTTCTCTTCCACACCCCAAATCCTAGCCACACCCACCTTATCACCACCACTACAGCACTACCCGCCGCGAATCCGAGCAACCAACAACAACATAGTCGCAAGTCCACAATCGTAATAAGAACCTGTCGCGAATCTATGAGAAACGAATTCATCAATTTTTTATTGAATCCATGTACAAGGGTCGGGTTTCTTGTCACTCGATTCACCAATTTTTATTTTTTATTTTTTTTTTTGATCGAGCAAGCATCACTCCGAGATCTACAAAGTCAGTAAGTGGTTTTAATTCGATTCTTTTGTTTGTGTATATGACAATCGATCTGCTTAAATATTAGTTGATTTGTTTTGTTGTTAGTGGCTTGCAAATGTGCTTAAATATTATTTAATTGTTATGATAAAATATTATTTTGCTTGAACATTTTAACTCAAGAACTTCGGAAAAAATAAAGGAACGATAAGATAGCGTTGGGTGTTGTGTCAAACTAAAATTTCAGGTTCTAGAAATTAATGTTGGTATTGTATATCTTTTAATTTATGTTGTTGGGTGCTATGTAACACAAGAAGATGGAGGTTTATAACTTTTTTACTAATTTATTAGTTGTAAATTGATTATGATAACACTCGAGTGTGTTGCATCTTTGTTTAATGATTAAATTGATTTCTTACTGCCGGATATATAGACAGGCAATATAAAGAATGCTAATGTAAGTGGTGCATATATGTTTTTTATGTTAGTGGTGCAAAATAAAGAATGCTAAATTGTTAGTAGTGCATATATGTTTATGTTAGTGGTGCATATATGTTTTTAAATATTTATGTTTATTGACTGATAAATGAATGTTAATGTAACTGATGTTTTACAACTCTACTATGTTGCGAAAGCAACAATATTTTCACTCACGCAGACCTCAGGTTATTATATTCGAGAAAGTGCATATGTGTTTTTATAATTTATAAAGTTTAACTTAATGAAGTGCATATGTGTTTTACGCGCCTAGAATTTGATTTATGTGTATTTCTTTCCCATTGTTATGTGTGTTTTAATTGATCATTGTATTGGTTGATTCAAAGTTTAACTAGTTCTTTTTGTTTTATATATATATATATTTGTTTCAGGATGGCTCAATCATAGGAAAGACGTGTAATGAAGATGATATACGATTGCACTTGTTTTTTAGAAGGTGTGCACATAGGTTCTCGAAAGGCGTGCATATATGTTTATAGAGGACGTGCATATATGTTGTAATCATTTTGATAGTACCTTTGTTTTGAATTGTATTTTATTTAAGAGAAAATTACACCATTCGTCCCTATGTTTTACCCAAAATAACACCGCAAGTCCCTTGGTTTTCATTTTTGCGTCACGAGTCCTTATAATGAAGTTTATTAACACCATTAGTCCCTATCCTTAACGATCGTTAGCTTTCTCCGTTAACTCCCACATGTGCGTTACATGTGTCGTCCATTTCTAACGACCGTTAACTTTTTTTCACGATTTCGTCTGTTTTCGCACGTTTTCATTCGTTTTTTCACGTTTTCGTTCGTTTTTTCACGTTTTCGTCCGTTTTGGACGTTTTTGTCCGTTTTTTGACGTTTTTGTCTGTTTTTACATGTTTTCGTCTGTTTTTGCACCTTTTCGTTCATTAGAAAAAAAAAATTTAGAAAAAATAATTCAAAAAAATATTTTCGCTAAAAAGGTTTCCAAAAAAATTTCAAAAGCTTTTTTTTTCAATTTTTTTTCTAAAATTTTTTTTTCGAAAATAATTTTAGAAAAAAAAATTTTCAAAAAAAAGATTTTTGAAAAAAATTTATGTTTTCGTCTATTTTAGATTTTTTTTTTCAAATGTTTTTTTTTTCTAAAATTTTATAGAAAAACAAATTTTGAAAAAAAAAAGTTATAAAAAAAGATATTCAATTATTATTTTTTTTCAAATTTTTTTTCTAAAATATTATTTTCAAAATTTTTAAGAAAAAAAATTTTAGAATTTTTTTTAGCGAAAATATTAAATTTTTTTCAAAAATATTTTTTTTGAATTATTTTCGAAAAAAAATTTTAGAAAAAAAAATTGAAAAAAAAAAGTTTTTGAAATTTTTTTGGAAACCTTTTTAGCGAAAATATTTTTTTGTATTTTTTTTTAATTTCTTTTCTAAATTTTTTTTTCTAATGAACGAAAAGGTGCAAAAACAGAGGAAAACTGACGAAAACGTCAAAAAACGGACGAAAAC
The DNA here is from genome assembly GCA_030686995.1 of Artemisia argyi. Classification (NCBI taxonomy): domain Eukaryota; kingdom Viridiplantae; phylum Streptophyta; class Magnoliopsida; order Asterales; family Asteraceae; genus Artemisia; species Artemisia argyi. The sequence goes on from CM060693.1 coordinate 28,065,561, forward strand.
GTGAAAAAAACGAACGAAAACGTGAAAAAACGAACGAAAACGTGCGAAAACAGACGAAAACGTGAAAAAAAGTTGACGGTCGTTAGAAATGGACGACACATGTAACGCACATGTGGGAGTTAACGGAGAAAGCTAACGATCGTTAAGGATAGGGACTAATGGTGTTAATAAACTTCATTATAAGGACTCGTGACGCAAAAATGAAAACCAAGGGACTTGCGGTGTTATTTTGGGTAAACCATAGGGACGAATGGTGTAATTTTCTCTTTATTTAATATGAAAAAGAAAATATGATATTCATGTTCTTGATTTGTTACAAATTTAGAGGTTACATGTATTTGTTCATGCTTTTTATTATAATTTTCGAAGATTAAAGAATGTACACTTAAAACATATGTGCAATTACTATTTTAAACAAGAAAATGTAGCCTAGAAAAGTATGAAGTTACCAGTAATTTAAAAAAGAACACATGTTTTTTTTTAAACATGTATGCTGGTTAAAAAAAAAAAAAAAAAAAAAAAAAAAAAAAAAAAAAAAAAAAAACCCCGAAAATTAAGTGATTAAAAAAACGTTTTCTAAATTAAGAAAATTCAAGAAGATATTGAAAATATGTTTTACTATTATGTCCTTTTGATTTAAATAAAAAGATTTGGTAATACTAAATTCTCATTGGTTTAAAGTGGTTCTGTAAAGTTCTGTACAAAAATATGGTTCTGCATTGAACGTGCCCATATATATATATATATATATATATATATATATATATATATATATATATATATATATATAGTCAGGATCAAATAAGAAGATTACTTAAAATAAGAAGGAATAAGAATAATTATAACCACAAATCCGAGATGCACAGACCTAAATTAGATGCATCCCTATAATCTTAGATGTATTATAACGCACCATAGTATGTTTTCTAGCTTTTACTCAGATGCATATACGCATATTAGATGCATTTCATGATTTATCTTGTTTTTTATTCCTCTGCACATGCCAAAATCATGAAAATCAATTTGCACCATCTATACATCAAATTAACTTTCGAAACTCAAGATGTTGCATCTATATGAATAGAAATGCATCTAATGCAAGTCGTTGCATCTCAAATGCGTGGTTTTGGTCACTTCTTACCACTTCTTATTTTAATTTTCTTCTTATTGTATATATATATATATATATATATATATATATATATATATATATATATATATATATATATATATATATATATATATATAGTGATGTATTCCATGCAGTACCATTCTTATATACAGTACTTTACAGTACTATTAAAATGAATTTGGACCATTGGATGAGTTTGATCAAAGGTTAGGATTAAAAATACTAAAAATGTAATTAGACAAAAGATGCAGGTTCTTTTTAAAATTAAATAAATGGCTGGAAGGGTAGTAATGGAATTTTACATTAAACTTTTAGTCAAAACTGTCCCACCCTTTAGGCCACGTTTTAGGGAAAATGATGTCTTCCTTTTTTACCATTAAACCTAATTAAATTAAATTGTGCTCTCTATATACATAAACAAGCCGCACCTTTATTTTTTCCTTTCTCTCAATTGATATTAACGAAGATCTCTCGATGATGATTACCCATGCTCAGTTCTTAATAAAGATTACGAATTGGTGAATGGTGATGATGATTGTGACTTTATGATCGGTGAGGTTTGTTTCTGATCATATCGCAGTAGCAGATTCTCTTCTTCAATCTTTGAGAATCATTTATTTAATTAGATCATTGTATTAAACTAGTTGTCAATTATTATTATTATTTTTTATTTAACAACTCCTTTGTGTTGGTTAATTTTTTTTACATGATCTCATATAGATTTGTTCTTATGATTTTTCTTTGTTTTAATCCAAAATTAGCATGTTTGGTGTTTTTTTGTTTCTGAACTAATAATAAATTACTTTGATGATGCTTTTAGTGATTGTGTTATGCATAGATAGGATACAAATATTCCACTTTACAGATGCTAGCGTAATCTACCGTTTTGTGAATAAAAGTTCTTGCAATTATTTTTTAGATAAGGCATCAATATTTACTAAGAAAATGGTTTTGATGAATAAATATAATTTATCTATTGAAAACGAGTACTTTAATTAAAGAAGGCATGGATCTCAAGAAAGTAACGTTTTTAAGCATGATGAAAAGAACTCAAATGGTTTGATTGACAAAGTTGGACATATACTATTCAAGTCTGAACTACCTTTTTATTTTTTATTTCATTGCATCTTTCATAAGGGTGTACTACTTGTTTAGTTGGTATTTTAGGTTAGGAGAACGTATCAAAAAAAGTAGATTGGTTTGAGAATTAAGTGAAAAGAAGGGTATATCTGCTTTTTGTACTTTTTGTTTAGGAAATGAGATAAGCTACAAATGATTGGTTACTTTTTGTTTTTAATATATGATGCACATATAACTTTTAGGATGACTATTCCTTAGGTGATTAAGTATTTCAAAAAAGAATGATTAAGTCATAGTTACAAATGCAGGTTTGTTATCTTTTATAAGTATTTCAAAAAAGAATGATTAAAACATGTATGTTCAAAACATATATGCGAGGCTTTCTTAAAACATGTATGTTCAAAACATACTTGTTTAAAACATATATATTTTAATTAGTGGGATCTAAATAATGAAAACCATATATGTTTGAGAACATGATTTTTTAAACATGTATATTCAAAACATGTATGTTTTAAACAGGTCTGTTTAGAAAAAATAAAAACAAATAATTGCCTATAAACATATATGCTTAAAACATGTATGTTTTAAAAATAAGATTAAAAATTTAATTTCCTATTTAGTTGAGGTTTAATTGTTTTTTGGTATGTTTGTAACAGATTAATGAAGATGGTGATAGCAATGAAGATCTAGAAGTGGATGCACACATAGATACATGATGATAATATGCGGAATTTGAAGAAATATGATTATTGAAAGCGCGCATATATGTTCGACTTCTAAAAATGTTGATAACAATGAGTTGCACATATGTCCGTTTGCTTTAAATATTATTAGTGCATACATGTATAGATCGATTAGATTCAAGTTTTTTTTTTTTTTTTTTTTTTTTTTTTCTTTTTAGAAATTTGTATTTCAATCGATATCAACTTTTGTGTTTAACATATATGTTCTTATGTGCAATTACCATTTTAAACAAAATATGTTTGACAAAACACATATGCACTTTAAGAAAACATGTATGTTGGGAAAAAAAAGTTAAAAAAAAAGATTGTATTTTTTAATTCCAAAAATTAAGGGGCTTATAAAAATGTTTTTTAATTAAAAAATACAAAAAGAAAGAAAAATGTGTTTTACTAATTTACCCTTTTGAATTAATTAAAAATATTTAATAATACTCAATTCTTATTGGTCTAAATAGTACTGTAAAGTACTGTATCTAAGAATAGTACTGCATATAACGCGCCCTTATATATATATATATATATATATATATATATATATATATATATATATATATATATATATATATATATATATATATATATATAAAAACTAAAATGAAAAAAAAAATAAGAACAATTTTTAGCCATACATTTTAAATAAAAGACAATATTTTTAAAGAAGATACATATACTTTTGTAGGTGCATTTGAAATATGTGATTATGATTTTCTCTCACTTTTTTTCTCATTTGATCGTAACTCCGAAGAATTAACCAAAACTAATAACATTATCAAACCCACAAAATTTCAAAATCCAAGAAAGAACCATTATAAAATTCCGAAGAATAGTCCTAATATCTCATTTGATCGTAACTCCGAAGAATAGTCCACACAAAAAAATTCCTAGTCACAGAAAGAACCACTATAAAATGGGAAACAAGTCATGTATTGGATAAGATTGAGCATTATAGACCGCGAACTAGATCAAACCAAGAAACCAGCCCAAATCGGTCGGGACCGAATGTATTTCGGTTCGGTCTTCAGTCCACCCTTTAACAATTTTCGGTTCTCGGTCCGGTCCGATCCGGTTCGGTCTTATACACAACTAGAAATTATGCTTTGTTGGACCGGACCGACCCGGACATGGACCAAACATTTCGGTCCGATGCTCGGTATGGTGTTTTGAACCAAATCGATTTTTGGTCTGGTCTGGTTTTAGTCGGTCCGGTCCAGATTTCGGACCGTGCTCAGCCCCGACTATAGAATGCTATTGACGTAGCAACTCATAGATGGGGTTGAAGGTTAAAACAATTTAACAACAATTATGCCTGATTTCTTGGCCTGGCAAAAGATCGAGTCTTGAACTAGGTCCCATCAACAATTTAACATGGTTGGGTCATTCGTATAATGGTGTACGTTTATTTCCGAGTCAACTAATTGTGATTACAAACTTATGCCATTGACTTTGCATTATATTCTTTTTACATAACTTGTTCTTAAACCAGCATGTCTCGGCAAAGTCAAGCCGGTATAGACAATTAAGTACTACCACTATAATACGCATGAGATATAACATTAAATTTAAAGATATTGGGTTCACAAAATACTTCAAGAACTAACAAAGATGATTGGTTTTTTGGTGTGAAGAGTTTGATGATGTGAAGTTGAAATTAACAAAGATTTTTTTTTTTTTTTTTTTTTTTTTTTTGATAGAAAAAGATGATTGGGTTTTGGGTTGTATATTATGTTTAAGTACATAACTTGATTTGGGTTTATATTATAAGTTTTATTTGATTTGGTTGTGATTTGATGGATGTACAGAAATCGAGTGGCCGGAATCTTGATCGGTGGAAGAGGCGGTGGTGGATGGACGGAATCTGTAAATTTGAATTTTGAAACTCAAATATATTCAAAAACAAATTCAAATGAGAAAGAACTAGCAGGGTACCCGCGCGTTGCAGCGGCGGGTACCCTGTGATTAAAATTTATGCGCCAACAACATAACAATGACGAACTGATTAACCGGAAAAAAATGTCCCAGTCCGACCCAGTTCACTCATTTTTGCCGGTTCTGACTGGTCCTCTCCGTTTCGCTTTTGAACGGCTTTTATTGGCTAGCTGAACCGATGCGACTCCGAATTCCGTTGAACCCGTTGGTCCGGTCTGGTTTTTAAAATCATATGTACCATCAACTTGTTAGAATATAAATTGTATAAAGCTTTGTGTGTTTTATTTGTTTGTACAATGTGTAGAATAACATGATTTTTTTGTTATAGGAATATTTTAAAAATAACATAAATTAGTATGTTTAACGTTGTATTCTTAATCTTAAGATTTTGATACATGTTTAATTGATTTGTACCAAAAGCTTTATATATTGTATGCTAAGACTTTTGATTGACCATAGTAGTTATATCGACGAACCCAAAATTCAACCCAAAATAATACTCAATCTCGAATTATTGAAGCTCAATCACTAACCGTAGTTCAAAATTATATTCCAAGAATTTAGCCCAACATTTATGGTACCAAAATTTATAAACAAAACCAATTTGTGTAACTCGGCCCACTAAACAATCCTATTTCCACTACAACCCTTTTACAATACACCAGACCCACAACCATAACGCACATAACCCTAATTTCACTACCTTTTCAAAAACGTAGCTATACTCCTCATTTTTCTCTCAAGTCAACAAAATCCTCTCTTTAACCAAACAAATATATATCTCACAACCAAACTTTATTTTTCTTCTCTTTGATAACTCCAACACCAAGTAAACCTTTTATTGTTATCTTTCTCTAAAAAAAATGAGCAATAAGAACATATCCTCTTTTTCGTCTTTGTTATTCGAATTGAAAAAGTTGGCTTCAAGATCTTTTAAGTAAGGTCTCGAGTAGGTATTATCTTGTTGATGTTTTGCTTCTTGTTTACCGGAAGAAAGAAAAATGATAACAGATTTGTTATTGTTTTATCTTTATAATTTTCGGATATTAAAAAGAATGGTCACTTCTTATAGATCGATGATGTTTGTAAAGATCTTTAAACATTCGTTTTTGAATCAAAAAGCAACGTGAAATCTTCTTTTTACTTTCTTGTTCGAAACTATGGTTGGATGGAGATGGGATTTTTCTTGGTCGTTGTTGGTGTCATGAGATGGTGATTGGTTATAGGATTAGATGTAGGTGTGGTTTGATATGGAGTTGTTTATATGATATTTCTTGTTCTTCCTTTTCTCTTTTCTATTTCTTTTGTTTGATTTTTTGGACCGGTGACGTTACAAACCGAGGTCTAACCTCGCTATTAACCAGTGAAACAGCGAGGTATAAGTTTGGTTTATGCATAATTATATTGTACATTGTACTTTGGTAGTTGTATATATTAGTGATGGAGTGTTTTAAATTATGTATTAATTGTATATAAGAAATAGTGTTTTTTTAGTTTAGGGTGTGCTTTACATACTTGTATATTATGTTTTATAACTTGTATTTACTTAAAATCTATATAAGGAAATCTTAAAAAATTAATAAGAGAGAGGGTGCAATATGCTTTATAAGTAGTATAGATATAACGACATTTTAGTCAATTTATTTAAAAATTTAGCGACGTTGCTAACAATTTGAAGTATTTTAGGTGATTAATAAAGGGTCAATTCCATATTTTCGCAATAAAAACATCAAAATTTCATATTTCCCCAAACATGAATTAAAATTATTGCACATTATGCATTATTAACTTGTAAGTTTGTTGCGATCATGAAAGAACCCGTTAGAAGGAGTCCTGAGGCCGGAGCCCTAGGACCACCCTCCGACGGTCAAGTCAATGCTCTCCTATAAGTATGGAGGGATATAAGCATGAAGGGAATTGAAAGTTATTCTAGAGAGAGAAAGTAGAGAGAGGTAGGAGGTGTAGTGTGTATACAACCACCAAGGGTGGAGTATATATAGTACCTGAGTTACTGTAGATGATGTCATTATAGAGAACATATCCCTTAAAACCTGGGTGGTAGATACAGGTGTGGTCACATCAATAGGGAACATATTACCTGGTGGTCCTTTCTGTGCCGTTCGGCCTGTGCCGTCCTTCCCGTACCGTTCGGCCTGTGTCGTCCTTCCCGTGCCGTTCGGCATGTGCCGTCCTTCCTGTGCCGTTCGGCCTTTGCCGTCCTTCCTGTGTCCTTCTTCTGGTGTCTTGACAGATCAGGTCTATGAGACCATATACGTCAACAATATCATTTTGAGGTTTATTTTGGTTAAATATGAAATTAACCATAAATAATGTATTACGTATTTCGGTAAATCTCAGAAAATATGTTACGTGTTTTTAGCTTTCACGCTATTGAATAATACAAGGTGAAAACCATATTCCCAGTAGATTCGTGGTTATTTTCTTGTGTTCATCTTGAACTACAAACAAATAGACTGATTTGTGTTTGCAATCTTCGTGCTCTCGAATTTTGCTGTTAGCGTATTCCGGTTTCCTACTCCACAACACATGTCTTGAGGTATTTTTTGATATGCAAGAATGTTCGGAAATTAACAAGAAAAAGAGGAATGTTCTTTTTGTGTTTTTATGAAGGATGGCAAGTGTAAAAAACGTTTATTAAACGGGAAAAATGTGTCAGAAGGGGAAACGAATGAAGAAGAAATAGCCAACAAATGTTTTGCGCTTACTTCTGCTCTAAAGAAGTGTATGGAAGCCAATCAAGATTATTATGGTGCGACATTGCAAGCTGCGAGATATGATGACAAAAAGGCATTGATCAAGAATCAAGAAAACAAGAAACTAAGAATACGGGTTTTGTTCATTTTTTGAAGGTAAGTCGTGGCTCGTGACTCTAAAGAAGGATGAAGATATCGCCAACAAATGTATTGATGTTGGTTATACACTTATAAGTTTTATGAAACCTACCAAAGGCCTCTTGGTCCAGCGGTATGTGAGTGGCCCATTTTATAAACCCACACTCGAAACCCCTTAAAACCTATAATCCCAAGAATCCAAATATCAATTTCAAACACCAAAAAATATAAGCAAGCATGAAGGGTCATAAGTGTAATGAAACATGTAACAATTTGCTTAAATGTGTTGAGGATAAGAATGATGAAGAACCTAATGGCCAATGTTTTGAAGTTTGCATGGCTTTAAATAAATGTCTAATAAAGATTATTATGGTGCGATTTTGCCGGATACAAAAGATGGTGAAGATCAAGAAACTAGAAAACAAGAAATAGAGGAATGTGGTTATTGTGTATTTATGAAAGATGGCGAGTGTAGAGAAACATTTATTGAATGGGAAAAATGTGTTGAAGAAGCGAAAAAGAATGATGAAGATATTGCCAACAAATGTTCTCAGGTTACTTCCGCTTTACGGGATTGTATGGAAGCTATTGTTGAAGTAAAACGTTGTGAGTGGTCCCGCCGCTAGGTTTGTCCTTCGGATAGGTATGGTGTCCTGCACAGGAATAACACACGTTAGGCTCGCCTTGGGTTTTATCCCAAGACCAACCTCCGGTGTGAGGATGAGTATATGAAGGGACGAAAGGTAAGTATTAAAGTGCTATTAAATGCGGTGTGTGTGTGTGTGTGTGTTAGTTGACCAACATAAATGAGGTGGGGGTATTTATACTACCCACCTCTTTACCTACTCTGCCTTGGGAAAGAGCAGGCCATACCTGGTAGGTAGGTGTCAAATCACGTGGCCGACACGATCCCTAAAATCCTGGGATTGTGGTGTGACATCGGCCTATGTCCTTTCGGTCTTGCTCTTCGGCCCGCCATTCGGCTAGGAGTGTCTGGTCCGAAAGGTATGATGCCCTTCGGACACATGCGCCAACAGTCCGCCATTCAACTAGGAGTGTCTGGTCCGAAAGGTATGATGCCATTCGGACACATACGCCAACAGCTAATGAAGAGTATTATAGGCTGCGGCTTATGTTTGTACCTAGTCCAACAGTGCATAAAGATGCTCACGAGAAAGAAGTTATTGCAGAAGAGTTAGGAGTTTGGTAATTCAACTTACAGAGGAAGGAAGTTGATTTTGGAAGAAAAGATGATAAATTTTGTTATGTTTTGATTTATATAAATGTAATGTTTGTAGTTTTATGATTAACATGTTTTTATGATATGATCTGTTATGACATTTGCATAGTTAGGTTTTAAGGTAACTGAGAATCATCTCCGATGGTGAGAATTATGTTGTTTTTTCTTCCAATTTGTTGTTCTTGTAGAATTTTATGTGATTTTTGGGCTATATGTAATTTGGTAGTCTGATTAAAATGGTCAGTCATGGTTTTAGCCAGCCTTCAGTATTTGAATGGTTATCGATTTTTGGTATTATAAAATTTTAGCAACATGTTTTAAGAAGTTAAAATTAGCTTGTCCCTACAAGTAATGTCAATGTGCACACATATTAGCTTATCAATTTAGAATGTTTTGATTGAACTCGACATGGTAAGTTAGTAGTGTGACGGATAGTATCACATCTCGTTACCAACGAGCCTTTGGCCTAGTGGTATGCCGTATGTGAGGGGGACTCATCAACCAAGAGGTTGTGAATTCATCTCTCATGTTCTACAGGGAAGAACAGAAAAGTGATTCACCATTCCCGAACGCAGCATACAACTCTCCGTTGTATTGCGCTCTCACATATGTGAGAGATTAAGTTGTAAATAAGTGTGTGAAACTGTGAATGAGTTACCTTTCAAAAAAGAAGTATCACATATTTCACATCTCATTGTACTGCCCCTTTGATAACACAATTAGTACTATCTTTGACACCCGGATATAATATTTAGTTATGGAGTATTTACCAACTATCTCGATACAGATGTATTTGATTAAGCTGTATAAATGTATACCAATTGACCAATTCAGACAGTTGGCCAATACGTGACCACACCATTTGATAACTGACCACACCATTTGATGGTCATTTACGATATATACGTTGATATAGTTAGCAACTTAGCTTATTTCTTTCTTTGAATGATTTAACTAACCAGTGGACAGTTAATAATGTTTCATTTTCTAAGAACTGTAAGTCCACTTCACAAAACATTTTCTTCCAAATATAAGTCCGGGCAGTGCAAAATGTCCTGAAATTTACCACTCACAGAGTCACAGGAAACAATGTCTATAAAAACCAAATGTTAAAATCTAAAACAATATGTTTGTTTTCTAATTCTGGTTTGGTCAGCAACTTTTAAGCTGACCTGAACCGATAATGGTTCCCCTTCTCTCTGGTAATATATCAGCTTTCCGTACGAAATATTTGAACAAAACCATATTATACTTCAAAGTCACCCAGAAAACATTTTAGATTATACCATCTTAATTTCAAAGTAAAGAGAAATATTCAGATAAAAGCAAACTTACCCATTCAGTAGATAAATTGTCAAAACCTCCTAAGATAAGCTACATTATTATTGATACTCAGAACTCGGAAACAGAGAGAATGCACAGTTACAAATAACCAACTGGTTAAACTCAAGGTCCGTTTTGTATGGCACATTTGCCTAGATGCAACAAAAAAAAAGGCTCATCAACTGGTTTACTGCACGATGTTGTGTTTAACTGATACATTAGAAGGCTTGTTTGTGCTTACCGAGATCTCAACACCTTCACTTAATTTGAGAAATGGTTTGTCTAACTTTCCATCTCCTACTCCCAACCAAAGCATTGCTGCTGGTTCAGGACACACGGATCGTCTGTGGGTACAAGTTTGTATCATAGTAGCAACAAAGGACTTCAGTCGTTTGCTGGTACGCCACAAGACCCATGCAGAAAATTTTCTCCACCAATGGTTCAATCGCTTTCCTCATTCCTCCTATTTCTGAATCTGCGTGTTTTTTATATTAGAATGTTTTGATCGAACTTGGCATGGTAAGTTAATTTTTTTTTATTTATAACTAGTACGTGTGAAGAATAGTATCTCGTCTCAGTTCCAACCCATTTAATGGCATAAGAGATGCCGATGGTTTAGTGACATTGTTGGTACCATCTTTAACCCGAATATAACAATTACCATTTGCCAAATATCTTGTTTGATATAACAATTACCCTAAAACTATATGAATTTGTTCGGAAGAGTTAGTTAATACAAGACTACACCAATTGATAAGTGACTGAACCAAATATTAGTCCCGGCCAGTGCAAAATGTTCCCAAATATGGTCACGTTTTCTAAGAGTTGTAGGGAACTTTTTGAAGTTCGCTTCACAAAAACGTATTCTTCCAAATATTAGTCCCGGCCAGTGCAAAATGTTCCCAACTCACACTTGGTAATTTCCTTTTCCTTAATATTTGATTGTTCATTGACGTATCTGTTCATATGCTAGTTCTCGCATGTTATACGTGAAAATCAGGCAAATTCTTGTTAACTATAGTATATGTAGTAAAATGAGATTGAGTTGCCATGAAAGATCATCTTATATCTAGAAACAGCAATACATATGGAACAGATAGCAGCAACAATACATGGTCACTATTACAATCAGCAACTTTTATCACATCTTAACCAGCAATAACTTTCCTTCTCTCCGGTAACATTTAGTTTTCCTTACGAATTCATCTGTACAAAACCACCATGTTTACTTTAAATGCATAACATCTAAAATGGCTTAGTGCACAAACAGATACATTCAGATAAGACCAAATTTACACATTCAGTAAACAAAATGGCTTAGTGCACAAAGTCATCAGTATTCTGAACATTAATAAGTCTCCAAACAAGGTTTCGGTTTATGAATAACTTAAAAATACCCAATCCACCATTAAATCTTTCAAAACCACTTAAGATAAGCTACAGCATGTTAAAAGTCACAACTCATAAACAAAGAGAACGTGACGTTACACATAACCACCTGGTGAAATTCGAGTCCCGTTTTGTATGTCACATTTGCGTAAATGCAACAAAATTAAACTTTTCCCTTTGGATTTTAGAATATCATAAAATAAGTGTGAGAAGGAATACGACGATGTCGTGTTTAACTGATGCATTAGAAGGCTTATTTAAGCTTGATATGAGAAATGGTTTGTATAACCTTTTGCCTCCTACTCCAAACTGAAGCAATGCTAGTTCAAGAATCAAGAAACATAGGTCGTCTGCGGGTAAACGTTCGTACTGTACTGGCAAACAAAGGACTTCAATCGTTTGCTAGTACGCCACTAAACCCGCGCAGCAAAATTTCTCCACCAATGGTTCAATCGCTTGCTACTCAAATATTCAAGCTTAAAATTATGCTTAGACTAGTCGTCCACAACCCAGCATATTCAAGTAATGTGGATGGGCAAAAACCGCCGGCAGATAAGCATTCAGCTACAACTGCTCAATTAATGGTTTATCCCGGCTCTTGCCAGTCTGCAAACACCCACAATTCAACAACAATATGACAGACTGACAGTGCCTCCAAATCGGAATATATAAATCAAGTTCAGATTATGCCACTACACTGGGCCAACCTGATCTGACAATCAAGTTCGGAATAAATAAATCAGTAACTTCACATTTCCCATTAAAAGTAAATTGTCAAATTAGCCACAACAAAACAGTAAAATCAACAAAACATTACTTCATACTTCATTCATTTTAATCAGATAATACCAAATCATTACATCAATTTCATTTCATTCACCACCTACATTCTAAACAACCATAACATAACTAAACATCCGTAGATCTAACATCATTTCACAAGAAGTGAAGCATCATCAACACGAAAAACCAATAAAAGACAACTAGGCCCTTTCACCACGGATACGACGAGCAAGCTGCATATCCTTAGGCATAATAGTAACCCTCTTAGCATGAATCGCACACAAGTTTGTATCCTCAAACAACCCCACCAAATACGCCTCACTCGCCTCCTGAAGCGCCGCCACAGCCGAGCTCTGGAACCTCAAATCCGTCTTGAAATCCTGCGCAATCTCCCTCACCAGCCTCTGGAAGGGAAGCTTCCTGATCAACAGCTCAGTGCTCTTCTGATACTTCCTGATCTCTCGCAATGCAACGGTTCCTGGCCTGAACCTGTGTGGCTTCTTCACTCCTCCGGTTGCTGGAGCTGACTTTCGGGCCGCCTTTGTGGCCAGTTGCTTCCTTGGGGCCTTGCCTCCTGTCGACTTCCTTGCGGTTTGCTTGGTACGAGCCATTTGTGGTTTTTCAAAGGATTGGGATTAATTACTGTCTGTATTTTGAGTGTGAAATTAGTGTGTGTTTTTGGGTCTGGGGTTTGGGGGTATTTATAGTGGGGGGATTTTGAAAATTTTGGGTTTGAAATATTTGGGTGGAGTGACAGGTTGGCGATCCGTGTGAAATGTGGTGTGGAATATGGGCCGTTGGATTTGGAGATTTGGGGATTTGATCGGACGGTTGTGAATGAAAGTGTGGTGTGATGGATTGTGATCCGGTGTTTGGTGTTTTGGCCAATGGGAGAGAAGTATTTTGATGACTGGATCTACCTTTGTTGTTTTTTTTTCTTGATGGTGTGAACAAATAGTTTTTGCAATATTCTTTTCATCATTTCATGTTTATACCATTTGTTATTGTTTTTTCCTAATGTTTTATACAACCCAACATCATAATCTCTTTGTATAATAAAAGAACATTTAAAATGAGAAAACAAAGGTTTGAAGAATTTCAATTTTGATAAATAAAATAACTCAATTTTACTACGTTAGCGAAGTAGAATATTTTTATTAGCCATTAAAAGTTAAAATTGACTTGAATTTAGTAAAAGAAAAATGAATTTAATAAACTTTTGTTGCCAAAATCATGCATGATGAGTTCGAGATGAGTATGATGAGTGAACTAAACTTTTTCCTAGGATTATAAATAAAACAATTAGAAGATGGAATATTCTTTAACCAATCTAAGTACATTAAGTAAATGCTTAAGAAATTTGGCTTAGAAGACTCAAAACCCATGAAAACTCCTATGTCTACGGAAGTGAAACTCACAAAAGATGATGAAGGTGAGTCCGTGGATAATACCAAGTACAGAGGAATGATAGGTAGTTTACCATACTTAACGGCAAGTAGACCCGATATCATGGTATTCTAAGGGATCCGACATAGAAACAATCGTCTATGCGGATTCGGATCATGCGGGAGACTACGTAGATAGAAATAGCACTAGCGGTATTTGCACGTTTATGGGATGTTCTCTAACATCTTGGTTTTGGAAGAAGCAAACCGCTCTTGCTATTTCTACCACCGAAGCCGAATATGTAAGCGCTGAAAAGGCATATCAACAAGCACTATGGATGAAACAAGCTCTCGTAGACTATGTCATTAGGTTAGAAAGTGTTCCTATTATGTACGATAACAAAGGTGCGATAGATCTAAGTAAAAATCCGGTTCAACACTCTAGGAATAAACATATAGAAATACGCCACCACTTCCTTAGGGATAATGTACAAAAAGGAAACATATCTATAGAAAATGTTGCATCGGAAGATAACATTGCGGATATATTCACTAAACCCCTTAAGCGTGAATTATTTAACGACTTGTGTTTATGATTAGGAATGATGGAACAAATTGACTAAATTTTATTGCATTTACACTACATATGCATTGCATAAGAGTTATTTTTCTTCCACCTCTTCATATCTTAGTTTAGAAATCTATTTTGCACAAAATTAAATATTGGGAAACCACATTTTATTGCATAAACATTCTTATAAAACTCAATCGAATTTTCTTTAAAACTATTCTTACATCTAGGAAACACATGAAAAAACATTTTTCTTGCATTGTTGAATAATGCTAAAAACATTTTCTAAAATCATGCATAAAAGCTCACATGAATTGTCAAAGTATATAATCTAATATATACCATTGACATTCATGAATTGATAAAAAATCGAATCAATGAGATTTTGGATTGTTTCTTAGGAAGTTTTTCTTATTTGCATTTAGGATTCGAAACAATCACAACTCCACATTTATTGCATATAGGCACACACTAGGACAAAGTCACAAACAATATTGTTATTTTTGTTCCATCACTAGTTTCTCACTCACTAGTTGCCTTTGCCCTTGCTCTAAGATAGTTTCACTAGGTAGTATTGATTGCCCTTGCCTTTACTTGCTCCCACTAGGTATGATTGATTGCTTGATTGTTCTATTATTTAAGTGTTTTTGCATGCATGCTAAATTATGAATATATTAGATGTTAAATTGTCTCAAAGAGTTGAACTTGCTTGAAATCAAACCCAAAAAAAAAACACAACTTTTCTGCAATTTTCTGCCAAAAACCCAATTCTCACAATCTGGAAACCACCAGATGGGTGGCCCCCTTAATTATGTAGGGCGGCCCCCCTTAATTATTAAAGGGACTAACCCATAATTAAGGGGATCGGCCTCTGATAGTCGAGTTTTACATAATCTTTTCTGCTTTTTAGCCCATTGTATCCTACAATTCCCAAAATTCACAAATATATTTTGTCATAATCTCCCAAACAAACATTATCCATCCATAATCACACAAATCTCACACTATAAATACCCCACTATTCAAACTCTCCATTCATCTCATCATGACTTCTCCAAACAAACCAAAACCAAAAGCCTCAAAGCTAGCAAGGACGGAAAAACCCATTTGGCAAAGAAAAAGCCCTAGAAACAAATCCATCTTAACCAATAAAACTGGTAATCAATCAACACCTCAAACAACTTACTTCCCAAACTTTACTCCAAACTCACAAGGACATTCCTTTTATCCACTTTACAAACCATACAACATTTTCCAAACATCCACCTTCATCCCAAACTACACATCTCAACCTCAAACCATCTACAATGATCCCTATAAGTTTGATCAACCATCAAACTATACTTCCAACAATTTCAATTCCAACTACACAACCCCAATTCATCCATATCAACCTAATGATTCGCTCCACATTTCCACAGGAAAACAAAAGTTTCGTGAAGAAATAAACCAAATTCATGATCTAAGTGATCTCCTTGCTATGCATATTGCACAATGCAACGAAGGGCAACCTCCATCATCACCCTATGCAAATTGCTTACCCACTCTCTCAACTTGGATCAAGTTACAAACCACACTCATTTTTGCCCTTGTTGCATCTTTCTCCAAAAAACAAATCCTCTTATTGAGTGAAGATATATCTTGGATTGAGTATCTTCTCACTCGTCTTCATCCAATATCGCCCTTGACATGATACAACATCGTGAGAGCCACCTATTCCGCTACATACTCTACTTCATATACTTCTCCATCAAACAACTAAGCTTAATTTATGCTTATGCTCCCCTCAACCATGGGTTTCAAGCAAGTCCAAGAGTTCTTTTTGGCAATTTAGGACTATTTTGTTCCTTTTAGTTTAGTTTTTTTTTCTTTTTTTTTTTTTATCAATATGCTTTTAGCATATTGAATGTTGTAATGTTGTTCATTTTAATGATCATCTTATACGATTGAATGAAGTAGCCATTCATGTTTTATTTCTTGCTTTGCGCGCGCGCGCGCACACACACACACACACACACACTGTAACACCCCGCCTTTTCGGAGTGTTAAAACCTCTAATTTACCTTATATCAGCGGAAGCGTATACTCTTACTCGGTCTCAAATAATATCTTGATTTTCTACGCAGCTCATCTGGGTTGCAAAAATTTTAAAAGAGTTTTGGATCTGCCAAAGGCCTAGTGAGAATTCATGGTTTTTATGTACAAAACAATTTATATAAACCAATAAATTTTCCAATAATAACAAACTTGTCAAACGATCATGCAATTTGTTAAAATTCACATAAGTGCAATTAAATTACCACTCATACTTATTCAACAATTTCAATATGAACCAAAGATTTAATTTATACCACGATACAACATATATCAACTATTCATATTTCCGTTCGGTTCAACGGTTCCAACGATTCAACATATACCCGTTCGATTCAACGGTTCCAACGATTCATATTTCCGTTCGGTTCAACGGTACCAACTATTTAACATATTCCCGTTCGGTTCAACGGTACCAACTATTCATATTTTTACCCGTTCGGTTCAACGGTACCAACTATTCAACATATACCCATTCGGTTCAATGGTTCCAACAATTTATGCTTTTACCCAATAGTTCTCAAATCACAATTAACGGTTCACGATTAACATTTATATATCTCAACATGTAAATATAACAATTACTCATCTTTCACGTAGACAATCAAAACACATAGCAAATAACGATCATTTAAACAAGTCGCATTGATAGTACTTCGAATAAAAGTGCAACCCAATTTAAAAAGCACATGAAAACTCACCTGATAATCGTGACAAGTTGTTACTCCTTATAATCAAGGCCTGCTACAACAACCCACATACTAAGACTTTGTACAACGTTGTTATTATAATCTCTAGATAGGATCTCCAGTTGATTGGTCGAGTCTACTTTTATAACCATTTATTATTATAAACGGGAACCCTTCCGTGTTAACCGTGAGAACTCAGTGAAATGGACAACTACATTAGAACTCGAATGACTTGCTAAAATGTATTTACAGAAAACTTGACTCAAAGCATTTGATCATGGCCAAACTTTTTATAACAAAAGATATTATATAATAAACAACCTCATATAAACTTCATATTTAAATCATGCAAAGACAACCTCATATAAACTTCATATTTAAATCATGCAAAGATTTGACCTGGACTTTGTTGCAATTAAACTAAATCATAATGTATAAAACTCAATAAACAATGGCCATATACACATTTTAAAGAAACCATCTTCCTTCCTCGTAGCTACTGATAATACTATCACCATTAAAATACCTTAAAACTTTATTTATTTCTTTACACCAAGGCTGCTTACTAACTCTAACATATATACAAAACTACATCCATTATTCTTTTTGACTTGCTACAGTGATCTATATCAAAGTGAAAACAATGTAAGTAAACCCGACTTAAGTCGCAACCGTAACGATTTCTGAAACAATAACAACGTACACTTAGTAACATTATTTATCATACATAAACTCGACCAAGTCAACCTATCCTATATATGCTCCTATCATGCTATCTGTTTCAAACTAGAAAGAGGGATTACCTGAGTGACAACGAAACTAGAGCTCGTGAACCACACGAAACTCACAACGATCGTACTCCTTGTTTTCTAGTTGTTTTCTCGATCTTTTCTGGGACCACTCTGTGCCGCTTATTCTTTCTTAGGGTTGGGTGTTTTATTTTTTTTGTGAATAGATAATGGGAAGTTCTTGTGATACTTAAACATGCCTTGGGCCAAAAATCTCGTAAGAATCCCGTTTTATTCGGAAGTCCTGTAACCAACTCATCTTCACACGTTTCTACCTTATTTAAACTTGCCATATAAATGACAACTCCATTCACTTAGTGCTAATACAAATATAATCCTTAGACTATTATTTAGTTTATATTTAGTACTCTAAGTTAGACAAATCACTGTTTTCATTCAATAAAATATCAGGTATTACACACACACACACACACACACACACACACATATATATATATATATATATATATATATATATATATATATATATATATATATATATATATATATATATATATATATATATATATATATATATATATGTGTGTGTGTGTGTGTGTGTGTGTGTGTGTGTGTGTCTTGTTCCCTTCACATATTTTTTTTGCCAAGCATTCCATAGCTCGTTTCCTTGATGCTCTTGAATGAGGGGAAGCACACATCAAGGGGGAGTTTTTCTACCCGTCTAACTTCTTCTATGAAGTTAATCGGCATAACCTTTTTGATTCTACAAAAAGGGGATAAGTGAATATAAACTCTAAATACTTGTCTAAAAATTAATTTTTAGATTTAATGAGTTTAAGGTTTTGTAATCATCAAAAAGGGGGAGATTGTTGACATAAATATTGCCTAAAAACATTGTTAACATTCATCGACATCTCTATGTTTTGATAATCACAAAACGTAAATCCATTGAACTAAAAAAATTATGACGTAAACAAGTATTTAGCGATAAATATTTCACTTTACATCCAAATCACTTAAGTTATGAATAAACAAAGTGTTTATTGCATTTTATGATCAAAGGAACATTTTGTCAATCACTATATTTTTTACAAAATGTCACAAACATTTTATATCTTTTACAAAATCATTTTTGGAATTAAAATAATATGTTTAAATCATTATAAATATATGAATTCAAATTTTTAACAAAAAATGGCAAAATTAATCCAGAAAAACCTTCCCCACAAAAGGACAAAAATGTCCAACGTTCTGGAGAGGCGGCCCCCTTAATCATTAAGGGGACCGGAACGCTCCAGAACAGTAAATTTTTGTGCTATAAATACTGGTTCATCTCACAGATTTTGCTCACCTTTTGCACCCTAAAACTTTCTTATCTAAATCTCCATTTCTATTACCTAAACTCCTTTGATCATATATACATTAATCTTTGTTTCAAAGTGATCCAAGCCTCAACTTTTCAAGTGCAAGAGAAGAATACTTCAATCTACCAAGACAAGAAGTATTACAACTTGTTGTGATCTCCACATCCAAATTGTTAGAGCATCATTCATCATATCTATTTCTTTGTTGATGCGTGGGAATCGCAACAGGCTTTACCTCTCGAGGGATCTCGAGAAGCTTACAACCCCCACCAGGCAGTGTACTTGATCGTTGTAGTATAGTATAGTGACAAGTACTGGGGGATTGATCGTCCAGCTTTGGAATAGTGTCGCTAGGATTAGAAAGCCTAAATACTAGTTCTAAAGGTGAGGGATGATTCTTTTTGTGTTTTTATATTTTTTAGAAAGCAAGTTAAAATCTCGGGTTTTGGAAGAGTGGGCGGAATTAGTTGCTATTCAACTAACCCAATACTAAGATGCAATCAAAATAAAATACTAAAAATGAAAGTAAACTAATTTATACTAAAGTTGTGAGCAGTAATTGGAGAAAATGTGTTTACTTAGATTTAATTACTCCCTAGATATCATTTACACGTTAATTACTTGTTATAATTGTATGGATGACGGATCATATTCCTTAATACCATTCATGGGGTGGCACACATAACTCCCCAATTCTATGAGCTCTTATCTCCTCCTACACCATGCCCAGCACAACTATAGGGATTGTAAACAGTGGCTCATGCATTAAATACAACAAATAAAGACCTAGTGCGCGTTGGTTCATGTTTCTTAAGACGTTCAAGCATGTTACCAATTGGAGATCTGCCAGTTTTCTTAAGCCTAACATATAAATCATTCATCCAAGACAAGAATAAACAAGTAATCAACACATAATCAATATCTAGGTTTCATTAGATCTAAGCAAACACAAAAGAGATCTAGCCTAGCATGATAGAATTAAGACAAGAACATGATATAGACAACCAACACATAGACATATTGATTGAATTAGAAGAACACTTATCTTGATTAATCATGCAAGGTATCAAGGGGTTGGAACCCTTGAAAAACCTGTAAAGTTACACCAAAATCGTACTTAGGGTTTCTCCCAAAACTTCTCTTTTAAATGTGAAAAATTAGAAAACTATATATAGAAAAAGGGGTCTGACGGCGTCAAGACCAATTAGGTGACGCCGTCACCTCGCCGCCAAAACAATCCTCGGACTGCCTAGATCCACATTTAACGCCGTCAAGACTTATATACTTCCAGGCCGTCATGACTCTTTTACTCTTGACGCCCTTCCTACGTGACGCCGTCAAAACTCTTATGGGTCGTCATGGAAATTCATGAAATTTGCTGTTGACGCCGTCAAGGTTTTGCTCTTGACGCCGTCATGCACTGTTCCCAGCATGGAAAATTAAGACTTTGGCGTTTTCTTCACTTTTATGCTCCAAAAATGTCCGAATTGCTTCCTTTTCCAGATTTCACTCCCAAAGTACCTAAAATCACAAAAGGAACGATTTAGGGCAATATTTGATCAAATAAATTCGGATTCGGGCTTAAATGACCCCCTAAAAACGGATCATTTTTCGCCTCATCATTTGTGTAACTAGTTGTGTATATTTGGTAGAAGATAGATTAGCAAGTTGTGTTGATATTGTGAAGTAAGATAGTTGTAAAGAAGAAGTAGTGTAAATCAAGTAGATAGGTGTGAAGATTAAGTAGTGAATAGGTGTGAAGAAGTAGTGGTGTGATTAAGTAGTGACTAGGTTTGAAGAAGTTGTGTAGAAGGTGTGAATAAGGTGTGACTAAGTTGTGGTGTGACAAATTGGTGTGTAAGGTTTTCTCCGCCATAATGGAGCTTGTTGACATAGTGAAGAAAACTCTCGAGTTAGGTGCTCGGGGAGTGGAGTAGGGCAAGGTAGGTGTCCTTGTAGCTGAACCACTATAAATATCTTGTCTCTCGGTTTGATCTTTCCATCTCTCACTTATTACATTATTTACATTACTATAGCTTTAGTATTTAATTGTAGTTGTTTATATTGTGCAAGACTTGAATTCACATAATATCTAATCTACATTTTTGAAAGTAAACAAAACGCGTAATCAAAGTTTTTCATAACAAATTAAAAAGACGTAAAACTATTCAACCCCCTATTATAGTTTTCCACAGTGGTTTATGAAAAGGTTTATAAAATGATTAGGAGGTTTAAGAACTTATAAACCATAGTGAGCATCCATTTCAAGCTTATGTGTCATGAAGAGGTCTAGGATATTGAACATTTTCATCATTTAATGCCTTTGATTATGTGTGATGTTTATATCACTTGAAAAGGTTTATAACATAGTGGGGATAGGTTTATAAAACAAAAAAGTTTATAATTTAATGTCATAACACAAGTATAAACATTTTAAAAGGTTTACCATAGTGGATGGCTTAATTTCATTGCTTTGACCATTCATACTATAAATGAACTTGAACATTAATTTCATTAAGGGGCTAAGACAAAACATCCTGACCAATTTCATACAATAAATTACTAGGAATGTCAATTTTATTAAGAATCCAGTGCAAAACACCCTGGTCATCATACAAACTTAAGTAAGTTTAAACCTGACACACAAATAAATCTTGGTACATCTCAGGAAACAAAGAGGGTACAAGCCTCTAATACATAACAAGATGGCTCTAAACTACTCTTTTCGCTATCAGCTGCCTATTACCTCTCAAAACCTCTTTGGAAAGGCTTAACTGCACATGGCTTAACCCAAGGAACGTCGATATACTCCTCTTCCAAATTGCTTACTTTGCCTGCCCACAAGCTTCGTCGCTACCAAAAGCAAGGAAGGATGTGTCACATACCGGCTTGGGGACTCTCAACTAGCAGTAGGACCTCCTAGAATCTGAGGTAACCCAAATGTGCTTGAAGCAATGTCACAAGACAAACTTGGATGGAAAAAGCCTTCAAAAGGGGCAACAAGGGACACACTCAAGTTCTTAACCGAAAGCAAACCCTTTACCACCAGAGTCACTACCTGACATTCAAGGAATAAAACACACTTCACAAAAACCACTTAATAAACAAAGTTGAACAAGCAAAAGCTACGAGCATACCAGCATTCGAGTCCTAGACACCCCCGTTAACAGTGGTGCTCAACCCCTCCTATAATTGTTTTGCACGCATTCGTCTCGACCTTGTGGATACCAGAGACCACTATGCACCTACCTGTTAACAGCAGTCACATAACCTTCTCATGTATGTTTGGTATAACATTTAGGTTTCATACCAGGGTGATCAAATGCACCGTGATAGGTTGAAATGAGGGTTTCAAAGGAAGTTACAGCCTCTGAAACCCCCCGTCTTCGTCCATACAACATTCTATAAAACTTTTAGGTTTCTTGTCAAATAAAAAACCATAACAACTCCCCTAAGATCAAGAATTACCGGTGAGAAACCAACATCAGGCTTGGAAAAGGGATGAGTCATTATGAAAACAACCAACATGGTCATTACAATAGTACTCTCACGGGCAAAACTGACATACAGGGAAACAACGTCCATCGCTACAAAAGCAAACAAAAACACACGATCAACCTACAAACGTGAAATGTAAACCACAACGTTTATTCGTAATTAGGTACGAGATCATGATATTTTAACGCTCAATACCTAAACTTCGACAAATCAAAATGGGAGCTAAAAATAGAAACAAATCTCTTCTTGCAACAAAAGAACAAAACAAACATTTGACAAGAGAACAAAAGGTTTTTTAGGATTTGAACGAGTCGCCAAAAAATGAAGGAAGAAGTTATGAAGTTTTTAACAAAATGTTTTTTAGATTTAACTTCCAATGCATCTTGGCCTTATTTATAGCCAAAAGTGGGAGTTAGTGGGTTACATGTGGCAACATCCCAATGGATAACATGCTCCATGAACAAGCACATAACATTTACGCCTTATCAGGCACACGCTCAATTAATAACCGATTGACGTAAGGAACAACTAAAAGAATGATCTCATACGCCGCCTAAATGATGATTTGACTGACTGTAGATCATTTTAGAAAATATTTTCTTGCCTTTCCCATGCAATACATTCAATATGGGAGATACATTAATCAAAACCACATTGAATGCAAATCAGGCCATTCTTAGCCTGACCCATCACGGTCTGGATGCGCATATATCGAGGGGACTCCATCCTCAACCTGGAAATTTGCATTATGAGCCTGAAGGATTTTACACATAGTCCAACATCATACCACTAACTCAGACTATAATACTAGAATGGGAGAATTTGATAGCGTATTAGTATTAATGACCCAAGCCCAATAGACATACGCCTAAGTTAAGCCCAACACAAAAACTGAACAAGACCTGTTATCAATAATCGATGAGACCCGACTGCATTCTCCGAAGCTACATCTAGCCTGGAAGACTTCTTTGGCTATGTAACAGACACGAATGGGATTGACAACTGTCTCCCAATTTTCACTAATGGTTAAAGATGTGCCATTTGACATATGGCAATGGGAGACACTTTAGAAAGAATAGAGGAAGCAGCCACAACCTGGTACGAGTCAAGGAGTGCGCGATACCTTTCGTATTGTCTACACCACGAATGAGCAACACGTGGCATGTTTAACAACCGTTTGATCATCCTCGTGGGGTTTATCCTTAAACCCTAAATGTCTATCTATAAAGAAAAGACATCTCTCACCATTGAGACTCTTTCGACTCACTCGAATTCTCTCAACGCTTTTCATACTATTTCTCATAGTAAAACACACACTTAAATGGTTTGTTTGTGTGTCACCCAAACTCTTAATTCCTAATCATATTTTTGGGTCCTCACCGTTTAACACGAGAAACTGAACAATACAACCATCTCAAACCGAAACTAATCACATTTTATATCACATAAGTAAACAATATATATATAAACTAATAATAGCAACAAATAATTATTATAAGAATGATATAAATATATTAAAATTTTCACACTTAAAAGTGTGAAGAATTAGCCCAACATTGTGAAGAATTCCCTCAAAATAACACCTTTTTCCAAAATCCTCGCACCCGAAATATTAAATTTTATTTCAAAATCATCACACCTTAAAGTGCGAAATATTTACCTTAATAATTCGCATTCACCAGTGTGAAGAATTGTGGTGGTATTTCACTCAATGAAGCGTGAAAGATTTTGCCAATAGTTGTCACGACAATTCTTTTCAAAGATGAAACAAGTGTGAACTTTAGAGCCAAGGGAGTCATAACTTGAGTTATCACATAACTCAGCGCGACATCATCTTAACACCAAATAACATAACACAAAAAAACACCAGAAAGTCATAACACCTAATAACACCATTTTTTGGGACCCATTTAAAAAAAATTACAATTTACAAATTCTACCATCAAAAATTTAATTCATTAAACATTTAAACACTTCATTAATGAAATTTGAATTTTAAATATATCCCGCTCGTATTTGAATTTGAATTTTAAACACATCCTGCTCGTATTTGAATTTGAATTTTAAATATATCCCTCTCTTATTGCTTCAAACGGCTATAAATATCATATCATTTTACAAAATTGTTTCAAACTTCAAACATTTGAAATGAATAATCGTTGGTCAGTAGACGAAGAAAACTTGCTAGCTCAAGTTTAGGTTGCAGTTTCTGAAGACAATGTCAACTACAATGCAAACTCCTTTTGGAACTGGGTTGTAGCCATGTTCAACAATCTTTCTGACGATGTTAGTCGAAACAACGATATGGTCACGAGTAAATGGAGCAGACTCAACTGTGAATGTCACAACTTCAATGCTATTTACAAATAGTTGCTGCTTACAACCGGGGACAATCACATTGTTTGTCTCATGAATGCAATGAGAATTTTTAAAGAACGCTATGATGGAAAAAGCTTCAAATATGTTCACGTGTGGGAGGTTTTGAGAAACCACCCGAGATGGGCCGAATAAAATACTTAACGGTATTGTATGATTTGTTTTCGTATTGTAATGTTTTTTTTAATATGTTGTACTATATTTTTATTTTTAAGGAAATGATTTTATTTAAAAGAAACATACTTAAACGGTACATAAACATAAAATAAAAATGATACGAAATTAAAACATCACATAAACATAAACTTAAACTTCAAATGTAATCCGGGTGATCCCATGTTTACGAGTTGTCTGAGCGATAACCGTCGTCGTAAGGTTCAAAGCTCGCAAACTTCTCTGCTTCATACTATGCTTCCAACCTGCTAAGCTCCCGCTCCTTCTCTGCTTCTAACTCTTCTTCATAATTTAGCCGAAATTGATCCAGATGAGGTTGCTCAACAACTCTTGGTGCATCAGATGAAGTTGATGCACCGGCTGTCACATTTTCCTCAAAACTCCAACGGATCTTGTTGGAGATTTGAGCCTGTATTTGATTCACACAACCCCACAAAGTCTCAACAACGGTTCCGTCTTTGCGATATTCATCGTACCAAAACCGGTCGATCACAACTTTTCTTTCTTCAGAGATGTCTTTGCACTCAACGTAACGTTCTCTCAAATGTTGTTTCGGTGCCTTTGCGAGCTCAAACTTGTTGATAACTTCGACAATAGCATCTTTTCGACTCTTGTCGTCTTTGTCGGCTTGTTTTTTGACATACTTTTGCAGTTGTTCGACGGTATGTGAGAGTTTACAAGCCATAATTGTGTAAATATGTTAAGTGTGAAAATAGTTTATACTGTTTGGTATTTATAAGGGTTTATTTATTTATTTTTATTTTGAAAAACTAACCGTTTGGATACCAATGGTAACTTTTTTTTTTTTTTTTTTTTTTTTTTTTTTTTTTTTTTTTTAATCATGAAAACTAGTCGTTACATAGTAGAGGGGTATGTTTTGCAAAATCTCACTTGCCTTCTCTTGCGTTACAACGCAAGTTGTCAAAACAACGCGGAGAGCAACGCAAAACCAACGCCAAGGCCATGGAAGTGGTGTTAACGCCGGAACAACTTTTTTTTGCCAGGTAGACCATAACGCCTTGGAGGCGTTACCACTCCCTAGGCTCTTATAATTCATCACACTAGCTTTTAAATATGTAATCATGCCTTAGAAATTGTGTAAAACACATCATTTTGTTGTAGTGAAGGCTTGATAACATCATGACTTTAGCACTTAAGCCCTTAAACATTGCTAATAACATACTCCGTAATACATTAGCATGGGCTCAATGCATGGTTCGGCTAATACGCACTATTTATGTATCTGAAACTATCTTAAGTGCTTTGCAAATGAGTACAAGCTTGTATTTATAAGGTTGCAAAAGAGCCTTACATGTTGGAAACAAAATATGACTCAGATCTCATATCACTTCATTCTATTCACATTAGTCAAAAGAATAAGTTATTGTAAATATTGCATTTTAGTCAATGAAATTTGAAGCCGAATGGCCCAAATCCAATTATCATACGTGGTGATAGAAAGCACAATAAACATCATCAATCATACGATCAAACCCTAGGCAGCCATGGTTCGAAAACTCAAGATGGCAAACGACGATCACATACCTTTGGAAATCCTTGAAGATATCATGAAAAGGCTTCCCGTGAAATCATTGATTTGATTCAGATCGGTTTCAAAACCATGGAAGTCTGTCATCCATAGCTCTAAGTTTATTGCTGATTACGGCTTACAAAAACATCATTTACTTGTAGCGTTTGATGCCACAGAATATGTATCGATTGCGGATGATGATACTTTCCCTCAAGACCAGACTCTTCTCACGTCTCTTAACGGAGAACTTAGGCAAATTGGAAGTTCTCACGGCTTGTTATGCTTTTTATGCAAAAATTTGGTTGTTATGTGGAATCCTGCTTGTTAATACAAATATCGCCAAAAAACGTTATTTATATTTTACGATCTTCGCTAAGTTTTGTTAATGACAAATGTAAACTTTAGTTTCTAAGTAAAACATAATCTTAGTTTTAAAGACTTGCATAAACTAGACTTTTGCTACATTTTACATTTCATAAAACACAACACTTTTTATTTTCTAAAAATAGAATTGTCACATTACATTTATGGCAAGTTTTGTCATTATACATTTATGGAAAGAAATGTGTTTGACTTTCTTAGATGTTGCTTGCAAGTTGAGTGTTTGACTTGATATTATGTGATGTGACATTGTTTGGTTTGCAAGAGTAATGAGATGTGACTTGGTTTGGTTTGCAAGATTTATTGCAAAACCAACTGCAAGCCCGGCGGTACCCTGGAGGTACACGGGCGGAACCCTTTTGAGGGGTCCGCCAGACCTGCAGAAGGTTTGGCTATAAACATTGAGCCACAAGTTGAATTTTGGCTCATCACTTGACATTATATTTTACACACACATTCATTCTTTCATCTAACCTCTTAACATTTCATATGTGAAGTTTCTTTTTGTAGCAAAGAGATTCACGAGCTTACTAAAAGTAACAAGTATTTAACACAACGTTGCAAGACTTGTTAGCTTAGCATTGTGTAGACTTGTGTAGTTTACACTTCATTTGATTGTGTATTTTCAGTAGTGATCGGTTAGTATTTTAGTCCTCAAAATACAAAGTGTATCGGGAGTAGTTGTACCCTTGTAAAAGAACTAACGGGAGTTGTTGTACCCTTGGTAAAGAACTCGACATCTAGCTTTGTGTCGGTAAAAGTATAAGCGACGTGTAAGGTTTTCTCCGCCGGTGAAAGGAGCTTGTTGACTAGTGAAAGTAACTCTCGAGTTGGATACTCGGGGCGTGGACGTAGGGCAAGGAAAAAGACTCCTTGTAGCCGAACCACGATAAATACTCGTGTTGTGGTTTGATCGTTTCTTTCATTTACTTGCATGTTATATATTGTGTTTGTGTATATATCTTTGATCAAACGGAAAGTTTCAAAGCTAACTTAACAAATTAAAAAGATTTTAATCGGTAAACTATTCAACCCCCCTTCTAGTTTTCCACAATTGGTATCAAGAGCTACGTTACTCAAGCTTTTAAAATATATTGTGTTTTAAAACTTGAAACGATCCATGGATTTTGAAAATTACAAAGAAGGGCAATCTATGCAAAGACCACCACTCTTTGAAGCAAATGGTTTTATATATTGGAAAAACCGCTTTGAAACTTACGTGAAATCTAAAGATATAGATTTGTGGTATATAATTATTGATGGTGATAACGTAGTTACTAACATCAAAGATGATGATCAAAAGAAATTAATTGGTAAAAATAATGAAGCTAAAATGATGCTTTACAACGCTTTGCCTAAGAAAGAATATGAAAGAGTCTTTTTGTGTAAAACCGCCAAAGATATTTGGCAATCTTTAATTGTCACTCATCAAGGAAACTCACAAGTTAAAGATAACAAAATTGATCTTCTTGTTCAACAATATGAACAATTTGTTATTTCCGAAGATGAGATTATTGATAATGCTTTTGCTATGTTTAATACTATTATTACTTCACTTAAAGCACTTGACGAATCTTTTTGTAGTAAGAACTTTGTCAGGAAATTTCTTAGAGCACTCCATCCGAAGTGGAGAGCAAAAGTGACGGCAATTGAAGAATCCAAAGATCTTTCAAGCATGTCACTTGATAAGCTAATTGGAAACCTCAAAGTTCACGAAATGGTAATGGAAAAAGATTCGGAACTAGTTAAAGGCAAGAAAGAAAAAGTTAAGTCCATTGCCTTGAAAGCTCGAGTCCAATCAAGTGATGATGAAGAATCTACTTCGGATAGTGATGATGAGGAATATGCTATGGCCGTTAGAGACTTCAAGAAGTTCTTTCGTAGAAGAGGAAAGTTTGTAAGGCAACCTAAAGATGACAAGAAAACTTTCCGAAAAGATCTTGATGATAGGAAAGGAAAGGTTGAAAGAAAATGCTATAGGTGTGGAGACACAAGTCATCTTGTAGGAGAATGTCCAAAACAACCCAAGAGCAAACCTCAACAAGCTTTTGTGGGTGGTGCTTGGAGTGACTATGAAGGAGATGACGATGAGCCAAAGAATGACAATATTGCTCTCATGGCTCACAACTCAAATGAGGTATTATTGGACTCATCTTACTCCTCTATTGATGATGACACTTTACAAAAAGAATATAACAAACTTTGTGAATTGAGCTTAAAAATCATAAACAAAAACAAATTTTTGAAAACTAAAAAGGAGTTTTTAGAAAATGAAGTTTATGAGTTAAAAGAAAAAGCTAAGAGATTAGAAAAGAGTAAAGGTATTGACACACCTTGCAAATCATGTGAAGAGCTTAAACTAGAAGTTGAGAAACTCAAGATTACTCAAAATGATCTAATAAAACAAACCACAAAGTTTAAGAAGTTCGATAAGAGCATTTCTTGTGCGGATGAAATTATGAAACTTCAAAAGTCACCCTTTGATAAAACAGGATTAGGATTTACGAAAATAGAAACTTCAAAGGGTCAAATGAAACAAGAAAAGATTGCACAAGAAACAAATAAAATTGCTACAGCAGCCTGCGGATCAGGCGGAACCCAATTTAGGGTTCCGCCCGTTGGTCCTGAAGGTTCCGCTAGGTCTGCTGCAGCAGTAACTCCATCCACTTCGGATCGCTCAAAATTTGTTAAAGTTACATACAAAAATGGAACAAAACCTGTGTTTAAAACTGGAGTAGGATTTAGTAAAAATGAATTTAGAGCTAGAACTACTCAACCAAGACCTAAGACTCCAATTCCCAAACGCCCCTTTCCAAAGAGCAACTTCAACGCTCGATCAAACTACCAACATGTTTGGAACCAAAACACTCCTAGACATTACCAAACTCCAAACCACATGCCATGGAACCCTTATGCTCTATTTTCATACTTGGAACAAATTAATGGTATGCTTAACTAAAATGGACCCATGAGAAATTGGGGACCAAATGTTTGAGTGTTTTTCATAAAATAGGTGTGCCTCAAAGTTTGTTTGGAACCGGATGAATGGATTAAAGATAGCGGTTGTTCAAGGCACATGACGGGTAACAAAAGCCTCTTCACTTCTTATCACAAATGTGACGAAGGTAATGTTACGTTTGGTAGTAATGCTAAGTGCAAAATCATCGGAAAAGGTACAATCTCTCATGACTCCCTTTTTATTGATGATGTAGCTCATGTTGATAACTTAGGCTTTAATCTCCTTAGTATTAGTCAACTTTGTCGTAATAAGTATAATATTCTTTTTAGTGAATACAGAAGTAAAATTCTTAAAGATGGTATAACCATAGCCAAAGGTGTCCTTAAGAACAACGTATATGTCATGAAGATGGATCCAACATCTAGAGACAAACTTTGTCTTACCTCATTAGATGAATCTTCAACTTTATGGCATAGACGTTTATGATACGCTAACGTGAGACTAATCCAAAACCTCTCCTCCAAAGACTTAGTTCGAAACCTACCTAAGTTGAAATATGACCAACACTTTTGTGATGCTTGCAAAGTCGGTAAACAAGTCCATAATAGCCATAAGGCTAAAAACTTGGTTTCTACATCTAGGTGTCTAGAACTTTTGCATATGGATTTATTTGGTCCATCCGCTATACAAAGTTATGGAGGTAACTTCTACACTTTGGTCACAGTTGATGATTACTCAAGATATACTTGGACAAAAATTTTGAAAAGTAAAAATGAAGCTTTTGATAAATTTTAGATTCTAAGTAAGAAAATTCAAAATCAAGTAGGGTCTAATATTGTGTCTATTAGAACGGATCACGGTCGTGAATTTGATAATGAATTTCAATTTGGAAACTTTTGTGATAATAATGGTATAACTCATAACTTTTCGGCTCCACGTACTCCTCAATCTAATGGTGTAGTAGAATGTAAAAACCGGACATTACAAGAGATGAGTAGAACAATGCTTAGTGAACAAAACATTCCACAAAAGTTTTGGTGTAATGTCGTTGACACATCAACGTACATTTTAAATCGAGTCTTAATTAGACCATTTTTGAATAAAACTCCTTATGAACTATATAAAGGTAAAAAGCCTACATTAGGATACTTTAGAGTGTTTGGGAGTAAATGTTTCATTCTTAACACCAAGGATTATCTCACCAAATTTGACCCAAAGTCTTATGAAGGTGTATTTCTTGGATATTCACAAAATAGTAAAGCATACATTGTTTTGAACAAAGAAACATTAAGAGTCGAGGAATCGTTGAACGTAACATTTGACGAGAGTCCGCCTCCCTCTAAGACATCACCTTTGGTAGATGATGACTTAGTTGAAAGCCAAGCAATAGAAAATCAATAAATTTTAAGTGATGACAAAGAAAATGAACTATTTAACAAAGAACTTGTCAATGTCAAATAATCTAAAAGTCATCCATTAGATGGTGTCATTGGCAATATTAACGAAAGAACACTAAGGTCAAAAGTTCAAAATGAAAGCAACTACTTTTGTTTCGTGTCAACCATTGAACCTAAAAATATTAATGAAGCCATTAAAGATGAGTCTTGGGTAATTGCAATGCAAGAAGAGTTAAACCAATTTGTTAGGAATGACGTATGGACATTGGTTCCTCAACCAAAGAGTCAAACTATAATTGGAACAAAATGGGTATTTCGTAATAAAATGGATGAAAATGGAATTGTGTCTAGAAACAAAGCTAGGCTAGTTGCACAAGGATATAACCAACAAGAAGGCATTGACTACGATGAAACTTTTGCTCCGGTTGCTAGGCTCGAGTCAATTAGAATCTTACTTGCATATGCATGTGCACACAATTTTAAACTCTTTCAAATGGACGTCAAAAGTGCATTTCTAAACGGTGTCATTAATGAAGAAGTGTATGTTGCTCAACCACCGGGCTTCATCGATTTTGAAAAACCAAATCATGTTTACAAACTTAAAAAGGCTCTTTACGGACTTAAGCAAGCTCCAAAAGCATGGTATGATCGACTTAAAACATTCCTAGTTGACCATAAGTATACCATGGGCTTAGTTGATAATACTCTCTTCACTAAGAAGAAAGATTCACAGATTATCATAGTCCAAATCTATGTTGATGACATTATATTCGGATCAACTTGTCAAGAATTATGTGTGGATTTCTCAAAAATCATGCATGACGAGTTTGAAATGAGTATGATGGGAGAACTCAACTTTTTCCTAGAACTCCAAATCAAACAACTAGAAGATGGTATCTTCTTTAACCAATCTAAATATATTAAGGACATGCTTAAGAAATTTGGACTAGAAGATTCGAAACCTATCAAAACTCTCATGTCCACGGAAACTAAACTCACCAAGGATGAGCAAAGTGAATCCGTAGATATCACTAAATATAGAGGTATGATTGGTAGTCTACTTTACCTAACGGCTAGTAGACCCGACATTATGTTTAGTGTTTGTCTATGTGCTCGTTTTCAAGAAGATCCTAAAACTACCCATCTCGAAGCCGTTAAAAGGATTTTTAGGTATATTAAGGGCACTACACATTTAGGTTTATGGTATCCCAAAGGAACGGGAATAGACACCATAGTGTATGCCGACTCAGATCATGCCGGTGACTATGTCGATAGAAAAAGTACAAGTGGTATTTGTACTTTTGTTGGACATTGTCTCACCTCATGGTTCTCTAAGAAGCAAACGGCTCTTGCTATCTCAACAACGGAAGCTGAGTACGTTTCGGCCGGAAAGGCACGTCAACAAGATCTTTGGATGAAGCAAGCTCTTGTCGACTACGGAATTCAACTCAACGACATCACAATTCTTTGTGACAACAAAGGTGCCATTGATCTTAGCAAAAACCCGGTTCAACATGCTCGTACCAAACATATTGAAATCCGTCATCATTTCCTTCTTGACAACGTTCAAAAAGGAAATATCTCAAATGAGAAAGTTTCTTCCGAAGACAACATAGCCGACATTCGCACAAAACCCCTTAAACGTGAACCTTTTAACTTTATTAGGCTAGGCTTAGGACTCATGGAACCTACATTGTAGTTCTGGACATTAGACAAAAATCACAAAAATCAAAACAAATCCATAACTCTTTTTCTCAGCAGGGTCGGCGGAACCCTCAGACATAACGGGCGGAACCCATTCCAGGGGTCCGCCGTATCCGCCGACCTGCAGAACCAAAATCTTTGTTTATATTAAACCAAACACCCATTATCTCATACCACAACTTCCAAACTGCTACTATTCACTTTACCATCCATCCATACCTACGAATTCTTGTTCTTCCATCCCTTTACATTATAATTCAATCATCATTGTAAGTATTCTAAACATGATTACAATCTTGATCTGAGTCTAGGAATTCTATTTCTTGCACAAAAACAAAAACTTGGGGTTATGCATTAACTTGAAAAAACTCATGCATAAGATTAGGTGTTTAACAAAACTAATCATGTCTCCCATAGTTAGGAATTGCATCCTGAATTAGTATAAACATGTTTACTAAAACACCCCATGTCAAATTCTTCCAAAAATTTCTCACAAGTAGGACAAATATTTTTTCGTCTCACATTGAGAATACAAAATCAAAACGTTATGTTTAAAACATCACTTGCATAATGTCTCTTGAATGCTAAAGGGAATACATAACCAATATGTATTTTCGGGTACATTCAAACGAAGCTACATTGAACTAGGAGTGTTTGGGTTATCTTTTTTTTTATATAACAAAACTTGCATAAAACGATTTTGAAGCATCAAAATGAGTCAAGATAGCCGCACCTTCACATTGTTTTCATATAGGCACACACTAGAACATCCACATTATAATAATGGTTTACTTAAACTAAAATGTGAAATTTTGTTGTTCTAGGAATCATCATGCCTCCTCTAACCCACTACGACCACAAAGACACCATTAAGTACCTACCAAAACACCACAAAACCAAAGGTCTTACCCCAAACCAAGTAAACGTTTTCAAAGCCCTAGAAAAACACTATGTCCATGAGGGTAGAACCATTGACCCGTCTTTCCTAGAAGGCACAAACCTTTACGCCGAATTTGCCACAATCAACTTTGAGTGTCTTTTGAATATCGACGAGCCTATTTGTCCTAGGTTCATTCTAGAGTTCTATGCATCCTCCGTCCTCTCAACGGATGATTATGGTCATATGTCTATCAACTTTAGGGTTAGTGGTCATCAATACTCCTTCACTCTTGAGGAGTTTGCTCAAATCCTAGGTGTCCCAAACCGTGGTACTTGCCTCTATTCCGACTTGCACTCCCTCTCAACTCTTGACAACCTCCAAGACCGTATCCACCCTTATGACACACCCCTTGTCTCAAAAGACGTACTCCGTGACCACCTCTTTGTTAGGACCACCACCACTAGGAGAACCCGTTCGGCGAATGAGGTCGATAAGGACCCATATGGAATGGAAATGAACGAACTCAAACCCCAATTCAAGAAATTGGAGGAAGTCCTTAGAGCCAATGTCATTAGCACAATAGGAAACCATGACCATATCAACCTTTGCCTTTGCTACATGCTCTACTCCTTGTCCGTTAGGCAACCCTTCAACCTTGCCTACTACATGGCCAAGAGAATGGCCGACATTCCCGTGCATGGCACAACGGCTATGCCATATGGAATGCTCTTGACCCGTCTCTTTAGATTCATCTCACCCATTCCACCAACTCCAAATGGTCTTCGTCTTGACTACACTCTCATTCCACACACCTTTGTTCCACTTAGTGATAAGAGAGTCTACAAAGCCCAAGGAAAACGTCCTCATCCTCCTACCTCATCATCATCTTCCTCAATGAGTGAAGATGACAATTTGCCAAACTCTAGGCTCCCACCTCTCGAATACCTATCCCAAATTCCGGATATTCCAAATGAGTCAGCGGAGTTCAAGCAAACAAAGGGGATGTTGAAGAATCTTGGAAGATTCCTTGGAAAGCTCAAGAACAAGATTGACCGTCAATGAGTGCGGGTGTGTAGGAGTGTTTGGCATTAGGTGGTATTTGAACAAATTTGGTCGTTTAAACAATGTTTGTGATGTATTTGTGTGTTAGTACAATGTTTGATACTATTTGGAACATGTTTCATCCAACTTTGATACAGGAAGATAACTTTTAGCAAGTTGTCAAATTTTCAAACTTATTATATTTTCACTACGTTTAGTGAATATCGCTAGCCCCCGGTCAAGGTCATATGATATGAGTGTTTACATGTTCAATTTTTGCATTTCCTAACCAGATATGCATTATATTTTTGATTTTAGGAGTTTTCGAAAATTTTGAAAATCGTCTCGCGGGTCAAAAACGCGGACTGCCCTTTTCTGAAGCTCTGGCGGATCTGGCGGTACCCAAAATTGGGTTCCGAGAGTACAATTTCTGGGAATTCCAGAAATGGCCCAACGAACCAGGCGGCACCCTCAAATGGGTTCCGCCAGTGTATTCTGAGGGTGCCGCCAACAGCCTGCAGAATTTTTGTTTTCATTTTCACCAATTCAACATCCAAACACCAAAATCCAATCCTTTTAGGTAGAAACCCATTTCTTGCAATGTGTTTAGCATAATAGGGTACTCCTTCTTCCATAAACTTAACCAAAACCAATTCCCGACAAAATTCAAAATTTTCCATAACAACCTCAAGGACCCCTCACACATAAAGGAAGGAACCCTTTTAAGGGAACCTTGAAATCCCTGAGATCTATACTACCCCAAATCCACCAAAACCACTAAGCATTTAGTGCAAAACTTGTCTTCTCACTTCACCATTTTCATTAGATTGACTTCCATGATTTGAAAACCCACAATTAGTTTTCCAAATCATTAGAAACCTCAATTTTTGTATGGACTAACATCAAATCCAAACACTCCTTTCCATAATCCTTCAACACTATAAATTAAGCCATCCTAAACACTGTCAAATCACACCTTCTTCACCACAATTTCTGAAACTTCTAAACCATTTTTCACCATGACTAAGTCAACAATCACCTCTCAACCATCATGACCCATCCGGAAAACCGCCAGGATAAGTGTTAAACCACTATGGTCTAATCAACCCATCAACCTAAGCTCCTCATCTTCGGATGAATTCACATCACCTATAAAAAATGAACACTTTTTGAACCTTGCATCTCCATCACCATCACCAAATGAACCTAATGAGCTCACTCCACCACCCACTAAATCACCCATCTAAGTCCACCAAGTGCTCCAACCCAACCATCCAAAACTTCATCACCTTCACCATTACCCAAAATGGAACCTATGGAGTTATTTGGGTCTCCTCCCACATCACCACACCCTTTTGTCCAAGATCTAAATGATCTTCCACCAAGACCTACACAACCACCACCTTTTGGAAATAAATCACCAAGGTCAATTCTTGACCAAAATGAACTTTTTAACCACACTCAACCACCACAACAAGTGTACCATCAACCCAAACCATTGTTGTTTCATCCCATCTACCATGACATCCATGGTCCTCTATATGAAGAACCAAACTTTGAAAACCATGATCACCCAACTCCACTACACTCTCAAGCTCAAACCTTTGAGTCTTTCTTTCCCTCATATGAGGATATACAAAACATGGTTGAAAACCACCTCCATCAAGCAATGGAATTTCAAACCACCTTGCTTGATTCAATACCAAACCCATCATCCACCCAAGAACCAAAAACCAATCAACCCTCAAACCAAGAACCCAAAACCAACCCATTTCCACCCACTCATCCCTATGTTTGCTCAAATTATGAGCAAATGGGTGCAAGCATCAAAACGTTGCTTCACCAACTCCAAGATGAAACCCGGTTTGCATTCCAACACGTCATAGAACGTTTGGATGCTCTTTCCCACCCAAGCAAATCCTAGACAACCATTTGGAGGCCGTTTGCCCCAATTTAGGAAACCAGGCTTTTATTTTTCTTTCTTGGTTAATTTTTAAGTTTTTAGAAGTAGAAGAATATTACCCATTTCATGTCCTTTGACTTTTCTAAGTCAAAATTTTACTTGGAATGCTATTTCTTTCTACTTACTTTCGTGCATTGTTGGTTGATCATTTTTATTGTGGATGCAATGTGTGTGGTAACTACAAACTTGGCTACATATATATATATATATATATATATATATATATATATATATATATATATATATATATATATATATATATATATATATATATATATATATATATATATATATATATATATATATCACCAACTAACCATTTTTTTGTAGGATCCAAAATCCATGTTTCCCACCTTGGCACTCCTTTTAGGGGGAGTAACAAGCAAGGGGGAGCAAGTGCATTTTTTCCGCTTCGCTACTCTACTTTTTGTTTCGACAAAAAGGGGGAGAAATATATTAAACATTCAAAACTTAATTTGATTTTCATCACTTAAGTAAAAAAAGTTTAATATAAAATTTTTTTAAGTCTTAAAAACCAAGATTTTGTGAGTTACTTAAAAACAAAGTGTATGTTTTGTCATCAACAAAAAGGGGGACATTGTTAATACAAATATCGCCTAAAAACGTTATTTATATTTTACGATCTTCGCTAAGTTTTGTTAATAACAAATGTAAACTTTAGTTTTTAAGTAAAACATAATCTTAGTTTTAAAGACTTGCATAAACTAGACTTTTGCTACATTTTACATTTCATAAAACACAGCACTTTTTATTTTTTAAAAATAGAATTGTCACATCACATTTATGGCAAGTTTTGTCATTATACATTTATGGAAAGAAATGTGTTTGACTTACTTAGATGTTGCTTGCAAGTTGAGTGTTTGACTTGATATTATGTGATGTGACATTGTTTGGTTTACAAGAGTAATGAGATGTGACTTGGTTTGGTTTGCAAGATTTATTGCAAAACCAACTGCAAGCCCGGCGGTACCCTGGAGGTACACGGGCGGAACCCTTTTGAGGGGTCCAACTGATCCGCCAGACCTGCAGAAGGTTTGGCTATAAATATTGAGCCACAAGTTGAATTTTGGCTCATCACTTGACATTATATTTTACACACACATTCATTCTTTCATCTAACCTCTTAACATTTTATATGTGAAGTTTCTTTTTGTAGCAAAGAGATTCACGAGCTTACTAAAAGTAACAAGTATTCAACACAACGTTGCAAGACTTGTTAGCTTAGCATTGTGTAGACTTGTGTAGTTTACACTTCATTTGATTGTGTATTTTCAGTAGTGATCGGTTAGTATTTTAGTCCTCAAAATACAAAGTGTATCGGGAGTAGTTGTACCCTTGTAAAAGAACTAACGGGAGTGGTTGTACCCTTGGTAAAGAACTCGACATCTAGCTTTGTGTCGGTAAAAGTATAAGCGACGTGTAAGGTTTTCTCCGCCGGTGAAAGGAGCTTGTTGACTAGTGAAAGTAACTCTCGAGTTGGATACTCGGGGCGTGGACGTAGGACAAGGAAAAAGAGTCCTTGTAGCCGAACCACGATAAATACTCGTGTTGTGGTTTGATCGTTTCTTTCATTTACTTGCATGTTATATATTGTGTTTGTGTATGTGTTCTTTGATCAAACGGAAAGTTTCAAAGCTAACTTAACAAGTTAAAAAGATTTTAATCGGTAAACTATTCAACCCCCCTTCTAGTTTTCCACACTGCTATCAGAAAATCAGTTTCTATTGGTATGCCGAATGTGATAATCGGCTTACCATATGAAACTAGTTATGGTTTTGGTGTTTGTCCTGATACGTATGACCCTAAGCTTGTGAAGATGATATTTAATGGTAAGTTGGGGGAAAGTTACAAAGTTGAAGTTTATACATTAAGCTCGGGGGTTTGGAGAGGTCCACATGGTAATCTACCCCGTAAATCAATTTGCATCGAAGGCTCTTCGGTATATATAGATGGGTGTTTATACTGGGACGCTTATGATCATATTAGCTTGTCTGGTGGATCATCTTGGCATTCTCAATTGATTATTTCATTTTCTACAACAAGTGAAGAATTTACAGAAACAAGCTATCTTAATTCTTTAACACTCAAGGGCAAACGCTGGTGGATATCTAAGTTGAGGGAATCTCTTGCTGTGTTCGAAATCAAGCGCCCGGATCTAGTTTATGGTGTATGGATGATGATGATGAATCATGGTGATCCAAAGTTGTTTACAAAAATATACAACATTAACTTGGCAGATGCATCGTCGCTACATGTATTTGCATTTGCAACGAGTGGTGAAGCTATAGTTAATATCAATGATGACAATGATGCTCTCTTTATGTATGAACCCAACTTAAAACAAATCAGTTTTGGCATTTCAGATTCATGCTATCAGTGTTGCTACACAGAAACACTACTTTTGGTTGATCATTGAGAATATAGTACTCAGATAGACACAATAACAAAGATGATGACAACATTTGTGGAGCTAAGAATATACGACATTTTCAAGCAAGGCATGGACGCTGAAGAGTGCAGTTATAGTTCACTAGTGAGTTTTTTATTTATTTTTTTTTTTTTTATTTTTTTTTTTTTTAACAATTTATCATGAACAGTATGCACTCACGTCTTTGTTGAAAGTTAGATATGTTTAGTTATATAGTTTGGTAGCCATTATCTTACTATAAGAGTATAAAGACCATTTGCTATCTCATGAGGTGGGGATCGTGGGAAAGGCATAAAAGCCATTGAAATTGTTATGCCATTCAAAATTATCTTATAGAGATATGAAAGATCATTCGAGGACCAAACTTTTTTTACATACCAAGAGGCTAATCTTCACCTTTCAATTAATCCAACAATTGAAAAAACCCACTTTCATCATTTTTTTTTGGGTAAAAGCCATATATTAGCAACGTACTTTTACAAATTTTCAAATCTAGGTAACAAACTTATTTTATTACTAATATAGTCATTGAAACCGGCTAATTTGTAACGATATAGTAAATATGACCTGCTGATTTAGTGAACTGACTAAAATACCCTTGTGTTCTTCACATAAATTTGCATCGTTAGTCCTTATACTAACGACCGTTAGTCTTTTAACGAAAATTAGAAATTAGATTTTTTTTTTCGTTTTCATCCGTTTTTCTTCCGCTTTCATCCGTTTTAGTCTATTTTTCTTCCGTTTTCGTCCGTTTTTCTTCCATTTGCGTACGTTTTTCTTTCGTTTTTCTTCCGTTTTCGTCCGTTTTTCTTCCATTTTCATCCGTCTTTCTTACGTTTTCATCCGTTTTTCTTACTTATTCATCCGTTTTTACACGTTTTCGTCTGTTTTTGCACGCTTTCGTTTGTTTTTAAATGTTTTCATCTGTTTTTCTCACGTATTGCATTTTTAGGTTAAAATCTCGCGAGTCTTGATGTAAAACATCATTCCAGACAACTTTCGTGTTTTACACTTTTGATGTTTTGGACCAGAAAATGGCCAAAATCGTCATTTAAAATCGATACAGAAACATTTTTATAAGATTGGACAAAAGCGGATAAAAGCGGACGAAAACGTAATAAAAACGGAAGAAAAACGTAAGAAAAACAGACGAAAACGGATAAAAACTGACGAAAACATGTAAAATCGGTCGAAAATGGATAAAAGCAGAAAAAAATGTAAGAAAAACGGACGAAAACGTAAAAAAAAGGACAAAAATGGAGAAAAACGAACGAAAACAGAAGAAAAACGGACTAAAACGTAATAAAAACGGACGAAAGCGGAAGAAAAATGGATGAAAACGAAAACGAGAAAAAAAAAATTTCTAATTTCGAATTTCTGTTAAAGGACTAACGGTCGTTAGTAAAAAGGACTAACGATGAAAAAATATGCCACTAACGGTCGTTAAAAAATGACGTGTCAGTCATTTTCCATATTCAGCAGGTAGCAGGTGACAATATTTACTATATCGTCGCAAATTAGCCGGTTTCAATGACTAGATTTGTAATAAAAAAAGTTTGTTACCTAGATTTGAAATTTTGTGAAAATACGTTGCTGATATATGGCTTTTACCCTTTTTTTTATTCAAATATTAATATCTTTCAAACCGTTAATCGTTAAGCGAAAAAAAATATACCGTTACGACGAGCATTTAATTATCTTTCTATAGATAGGCACTTTGACATATTTTCGACAATTGTTTTTTTTCATTTTTTTGTGGCCGAAAAAATCACATGTAATATATCATATGTGTAATATCACATGTGATATATCACATGTGATTTTTTCGGCTACGAAAAAAACGTGAAAAAAAAAAAATTTTTGTCAAAAGTATATCAAAGTGTCCGTCTATAAAAAGATAATTAAATGCTCGTCGCGATGGTGTAATTATTTTCGCTTAACGATTAATGGTTTAAGAGATATTTAAATTATAAAAAATGGATGAAATATTAAAATGTTTTTAATCTCAACCATTGATTTCTTTTTAGATGGATGGTGGGGATGAGTCCCTTGGTATGTAAGAAAAGTTTTGTATTTAATATAACTCGACTCATAGTAAATTTTATTAACTAATCAAAATATAAAGTTATGTCATTTCAAATAGTATTAGGGCCCGTTTGGTATGTGGGGTTTTTGTGGATTTAGGATTTAATTAATGTAAAACACATGTTTGGTTGTTTTTATAGGATATGGGTTTGGACTTGTAAGATAAATATTTGGGGATGTAAAAAAGTTAGAGGGTTAGTGGGTTTTATGACAATGTAGGACCATGTATGGTTTTTATCCACATATTTTTTTGTCTTTTTCTTTTTATTTACATTATAAAACAACATATTTTTATTTCTATCATATTATTATTAACAAAAATATTTTTTAATTGTATTTCAATATATAATATATATTTTTAAATATTATTTTCTCTCTCATAATCAAATCAAAATCATAATCCTAATCTACAACTTTACATTCAAATCTAAATTCTAATATAAACATATCTACAAACCAAACGGGGCCTTAAAGACTAGTTAGACCTGAATATTGGTCACCAAACATCTAACCACAAAGGCCAAAAATCCATTTATTTTTCTAAGACTTCTTTTATTTAATCAATTAATTTAGCATAATACTTTTGTAAACATATGACGGAAAAATAGTTAAAGACAAAAAAATAGCTACTAAACACATAATCACATTCCAGAAAAACAAAACCAAACATAATTTTGACGTTCAAGCATAGCATAAACCTCTTCAACTGGAAGGCAATAGTATGCCAACAAGTTTGCGCTTCGACTTGAAAACTTTCTAGCATTGAGCGAGATACCTTAATTTCCTCCAAGCAGACCAAAGATTTTGAATAAGCATGCCGAAAAGGACGATCACCAACCAACAGCTGCTCACCATGACCATCCATCCTAACTTGCGTGTGATCACTCTAAAATGTCTTCAAGTTAAGAAGAAAATCATTAACCGATTTCAACACGAGCAACAATTAGACCTTTCTTTTGCAAACTAAATAAAAAGTTCATCAAAACACACGTTAAACACCTAATCATAAGTTAATAACCACAAAATCACAAGATCTAGTAATCTCACATCATTTCGCTAAAATCAAGTCAAACCTAAACCAAACACATCAATCTTTCATATCTATCTGGTCTAGCATACAAAATATCACATGTAAATAAACTTTTATAGACATTAGGTGGCACGTTCATTGATTTGAGTCTCAGTTTTCTTGGGTTGTTTGTTTCACGTCTTCGAATTTTAGGACATTTATATATAGTTAAACCGAACTTGGATCAAAACCAAATTCAAAATCCGATATTCAGTCCAATTTGCGTTATAACTAGAGAAAACCGAAATTAAACTAATACCTTCTTAAATCGAAAAAAATGGACAAAGTTTATAATAAGATTAATTAAGAAAGGTTCGGGTCGGTTTGTTTTGCCAAAACCAAATGCGAACCAAAATTCACTTGCATAACTGAAACCTATCGATTTACGTTGGTAGATTTACCGTTTACGTCTGTTAGAAAGTAACTTAAACTTTAAAGGTTGTTTGGTAAATTTAGTAATTTGTGTGACTTGTAGTACAAGTTTGGTTAGAATTTAGAAACTGTTTTATGACAGCTTGTTTAGTCTATAAATAGTGATCATTAGCAATTTAGCATTATAATATTTGTACATTTGGAATTTGTATTTGGAACATTTTGAATTAGAAGTTGGTATTTTTTGAACTTTAGGTTTGGTACATTTGAATTTGTCTTTGTATTTGGTTTGGTAGTTTTGAATAAAGCTTCCGCTTCGTTTGTTCGATTTTGTTTGTTTGTTCGAAAGAAAACAAAATTGTTTAGGTTCGTTTGATTGAAGTTCGATTGTTTTGGGTTTAAAAGAATTTTTTAGAGGCATATGAATTTGAAAGTGGATTCGGGAATGATTAGTTTTTGGTTAATTGTTTGCATCCAGAGAATCTTTAAGATAGATATTCTTGGAACAAGTTTTGGTCGTGGGATTTTTGTTTTCGAATTTTACTTGTATACGGTGGTTTGGGCCAACAGTCTGAAAATTCCACTTTGTTTTAGTTTTGGGCCTATTTGGTGTATTTAGTGTACGGTTTTTCAAAGAATACTACAATGTAGTAACAACTAAACATCCTGTGTGGCTGGTATCTGGAAAATGAGTAGTTGGCAATCACATATGCACAAAAGTTCATTATAACAATTGAACGTCATCTTGAGCTGATCCTTAAATGGTCATTTGGGAGCTACACGCGAGTACTCAACCAGAATTTCTTCACGAATTTAAACCTTTTAAAATTTTACTTAATCCCTCCATCCTGTTTTTACATTCTAATTTTTAACTTGAAACTCAAGTAAATGCAGTGATTGAATAGAATAGAGTTGTAAGTGCATGGACTAAAAGAGTGCATTCCTAAGGTCAAGCTATGGGCTAAAAGAGTGCATTCCTGAGGTAATGTCAAGTTGTAAGTGAAGGGTTGGTTCTAATTAGATAGGCTCAAGGTTATTTTACACAACTTTACTCAATCTTCATCTTCTAAAAAAAGGTTATAGGTCTAATGTTTTGATCAACCCATACCCCGCCCTCGGCGGGATTGTGTATTGATAATGTTGTCTAAGGTTTTGATCAAGTGTTTGAGCACAA
This sequence comes from Artemisia argyi, assembly GCA_030686995.1. Taxonomy (NCBI): domain Eukaryota; kingdom Viridiplantae; phylum Streptophyta; class Magnoliopsida; order Asterales; family Asteraceae; genus Artemisia; species Artemisia argyi. Next base: position 28,109,937 of record CM060693.1, read on the forward strand.
TCGTATTTAGATCGAGTTGTACTTTTGTTGTTTATGTGAGTTTTGTGGCACTTGCTAAACAGCTAATTATGTATTGTTTTGAGTCTTCGAGGCTATTTAGGGGACGTTTGGTACGAATGGATTACAAATAATGAAATTACATGAGAGAATGGAATTGCAAAAAAAAAAAAAAAAAAAAAAAAGAAATAAACCTAAAGAATGTGATTGAATTTGATTTAGTACTTGGCCCATTAGCTTGCTTTTGATTCATATAACAGGAATTATGAGGGAAAAGTATGACAAGATAGAAAACGATGTCTAATCACTATAAGTTTTAAAGACTTTTAAGTCTTCTAACGTCTCATTTGAAAATGTTAACTTTATTTCTTCATATTTTCCACAAAACATGAAAAATTAACTTTTTGGATTTTTGAACAATCCAAAAAAATAAAACACAAATTTGGGACCATGTACTTCAAATTGACTAGATATATTGGATCAGTTTCTATAGATTATCTAGAATACAAGACTAAAGTAGCTTTATGCAAAAAGTGTTCTGATATGTATTTTCAACTAATTATTGCAATGATAATAATATAATTAGATCATCATTATGTATTTAAACTAAAGTATAAAAATAGCTGTTTAATGATTTAATTGCGCCAAAGCATGTATTGTTTCTTACCGAATATGTAATATGGGCAAGCTGAGTATGTAAGAACTCGGCGGGTTCGATTTTCAAGTAAAACCATATGAACTAATAACTTATATGCGAAACTCAACCATGTCCGCAACAAACGCAAAACATAATCATCCATCTTGAAATTCAAATGCAGTAGAAATTCAAATGACCAATTAACTTACCTATATAGATTATTCCTGAAATCACATGCTTTATATAAAAGGAAAACTTGTAAACTAAATGTTGCTAAAATTTGGTTGAGGTATTTCATCAAACATAACGTGGGAATTATGCAGCCTTATAAGCAATGAAAGAAGAACCATGTATGAATAAAATTAACCATCAACACATTACTTTAAGGGTGGTGGCAGTCATGATCCCATACATCAACCATAGCTCACCACCCACCAATAATATCATTTCACCTCATCCCATACCTCAACCATACCTCACCATACTTTTTTAGTGGCAACCATGATCCCATACCTCACCTAATTTTTATTTTATTTTTTATATTCATAAATTATATTAAACAATTTAATAAAAACATAATATTTCATTAATAATTAAAAGAAAATTACATAATACTTAAAAAAACATAATTAAAAAAAATTTACATAATACTCTCTCCGTCCCTAAATAAATGTCCAGTTTGACTTTTTAGAGTCAAACTAGTTCAACTTTGACATTAAATATTTTTTTATTATATAATACATGATAAAAAACTATACAATTGAAAAATACACTTAAAACCTAATTCATTCATATATTTTGCTTCAAAATATCATATAACACCCACAAAAATAGTTAAGGTCAAAATTGAACCAGTTTGACTCTGAAAAGTCAAAATGGACATTTATTTAAGGACGGATGTAGTACTTTAAAAAAACATAATTATATCTAAAAATCGGTAGGCCATCCATATTTCTCCGCGTACTCATGTTTTTTGGCAATAGTGATATCTCGCACAACCGGATTGGCTATGTGATCGTGCGGTGCGTTGTAGAACTTCAGCGCACGTAAATAATCCTTTTCTTCAACACTACGGAGTTGTGCCGCCATCAACTTTTCGGCAATGTCATCATTTGCAATCCTTTTCTCCACCACCATCTCCAATAGTTGTGTTTTCTTTACCGTGTAGGAGTCGAAGCTCGCAACAACACTTCCCTTTGTCGACGCCTCACTATCGGTCTTTCTCCCTTTTCTTTTCCGTGTAGGAGTTGTGTCGTCATTTAGATCTGGAAGAATAACAGTCTCAACATTGTCATTGCTTCCGAACTCGTAGTAGCTAGATTCCGACGACTTTCTTCGTTTGTCGAAATTAGATGCCGAAGATGTTCGAACAAAACATGGTTGTTGCAACCATTTGTCTTCTCCCCTAACAACCTCCCATGCTTCAATATGAGTAAAAGACTTGCCCTTAATTTTCTTATCATAATCGGCCATGGCATTTGTCATGACGTTAACATCGCAACACCCACTCTCACGAATATGATTCTACAATTATAAAAGCAAGAGTATATAAATTAATACAAGTATATAAATTAACGGAATCATATAAATTAACGCAATCATATAAATTAACGCAAGTATATAGTTTAAAAATTACTTGTTGGATGAATAGCCTGTTAAAGACACCCATGGCGGTATTAATATTTTACCACTTTGTGTTCAAGCTATGATGAGTTCGAGTAGTATCTTTCACGCTATCCTTGAAATGCTCCAGAATTCTAGCCCAAAAACTTTCTCTATTTTGTTCATTCCCGACTTTTCGACATGTCGAGACATGAACCCACGCTTTTGCCAAAGCCACCTCTTCGACCGACGTCCAATTTTTTTTATCCGCTTTAGTTTTTTTTCCCTTGAACTACTTGAACTTCTTCATCATCTTGTATATCAAATAATAATATAACAAATAAATTACCACAAGTATAACAAATAATAATATAACAAATAAATTATAACATATAAAATTTTAACATATAAAATTATAAGAAGTATATCGAATAATAATATAACAACGAAATTATAACAAATAAAATTATAAATTAATACCGATTTGAGTTTGTGGTTGCTTTTCAGGAACAAAATAAGCATCATCATCCTCGTAATCATATGGCGGTAGTTGTCGTTCAACACTTGGTTCACGCCGCAAAGGACCTTCACGGTAGTCGGTGAACGGGTCAAAATCACTTGTCATTGATATATTGTATTGGCTAGGATTCATTGGTGGAGGTTTGGTAAAATATTGGTGTTGATGGTATTGTGGATTCATCGGTGGAGGTTGGGGATAGTAGGCCGATTGAGGACTCATTTGGTGTTGATGGTATTGTGGATTCATCGGTGGAACTTGCGGACGAACGCCACGACCTCTTGTTGAGGTTGAAACACCTTTTGATTTCTTTGGATCCATGCTACAATTTTTTTATAAGTATAATATATAGAAGGTAATGGTAATTTGAATTGGAAGTGATTTTTTACAAATGTAAAAGTCTAGTATTTTTTTTTTTTTTTTTTTTTTTTTTTTTTTTTTTTTAACCACGCTCCCCCAACAGATCTTTTATCTCCCAACATTCAAAATAATTAATGCTCAACGTATACTTTTGCTCCATGTCATTGCAGTATGCTTTGCCGATTTGCTCCATACCACTGCCAAACCGCATGGGTGGCAACGGTGTTCCCGTGCCGTTTGGATTGATACCGAAAGCAAACCGCAACCACTGCCACCACCCTAAGCTCATAATTAGGTCAAGTGGCATCAACTATCAAGTATCAACAAAGTATTAAAATTTTCAGTTATCACAAATCTTCACTACGACGTGAATCTCTTCTTATTTGGATTTAGATTTATAAATCTGAATTTCTAATTGACACATTCAACCCATTAACCTTACTGTCGTTGCCCGTGAGTCCTATTTTCAGGGGACCACCTGGCTGCCTTAGAGCACAAGGTGCAGTGAAGAGACTTAGCCTCTTCATTCGGGCCCCACCCCTGCCACATCACAAAACACCTCAACTTCAACTAACCACAACAAACCCCCCCTCACCAAACAACAAACCTCAACTTCCCCATTAGGGCCCCACCTCTTAAACACTTATTTTTTTTTATTCATTTCATTAAATAAATTAAATTAATTTCACAAATACTAAAAAATAAAAAAACATACTAATTTTATTTCATCAAATAAAAAAGTTACAATACGGAAAAAAAAATACGATACGGGAAAAAAAATACAACACATACGACACTAAAAACCGAACCTAATTATTACTATTTCGTTGAAATTCTTCCCATTGTTGTTGTTGCCAAACATGCTCGATGAGACATAGTTGAAGCCTTGAGTGTGTGCGTTTATCATGTAGTTATTTGGTTTTTCTTCTTTGCGTTGCGCAACGTTCGACCCATGTCTGTTGCATATTTGGTGTCGGCGGAATATATATTTCGGCAGGGTCGGATATATGAAAATGTTGATCTTTCAAAATCATGTTATGCATTATGATGCACGAGTACATGATTATCCGTAACTTGCCCACAGTATATGCACGCGCTGGTTGGGCAATAATATGCCAACGTCCTTCTAGGACACCAGAAGCTCTTTCGATATCTTTTCGCGCAGTTTCTTGTTTCGCTTTCCATGCGGCGTGTTTTGGGTTGTTTGCAACAGTAAAGGACTTGACAAACGATGCTCAATGTGGGTAAATTCCATCTGCTAGATAATACCCATTTTTAAATGTACGTCCGTATACTTCAAACGGAACTTGAGGGCCAATATCGTCAATCAGGTCGTCGAATAAAGGAGAATTATATAAAACGGTCAGATCGTTATTCGCACCTGCCACACCAAAAAACGCATGCCAAATCCACAAATCATAAGACGCAACAGCTTCAAGCATTATAGTTGGATATTTTTTATCACCTCTGTGAAATTGCCCTTGCCATTCTTTTGGGCAATTCTTCCATTCCCAGTGCATACAATCGATGCTTCCCAACATTCCCGAAATCTTATGAACCATGCTATGTGCGTGGTATAAGTTACGAACGTCGTCCTCAGTTGGTTTTCTTAAAAACTCCTTCCCAAACAAATGGATTATGCACATAGTAAAAAAATCTAGACAATCACGTGCACAGTGTTCACCTATTTGTAAATACTCATCTAATGAATCAGGTGATATCCCGTACGCCAATTGGCGTAGGGCACATGTGCATTTCATAATCACACTTAAACTCATTACACCCGCAGCATTGGGTCGTTGTCTAAAAAAAAATCAAAATGAGCAGGAAGAGGATCATGAGTGTCAATATATGTTTCAATACCTTCGACTATTTCTAAGAATAATTTACGGCTCATACGGTAACGACGTCGAAAATTCTCTTCAGGATATTTTGGTTGATCACCAAAATAGTCGGCCCGTAGACGTGCTTCAGCAACATCACGTTCACGCCGAATGTATGTACGGCGATGTGAATGACCGACTGCTTGATTTTGCAACTCTTGCTCGTTTTCGAACTCTTGGATAATCAGCTCTAGCTCTTGTATCTCTTCAAAGTCACTAACTTCGGAATAAGATGATTCACTCATTGTTTTTGCTTTGGAATGAAATGTGTTAGGTTTTTTGGAATGAAATGTGTTAGTTTTTTGGAATGAAATGTGTGAAATATGTAATATATATAGGGATAGTATGTAATGGTTTTAGGGGGTTAAAAAAAAAAAGGGACGAACGTTTTAATTTTAAACGTTATACAACGTTTAGAAATGAAAAAGCCTGCCACTTCTCAGCTTTTCACCTTCGCCGTAGCCACGGGGAGGTGACCAACGGCGAGGGCCGTTTGGTGTGGCGGCGAGCAACGGCTCGCCGTTGTCTTTGCCAACTAGGACGGCGAAGGTCCCTTCGCTGACTGCACCTTGTGCTCTTATCAGCCGTTAGATCTTGCAACTTTCAATCCTATCCGTCTTAATTCAACTTTTGATATTAGCGTTAGATTTGTTTTCAGCCATCAGATGTAAAAAACTGAAAAAAACCGCTACTCAACCGTACACAAATAACTGTTATGTCAGTGTCCTTGCATAAATTTTTATCAATAACTTCTCTCACTTATCTCTCTCATATTTTTTTCCTCTCAGTAACTTCTTTCACACACAAAAAACACACACAAAATGATACTCCACAAGTCCAGAGTATATGATTCATAAGAATCAATTGTTTATACCAGGATCTCTGCTACCACAATCCTTAGCCTCCGCCACAAAAACACAGATAAAAAAACTCGCATATTCAACTTTCTTTTTCACTTTAGCAACCATCAACCGCCACCACCACAATCCTTAGCCGCCAACACTACATTCTTTTCAAACCGACGCTGCCACCACCAGTTTATTTTATATCTATGGATATAACTGGTTGGTTGTTTTCGTGGCGGTTTGTTTGGATAGGTGGCTCTGAGCGGTTATGAGTTGTAGTGGTTTTGGAGGCGGTTTTGAGTTTCAGTTGAGTAAACCCATCAAGAAAGTTGAATATCCGAGTTCCAGTTGAAAAAACCAGTTGATGAATCTTAGTTTGTTTTGGTGGTAATAAATTTCTTTTATTCAAGTAGTTCATGTGAATTGAGTCGTATGTTCTTTACGATTATTTTTTGAATGATTTCATTTGTTAGATTGTATTTGCTTATTTTCTTTCTCTTTTTGTGTACATGCAGGCATCAACTACCTGTTCCATTCGGGGTTTTGATTTTGTGCTTATTTCTGTGGTTTGGTGCTGCGTGTTGGTTCAGCAGGGTTGCTTCAGCGTGTTGGTTTAGCATGCTGAAATGCTTACAGTGTGTTGTCTCTCTAAACCAAAATAACATGCTTACAAATATTTTCAGCCCTATACTTTTCCCTCTTTATGTTCCTCGATCTTCACAAAACCCTAACACACTCACCCACAACTGCTGCTCCTTCTTCCTCCTCACAAGTATCCATTGTTTGTGGTTCTACATAAATAACATCATTCAAGATATCAAAGGTATAAATAGATCAGACAGGGACATCTGCACTCTAATTTTAATTATTGTATGATGATTTATCTGTGGGAATCTATCTGATTTTTATTATTGCTAATGATTGTTAAAAATTCTTATGATGGAGTATGTTTATTTCGTTAATGGATGTATTTTTGTGTGTTGATGTAATTTGATATGCGGATGTACACTCGCTCACGTTCTTCAGTTTTCATTTTCATTTTCATATTTATTTATCAAAACACTCATTACTTCCACACTAATCAAAACCCGTTTTCCTCAGGTACAAGATCCAATGCAATTTTGCCCCTTTTCATATTTTTTCAAATTATTAGTATTAACTGATCTGATCCATTGATTTTGTTTTGAATTTAGGTGTAGAACCTAAAACCCTGAAATGGGTGATGAAAAAGAAGTGAAAGAAGTTGTAAAAATTGATGAGAAAACTGAAAAGGGTTTAAAGAGAGTAAGAAGAAGAAAAAGGGTATTTTTGGAAGGATTTGGAGTAGTTTGTTTAGGTTGGGTAGTGGTGATGATTTTGAGAAAAGGTTGCAATATATAACTAAAGAGGAAGGGAGTATTGTTATGAGGATGAAGAGGCGAGCTATGCGGTGGAGGAGGACTGCCCGCAATTTGATTATCTTTTCGGTTCTTATTGAGGTAGTTTTGGCTTTTAGTTTTGTTATTGGCGTAATTCATAGCTTGTGGCATTGTGTAATGTATAATGTATGATGTTGTGTGTTAGTTGGCTAAATTTATGATGCTTTCGGTTAATTATGAGTTATATGGTTTTTTGCGTGTATATGTAGTATGTTTGTTTATTTAGCGATGTCAAGGGAGTTATGGAAGTAGAATGGGTTGATTTGGTGATTGATTACTTATGATTTCGTGTTGTTGCCAAGTTATGCATGGAATTGGTTTAGTCATTGTGTTCTTCTCTGGTAGATAATTTAATTTGTGCAAGAGAGTAATCGGTGATGATTGGCTTTGTGTGTAGTTGTAGTGTGATCATCATTTGGGCATTTGGTAAGTGTATTAGATATTCCAAGGGAGTGTTGAAATTAGAATTGGCTGCTCTAATGAAGTTTATATACTTCTTAGTTGGCATGCCTTTCCCAAGTAGATATGCTACTATATGCAAGAGAATAGCTAACAGTTAACATTTGCCTATTGTATATGATGGTTTTAGCATGCAGTGAGCTCTTGTCACATGCCAGGACATTCCAATGTGAATGCACATTTTATTAAAGACATGTTTATCTGATTTAATGTTGTATATGTGTATAGTTCTTGTGGGATAGTCACTCAAAAGCATTATATTGAAGGCACTAGCTCGGTATGGCATTTCGACTATAGTATGAAGAAATGTGTGTATTTCTTAATAGGGCAATAATAATTAAGCCATACAAATTAGTTACTTGGTGAAATCATTGTAGGGCATGACTTGATTTTGTTCTGTAACAGTTGGTTGCAATCGGTTATGCTATAATGACAACAAGAACAGTGGACATGGAGTGGAGAATGAGATCATTGCGTGTCTTACCAATGTTTCTTTTGCCCGCCCTATCATTCGCTTTGTATTATGGACTTCAGAACTTCACTAAGTTTTGTAAGTTTGCACTTTTCTAATCCCTCTTGATCCCATTCAAGATTTACATTGTTAATTATAATGCTTATAACCATGTCCACCTTCAATTTGTCAGTCTGGTTCTAGAAGTCTTATCGTAGCAGAATATAGTGATTTTTAATGTGGTCTCATGTAGATGATCACAAGGATCAGAAAACATTAGAGAAGCTTAGGGCTAAAAGGCAAGATAAAATTGATGAACTTAAGGAAAGGATTAATTACTACATCACTCAGCAACTCATTCAGGTATAGTTTAAAGCTACTTGAACATTTTTATATCATAATAATTGTAATCAGGGGATATTTAGCATTGTGTTTCAAAAGGGATTACGCGATATGGAATATTCAGAATCACATAACTATAACAAAATGGGCTGCATCAGATGATATTTGGATATGCTTTGTGTTGTTTGAAGTTGTAATATTTAGATTAGTATTTGGAAATTTCTGTTTCCTCAATAGTTTATATGTCAGTTTTGGTGTAGCTACTCGTATACTGATTTTTTGTCAGACTAAGGTTCACTACACACACACACACACACACACACTAATAATTAACTGTATAATACTTGAAACAAGCTAATCAGATAACACTTTCAATAAGCAATGAAATTAACATCTTTGGCACTTTTTACAACCTTTTAGTGGAGGACTCTTTTCTTATTGGGCCTCATGCCTTTTTATACTGGTGGGGTTGATTTTGTTGTGACTGGGTCTTGGCAGAAGTTTATTTAACATTTTTTCATGGTATTTAACATTTTTTCATGGAGAACCTATAGATTGTTTTCAGTTGATACAGACATAGTACTAATTTTCGACCTATTTTGCATAAATACGATCCTGACCCAGCAGCAAAAGCAGCTGCTGCATCTGTCCTTGCATCCAAATTGGGGGCGGATTCAGGCCTAAAAGTGTTTCTTGGGGACGAATCACAACAGAACCCATACGCCACAGGGAAGAGCAGTGATGCTGAGCTTCAATAATCCACTGGTCTTCGTAAACGAAATCAATCGAATACTAGATCTTCTGGAAGCAATGCAGGCCAACAATCCGCTAAAGAAGTGGCCCAATATGAAGAAAATGAGATTTCTGAGAATTCACCACACGGGCAGTTGGTTAGTTTGGACTAGATATCGAATTGAATTGGGATATGGAGGAAAAAGTTGAATTCTCGATTTGTTTTCTGGATTTGTTGATTGACATTAATTGTTTTATGTGTTTTGCAGAACATGGAGGTTTAGTTATCACACTAGAAAAGGACACCACCAAATCACACGTACTAATTTTTATGCAATGATATCACATGTACATACTCACTTACTCAAATAGTGAAGTTAGATGTGTATTACGACATTTGGTTTGTTTCATTTTAGTAACAAAATAATTGATTTTGTGTCAGTTGAGGGTATTTTCCAAGTAACGTTTTGTAACTGGTTGTAGGTTTTGAAAACTTAAATGTCTTAGAATTGCTGGTGGGTTGAGTAACAGGTAGAAATGGGTAATTTTCAAAAGGGTCTATTAAGTTTCACATACACAAGATAATTACATGATCATGATGTTTTTGTAACTGATGGGTTGGTTGGTTTCGATCTCTTTATTTTACTAAAAGAATATTCTCATTGTTCCTTCAATTCTACTTGTGTAACAGTTGGAAGATGACCAAATGGACAAAGAATCGGAGGAGTTGGCAGTATTGATGGCTGCACATGGTGTGATTGGAAAACGGGTTGATCACATGGAGGCATGCTTCATGATGGCCGTAGATTACATGATTCAATTTGCTGAAAAGGATGACGATGATAAGGTTATTTTACAAAGTTTTCGTCATCTGGCCTTTTATATTAAAAACAGTTATAGCTAAAGTATGGGTCATAAGTCATAACAAGCTTTTGATTAGATAATTTAAGCGTAAGTTTCTGTTGGAGGTAATCAAGGAGACCGTTTTATCGCATCTTATCAAAAAGTGCCCCCCACATGTGAGTATTCATGCTCCATTATCAGTAGTTTCTTCTACTTATTTCATATAGTTTTGATTCTTTTTGTATAGGTTCAATTTGTTGGGCTGCTATGTCAAACCCCTCAGAAAGAAAGTAGGCACGGATTACTTAGACGAGTAGCAGGTTGTGGTGCATTTGAAAGCGGGAATATAGCAAAAGTTCATCTTCCAGGGGAAAATCTTAATGACATAGCTAATCAGGCTAATGATTTATTGGAGGTGCTTACATTCATTTCAAAAGCCTTAATAGTAGGTTTATTCATGTGTGAAGATTAGTAGGTTTTCTGTCTATATTGCTCGAGTCATGTAAAATTACCTATTTTACCCGTTACTCGATACACCCTTTTTTGCCACATCTACTGAAATCTTTTGGATGACATTTGTTGGTTATTTTTGTTTGTGCTATCGTGCAACTACACACAGCCTAAATTAAACCCAAATAAGTTTTGACGAATTTTGAGGATATCTTTCTATATAAAATCTTGGAAGTGAAATATTTTGTGCTTTATTACGGCTCTTGACCCGCATTCCCTCTAAAAGGAATTACTGTTGCAAATTTCAGGTTGTTCTCTAATAGCCTTCTTTTTCGCTACAAACTATGTGGAATAAGTAATGACTATGGTGGAATGGTTGGTGGTCACTACACTTCCTTTGTAATGGTGCACAACAGTATGCTATGTATGAATACAGTTTATATTGTTGAAATATAGTGACCGTGTAATCTCCGGTTTTTTACTATGTCCTACTTCTTTCCTTTATTCAGGTACAAGTTAATGTTGCGGCTGCTACAGAACTTACACAGGGGGTCAGGGGCATATAGATGAACAGACACTTGCTGAAGTTGAAGAAATACTAAAACCAGTAAAGAATCAGACATGGCCTAGCGGTATTCAGAAAATTTGAGCATTGTTTGTTACTACCAGCCCCTGTTCCCCTTCCTTGTGTATGAGTTTATTGAGCATAAAAAGTACTCATTAGTATTCTCTTGTATCTGTTGTACACTTCTTTATATCTACTGCAATGTGCGACATCACCAAGCTTCAACGTAGATAAAGAAAGGTATGCACTCTTTGATTTTGTGTTTTTATTTGTATTGATTTGGATTTTTTTTGCTTGATTGTAAAGTAATTTTGTATAGATCAGTCATTTTTCTTCTGATGGCATTTGATCGGTTTTGTAGGGCATTTTAACATATATGTTTAGAGTCACAACCATCCATTACGCAAAAAACCAACAATATGGCCTTAGTCTTTGGGACAAGCATCGGGTGCTTCTGCTTACTATTTTTAGGATTCGGGTTTGTTTTTTGGTACAGAAGACTATATAAGTATAACCAACAAGTTTTCTTTGATATCAAGGGTAAGTGTTAAAACTTTCATTAACTTAACTTTTCTCTCTTTTTCATGTTTTAAACAGGTGCTGAACTTTTCATGTTCAGAACAATATCGAGAGGAAGTATGTATGGGGAACTTAAGAAGATTCCAGTTTTGAGAACTTCAAGTAGCCACAAGCAACTTCACAAGCAAGAACATAATTGGAAAAGGCGGTTTTGGTATCGTGTACAAAGGTATTCTCTCAGATGGAACAGCTGTAGATGTTAAACACCTTAAAGATGGAAATGCAGTTGGTGGTGAGATCTTCAGGACTGAAGTTGAGATGATTATCATAGTAGTTTATATGGATATTATACAACTTTTTCTAAATTTGCTTATGAGACATCTGTTTAAGAATCTATAATTATTTTGTGATGCAATATGAGTTTTTGTTTGTTTTTTTATCGTACTTTTGAGATAATGAGTGCAGGCATCCAAATGTACTCTTGCAAGTTTTTTTAGCAAGTATAAAATATGTAAATATAGTTTTGAAGTATGGGCTAGGGGTGTCATTCGGGCTGACCCGACCCGAGTCATTTCGGGTCGAGTAAATTGGGTCAACCCGAATTCTAAACAAGGTCGGGTTCGAGTAAATTTAGCCTCAACCCGACACGCCTAACCCGGCTAAACTAACACTTTACATGGAAAAATACTCGTGTTGACCCTGAACTCGAATTGACCCGACCCAAACCCGAGTTGACCCGACCCGAGTTGACCCGAGTTCTAAACAGGGTCGGGTTCGGGTATGTGTTTTGAAGGCTTGACCCGAATGACAACCCTACTATGGGCTTATGCCCAAATTTAAATAAGGGTAATATTTTTGTTTGGATCCATTTAACATTTTTTGGTATATATGATTTTTTTTTATCCACATTTATATGTATTCTTAAAATGACAAAAGTTCAACATAGATCCACTTTTTGTCATAGATCTGTTGAAACAATCTCACCCGTCTATCTAATCCCCTCTAATTTTGATCTAACCACCAGGATTAAACCAAACAATTACACTACAAGGGCAATATGGTAAATTTAGAAAATCATCACAAACAAAACCTGCAAAAAAACACACACATACGAATGTGAAAATCTCAATTTTCTCTCAATTATGATCAAAAACAAAAACGATCACCACCATCGCCACTAGTCTCTGCCATTGAAGAACCTTGAACCCGTTTACGGTCATCTACTTATATCAACTCATCAGATCCGCCTTACACTCACCATCGACTCGGCACTACATTCACTGGTATTGAAGTTTTAAATTTATCATTCATATGTTTTCAATCGGTGTTGAATATGCATACCAACTGTTCGATGAAAGTCCTAAACCAAAGTATTGCCGATTGAGGACAATTATTTTAGTAGCCTTACTTGTGGTTATGTTTTCTGACTCATAGATGTAGTTCTACTTTTGATGTGAATTCTATAACACTTGTGTAATAGCTCTTATTTGTTGCTAATGTGTTCTATAATAACTTACTTGATAGTCGTGTTAGTGGCACAAGTGAGATTGAGTCTTTAGATTGTGATTAGTTGGAAACTGAATATACACTAATTCCGTTCATGTGTTAATGTTGTTCCAAGTTCTAGTTGATGGATGGGTTGCACTATTACTTTCAAGATGAGTATAAAAGGTTATGCGTTAATTACAAAATTTGTATGAATTTCTAACGAAAGTAGTATAATTTGTTATATACACACAACTTAAAAAGGTTTAGAGTAATAGCTTCATCTTCATGGGACAGAACCATTCGATTATGGGGCGTATTTGATGGAAAAGGTTTAGTATAAACATTTTCTCACACTAACAATGTTCTTACCATTGTTTATTCCCCAGATGGCAAGCATTTGGCTTCCAGCACATTAGATGGTCAAATTCATTGCTGGAGGACGGTTGATGACTGATCGTAGAAAATCACATGTGATTTTCGGAGAATCACATGTGATTTTCAGAGAATCACATGTGATTTTCAGAGAATTATATATTGGCTGAGGAAGTAGTAAATATATGTGTATGTATGATGTTGCTGACGAGGTTAGTTTATTGTTTTACGCTATTACTTACAGATGAGTTCTTTTAAGTCCTAAGATGGACGGGTGTGATTAGATGGACGGGTGGAATCTCTAATAACATCCTTTTTCTCTGAATAGGCTTAGACTCGGCCTTCGGCTTAGGCTTTTCTTCAACTCTTTTATGCGAAAAGGGTTCATTTTACAATATATCAACTGATGTGTGTTTATGTTGTGCCACTATGTGTTCTCCTTTTATATCGACGCTTGAGGATGATTTTTACTTAAAACTTGCTGCTAGAGCTAATTTTGCAGCTGCAAGCACAGATGCCATAAGGTATATTTCTATCAATATTTGTATATGACAAGTAAACATATCATAAACATATTAAATGGTTGATTTGGGTTGTTTTCCAAATGAATCAAACCAAGGGATTTAGATAAAGGGGGAACAAGTTACGGGTTAGTTAGTAATGAGTGCTAAGACAATTTGAAAAGCTAATAAGACTTGCACCAAATAGTCAAATGATCATCGTTGAGTAAATTTCTCATAAGATTGACGACGTTCATTAGATAGTTAAACATGATGAATTTGTTGCTTTGTAATCTAAAAACCATTATGTCGTTAACTGTTAATATGTGATTTGTTTTGAATCACATGTGATTTGTTCCGAATCAATTAAACCAGTTAAACATCATCATCAGAAGTAAAGAAGTCGAGGTTCAAGTACTTAAGCCCCCTTCACAGAAAATGAGAGATGTGATTGAAGATATTTATGCAGTTGATAAACCAAATCAAGATAAGGTCAATAATCCACAAGGGGCTCGAAACAAAGGTGGATGCAGGTGAACAAGCGACGAGAATTGATGCAGCCGAACAAGTGACTAAAGCTTCTTGAATATCATACTTTGTTTAGATTTCGTTTTTCATATCATACTTTTTTTAGATTTGGTTTTTTCTTTATTTTTATTGCACTGTTATGCGGATCTTAATTCAACTGTATTTAATTAAATTTTTTTGGATGTTCTAGCAGATTTGGTATTTGTTACTGAATATAAATGCAAGTTGAAAAGTTGCATCACTAAATCACATGTGATTTGTGAACAAATCACATGTGATTTCCCAAATCACATTTGATTTGTGAACAAGTCACATGTGATTTCGCAAATGACATGTAATTTACAAATTACATGTGATTTTTGAAACAATTACATGTGATCTAGATATAAAAATATTCCTATGTTACAACCATCAGATTATGACATTTTGCAACAACATAAAAACAAGAATACAAATGTTAAAAAATGGCATGTAAAAATCCATTTCATACTTATAATGAGATATTACCATGAGTTTTACCAAAACACTACCATCAGTACTTGTTCACTACTACGACAATCAGTAATTACCAAAAGACTAGCATCAATATCTAAACTTAATAAAATGAAGAAATGTACATAAATCATCACTCTAAATCATCACTCGTACATAAAACCTAATCCTCTTCCCCTTGAATTTCTTTAACACCTTCTTACGCTCATCATTTTCAGAATCTTCGTCGGAATCAGCTTTCGGCTTAGGCTTTTCTTTAACTTTTTTAAGCAAGACCTGTAGTTAGCTAAAATACAAACATGTAGTTAGTAAAACGTAATTTTAAATTATTACTCAGAGTTATACTACAAAATCATGCTAAAATACAAACATGTAGTTAGTAAAACGTAATTTTAAATTATTACTCAGAGTTATACTACAAAATCACATGTGATTCAATACAAATCACATGTGATTCAGTACAAAATCACATGTGATTCATAACAAATCACATGTGATTCAATACAATACACATCCCATGGATTAATCGCTGTAATCTTCTTTACTTCTGAAATAATTAGTTCTACCCTTTAATGGCTTAGAAGACCACTTTTTACAGCTATAAGCCCGCAAGACACATGAAACCAAAGAGCCTAACACAAAATGCAATAAGGTGCAACCGCTTGTGCTGGATTCAACCTAAATTAATGCTGTAAATTCTTATGGTTAATGATTTACTGTAGTTGTAGAAATAAAGATACGTTATTGCTACATAAGAAACTACAATCAAAGAATTAATTTTGTACAACTACAAAATCTGTACATAAAATTAATGAGAGTGCTTACCTCTCATATGAATTACCTGTTACAGAATCATATGTGATTTTGCTTCCGAATCACATATGATTATCACAGATGCATTTCATCAAACACATGGTGTGCATCTGGATCATCAACAACTTCATCTATAACCTAAATATCAGAATCCACCACACGATTTTCAACATGCAGAACTTGAACAAAGAGTAAATTACAAGTGATATACACTTTTCGATAACAAAAAAAAAAAAAAAAAAAAAAAATCACATGTAATTTTACCTACAATTTCTTGTACATCATCTTCTAGATCTATAATTTCTGGTTCATCATCTTTAATAACCTCTATTTCTTTCAAGTTTGTTCAATTAACTAATTTTAACCATTTTTAGATCAGTAACCTACAGCGGATCGACAGACGGACTTCAGATCGATGGTGGATGACAGCGGCGGATCGACGGCTGATGACGGTGGTGAATTGATGGCGGAGCAATGGCGAATTGACGGTTATATGGAGGATCGCCGGCGGATTGACGGTTAATCGGAATTTAGATCGGAATTTGAGAGTGTTTTGTGAGCGTGTTTGTGTTTGCTCTATTTTTTGGGGGAAAAATGAAGCCCGTTAATTTTTTTGTTTTTTTTATATTTGTCCTTTTTGCCCTTGTTGTGTAATTATCAGATGCAATCTCAGCCTTTGGATCATATTGAGATGGATGGTTGAGATGTGCTCACCGGATCTATGACAATGGGTGGGTCTATGGGGATCTCATCTCTTCTTAAAATAATTTGTTTTAATATTTTGTTGACTTTTTTCAATTATTTGTGAAAATAATTCTTTATAAGTTTTTAAGTACAATATTTTCAAGTGATACCGTTTTATTTTTCGTTTTTGTTTAATGTTTAAATGATGTTTAAAAGGTTTTGGATAGCCAAGTTTTTAGTTTATTCGTGTGTTATATAGATGATAAATTACGTGATATAAAATTGCCCTGATACAATGTACGGATATTATGCTAGTTCTAATTACTCATTGGACCATTCTTCTAATTAGAACAAGTTTTAAAAGGCCCACTCAAGACTCAACCTCATTTTTGTTTTTATCAAAAACCCAAATAATTAACCAATCCAAGACGGTCAATTTTGCCAGCTCCACGAGTCGCTGACTGTATATATATTCCACGAAGTCACGAACCTGCTTTTAATTGGGTCCATTTCTTTGGAATATAATAATATAATTGCAAAGACTTGAAGTCTTTGGTGTCTAATCACTACAAGTTTATTCTATGATCTTTATGCTACCTACCCTTTTCGCCTTGAGGCTTGCGGTTCTGGAAAAAGCAGCGACCGGGCCAGGGACCCTTGGGTTCATTTGGGCCACTGTCGTTTTATTAGGTGGCTTTGCCATTACTATAGACCAAACAAATTTCTGGTTCATCACTGTTATTCTATTAATAGAAGGTATCAGGATCTTTAAACGTAGCCGTGTGCTAGAATGGCAGCACAAAGCCACTTGGTCATTAACCGACGCTGGAATTAATAGCTCATTCTAAGTTCATGCCCATAAGTCAAAACTGAAATTAATACATTAGCAAGAAGATGCTGAGCCAAAACATGCAATCTGAAAAATACTAAAACAAAAATGCATAATTTATTCGTCTATGGGATTCATCTTGAATGCATTAACTCTACACTTTTTAAAACATGCTTTCTATTTAATCTCTCTTATCTCTTTCTTTTTATAGATCTAAGTCTAACAAAGCAACATCAAGAAATCAAATTACAGAAATTACATACTATGCTTAAGTTAGTTTAATTAGTCAATATCACATGAATCGGAACTAAACAAGTCGAGGCACTAATAAGGGACAAACTGAGTAACTAACTTCCTAGTCCGTACATTGTGAAACCAAGTTCGCAGACAAATTGAGTTTTAGGCGATCTTAGCACACTGTAAACATGAAGTACGATTCAACTAATAACTATAAAAACAACTAACATAATATGATCGCAACTAAGTTTACAACAAATCAGGCATTAAGTAAACCCTGTTGATTCTAACGGTTTATGTGATTTCCTACTAGCTAATCAACTTCAAGGCTCAACATCCTTTCTTAGCAAGACCTACTACAAATCTTGGCCATCTTGGTGCAACATGAACACAAACAGCAATTCTACTACCAAATACAAAGACGAATAAAACAATATGATTGCACACATGTATAGATCTAACAGATTATTACAGACGATTTCTCATTTAAATGGAATAAAGAAATAGTATCAATCAAGAAGACACATATACACTTACGCATCCTAATCTCATAAACGCGATCTTATACTATTATACGAAACAAAATCGAGTCAGACTTATCAGTTTATCCGCGCCTATTACCTAAAAAACTTTATTGAATCTCGTTTAATCGAAACTAAAACAAATAGAATCAATCAACATACATCTTAATTAAGTAGCCAAAATATCAGATCTTACTCGATATAATATCCAAAAATAACGACGAAAAAATCCTCGATGACCTGCACATAGCGGTGGGCCTCGGCCTAGGAGTGGCCAAGTGATCAAAAACAACATACACTTGTTTGTTATACACTTCATAAAAGAGAAAAGAGGCATTCGTTGGTGTAAGAATGCCAACCGAGCGAAGCTCCTTTGGCCATTCTGTGAAACGTTGCGGTGTATAGCGGAAAAAAGTTTTAGTTTTTTGTATAGCCAAAAAACAGTCATAGTTTTTTTGTCAAAAGATATATTACTTCCTTTATTATCGACCCTAAATATCTGATTCTTCCTCAACTCTATCTGTTAATCATTTTGGCAACAACATTGTCAACCCAAATTATCACTCCAAGACATACTAACATAGTAACATACTTCAAATCACTTCAGCAATTCCCATGTCAGCCAAAACATCCTAAACCATTTGCAGTATAAAAGATAATATAATCCTCACCATTAGATTTGATTAAATGGATTATGAAGATTAGTCCCTGAGTATGCATCAAAAACTTGGCCCCTAATTTATATTATAAGGATTTTGTTAGTAGTATTATATCTATTGTTTGAAACATAGATGTCAATCCAACGAGCTAGCCAGCCCGTACGTAGCCTAGCGTTACCCATGCATGACATACTAATATACTTCAAATCACTCCACCAATTCCCATGTCAGCCCAAAACCTCTAACAGATATGTGTGAGCTAGATTTTACAGCACGAAAGCTATTAATTCCAGCGTCGGTTAATGACCAAGTGGCTTGCTTGGTGCTGCCATTCTAGCACACGGCTACGTTTAAAGATCCTGGTACCTTCTATTAATAGAATAACAGTGATGAACCAGAAATTTGTTTGGTCTATAGTAATGGCAAAGCCACCTAATAAAACGACAGTGGCCTAAATGAACCCAAGGGTCCCTGGCCCGGTCGCTGCTTTTTCTAGAACCGCAAGCCTCAAGGCGAAAAGGGTAGGCAGCATAAAGATCATAGAATAAACTTGTAGTGATTTAGACACCAAAGACTTCAAGTCTTTGCAATTATATTACTAGTATTATATTCCAAAGAAATGGACCCATTTAAAGCAGGTTCGTGGAATATACAGTCAGCGACTCGTGGAGCTGGCAAAATTGACCGTCTTGGATTGGTTAATTATTTGGGTTTTTGATAAAAAAAAAAATGAGGTCGAGCCTCGAGTGGGCCTTTTAAAACTTGTTCTAATTAGAAGAATGGTACAATGAGTAATTAGAATGGTCCAATGAACGTGCCCTAAGTCTTTCATCTTTTAGTCTTGATTTTGATTTAATACTTGGGCCTATTTGCTTGCTTTTGATTCATATCATACGAATTATGGGGAAGAGTATGACAAGATAGAAAACGATGTCTAATCACTAGTAGTTTTAAAAACTTTTAAGTCTTCTAACATCTAATTTGGAAATGTTAACTTTATTTCTTCATCATTTTCCAAAAAACATGACAAATTTACTTTTTTGGATTTTTGAACAATCCAAAAAAAAAATAAAACACAAATTTGAGACCATGTACTTCAAATTGACAAGATATATATTAAATCAGTTTGTATAGATTATCTAGAATACAAGACTAAAGTAGCTTTATGCAAAGAGAGTTACGATATGTATTTTGAACTAATTATTGCAATGATAATAATATAATTAGATCATCATTATGTATTTAAACTAAAGTATAAAAATACTCCATAGCTGTTTAATGATTTTATTGCGCCAAAGCATGTATTGTTTCTTACCGAATATATAATATGGGCCAAGCTGAGTATGTAAGAACTCGGCGGGTTCGATTTTCAAGTCAAACCAAATGAACTAATAACTTATATGCGAAACTAAACCATGTCCACAGCAAACACAAAACATAATCATCCATCTTGAAATTCAAATGGAGTAGAGATTCAAATGACTAATTAACTTACATTTATAGATTATTCCTGAAATCACATGCTTTTTATAAAAGGAAAACTTGTAAACTAAATGTTGCTAAAATTTGGTTGAGGCAATGAAAGAAGAACCATGTATGAATAAAATTAACCATGAAAACATTACTTTAAGCTCATAATTGGGTTAAAGTGGTATCAAGTATCAACACAATATTAAAATTTTCAGTTATCACAAATCCTCTCTACGACGTAAATATCTTATTTGGATTAAGATTTTATAAATCTGAGGGGTGCTTGGTGGGGGTTAAGGGGGTGGGGAATGTGAAAGAGTTTGATTAAAGGTGCTTGGTTGGAGGGGGTAATATAATGATTACCATTAATGGGTAATGGATCATTATAGAGTAAATTGAAGGGTAAGTGATTGATTATCCACCGTCCTTTATTTCTTTGTATTCCCATTCTATTTACCCACTACTAATTAACCAGGCACACCCTGAATTTCTAGTTGACACATCCAACCCATTCTAATTACTCACTGGACCATTCTTCTAATTAGAACAAGTTTTAAAAGGCCCACTCGAGACTCCACCTCATTTTTGTTTTTATCAAAAACCCAAATAATTAACCAATCCAAGACGGTCAATTTTGCCAGCTCCACGAGTCGCTGACTGTATATTCCACGAACCTGCTTTTAATTGGGTCCATTTCTTTGGAATATAATACTAGTAATATAATTGCAAAGACTTGAAGTCTTTGGTGTCTAAATCACTACAAGTTTATTCTAGGGGTGAGCATCGAATGCTTAAAACCGAACCGGACCGACGAACCGGACCGAACCGACAAAAACCGAACCGGACCTACGGCCCGTCGGTTCGGTTTCGGTTTTGGGTTTTCATGGTTTTCGGTTTCGGTTCGGTTCGGTTCGGCCCAAAACCGACAAAAACACACACAAAAACACGTGAACCGGACCGAACCGACGGACCCGACATAAAACCGAACCGAACCGACCATATTCGGTTCGGTTTCGGTTCGGCCCAAACATGATTTTCGGTTTTCGGTTTTGTCGGTTCGGGTCGGTTTTGAACCGATGCTCTGCCCTAGTTTATTCTATGATCTTTATGCTACCTACCCTTTTCGCCTTGAGGCTTGCGGTTCTAGAAAAAGCAGCGACCGGGCCAGGGACCCTTGGGTTCATTTGGGCCACTGTCGTTTTATTAGGTGGCTTTGCCATTACTATAGACCAAACAAATTTCTGGTTCATCACTGTTATTCTATTAATAGAAGGTACCAGGATCTTTAAACGTAGCCGTGTGCTAGAATGGCAGCACCAAGCAAGCCACTTGGTCATTAACCGACGCTGGAATTAATAGCTTTCGTGCTGTAAAATCTAGCTCACACATATCTGTTAGAGGTTTTGGGCTGACATGGGAATTGGTGGAGTGATTTGAAGTATATTAGTATGTCATGCATGGGTAACGCTAGGCTACGTACGGGCTGGCTAGCTCGTTGGATTGACATCTATGTTTCAAACAAAAGATATAATACTACTAACAAAATCCTTATAATATAAATTAGGGGCCAAGTTTTTGATGCATACTAAGGGACTAATCTTCATAATCCATTTAATCAAATCTAATGGTGAGGATTATATTATCTTTTATACTGCAAATGGTTTAGGATGTTTTGGCTGACATGGGAATTGCTGAAGTGATTTGATGTATGTTACTATGTTAGTATGTCTTGGAGTGATAATTCGGGTTGACAATGTTGTTGCCAAAATGATTAACAGATAGAGTTGAGGAAGAATCAGATATTATAGGGTCGATAATAAAGGAAGTAATATCTTTTGACAAAAAAAACTAATGACTGTTTTTTGGCTATACAAAAAACTAAAACTTTTTTCCACTATACACCGCAACGATTCACAGAATGGCCGAAGGAGCTTCGCTCGGTTGGCATTCTTACACGAACGAATCTTCTCTCTTTTATGAAGTGTATAACAAACAAGTGGGAGTGAGAGGCAGGACTCAAACCTATGTAGAAAAAAATCAACAGAATTACTGTATGTTGTTTTTGATCACTTGGCCACTCCCAGGCCGAGGCCCACCGCTATGTGCAGGTCATCGAGGATTTTTTCGTCGTTATTTTTGGATATTATATCGAATACGTAAGATCTGATATTTTGGCTACTTAATTAAGACTAGACGAGTACCCGTGCATAGCAACGGGATTTTATAGCGACAGATAATTTATTGATAAAACAAAGTTTATACGTTATAAATGAAAAATAATAAAAGTTTGAAGATTTTGGAATTAAACATAATGTTTTGAAACCCGGTTCGACCCGGGTGGTTCAACTGGTTGAACCGTTCTGCTAAAAAAACGGGTTCGAAGCGTCCCGGGTCAACCCGGTTTGTGTTTTAATTGGTTGTACAATGTGAATAAATCATTGTACTTTTAAGTAAGGGATAATGTTTTGAAACTCGGTTAAATCATTGTACTTTTAAGTAAAGGATAATGTTTTGAAACCCGGTTCGACGCGGGTGGTTCAACCGGTTAAACTGTTCCGATCGAAAAATGGGTCGATTTAAACCGGGTCAACTTGCTAGGTTGGGTCCAAAACGGGTCAAATTAAACCGGGTTAACCCGCCGGGTTTGAAGCGTCCCAGGTCAACCCGATTTGTGTTTGAATTGGTTGTACAATGTGAATAAATAATTGTACTTTTAAGTATTGGGGTGTTTTAATAAGAGTATTAACGAGTGTTAATACCTGCGCGTTGCTGCGGAATTCTTTTGTTGCCGTTAGCTACTTAACGTGAAGTTAGTTACCTAGGACTGACTTTGCAATTGATGTATAACATGAATGACCATTTATGTAAATTATGTGAGGATTAAATTTGCAATGAACCGTTAAGATGAAGGAAAAAGTGCGTACTTTTTTTTAAATGTTAAAGTAATGGTCGTTAGTTAACAGCCGTTAAATAACTAACGGCTGTTTGTACTGTACAAATAGGACTGAATTTGCAATTGATGTATAATATGAAGGACCATTTATGTAAATTATGTAAGGACTAAATATACAATGAACCACTGAGATGAAGGACAAAGTGCGTACAATTTTTTTTTTAAATGTTAAAGATAACGGTCGTTAATTAACAGCCGTTAAATAGCTAAAGAACGTTAGTACTAAAAAAAATAAAAAAAATACTGTACAAACCACTGTAGCAGCTACAGTGGTCGTCACCCATCAACCTCCCCACATTTAGTGTATATATATATATATATATATATATATATATATATATATATATATATATATATATATATATATATATCTCAACCTATATATAGCACAAGTGTGATTGCTATTTTTAGAGGCAAAAATTCTCCCAAAATTCTAAAAGAATGACACCTGGAAACATCACTACTAATAGCAAGTTTTCAAAAAAATTTTAAAATCAATTCTGGATAAATTATTTATAAGAAAATCCCTTCAAACTAGGAACCGTAATTCATATCACTTATTATTTTGTTTTCAAAATTCACCTGTACACACATCACACACATACCACAAACATATTAATCATCCATCATCAACCGTACCAAAAATCACGATTTGATTACAATCGCCAATTTGAAACTTCATCAATTAATTTCTGTTAAAATCCACCAATGCTTCATATAGTGGAAAATTATATCATTAACAGTTAATTATATCTTTAAATCTGAATCAAGGATTTAAAGTGATAACACAATGTAAGCTATCTTGATCCTCAAATTCATAATCGTATTTCCAAATTTTTATGTATAATATGGAATTAGGATTTTGTTTTATTGATCTGTAATTGTTTTTATTTATTTTATTGAAATTGGTTTAATTAGGGTTCTAGGCTAGAAATATTGTTAAGATTAGAGAACCTCAACAATCATTTTTCCGAAAATTTATATTCACTTATTTGATGTTTAATATGAGTAAACAATTTTGATAATAGGTGCGCGTGATGGAATATACCGCTGCATAGGTATTGATTTTCATTTATTTTTTAATTTTACCCTAAATGTGATTTTTAGCATTTTTTATTGAATGTGTTTTGACATAATTTTGATTGAAGATTGAATTGGAGTGTTTGGTATTACTCTATGAAATTGATTAGGATTCAAAATCAATTAAAATAAGTGACCCCAAAAAGCCCCTAATGGCGAACTTTGAATTCATGTTCGAATTATTTCGTACTTTTGACTGTTTCTGTTTTTGTTTTGAGTTTATTACTTGCACCAGTTTTGAAGGTACGATTAGTAGCACATATTTCAGTTTCATGGTTTTCCTTTGTGAAGTAGTTGGTCTAATAAATTTTAGGCTTTTTTCTTTGTACTTGATCAGGCAGTGACAGAGAAAACAAATCTCAATCCAGCTGAAGTTGGAGATATTGTTGTCGGATATGTCTTGGGAGTGGGTTCCCAAATATCAAGCGAATGCAGAATGACCGCTTTCTATGCAGGGTTTCCTGGTAAGTCCAAGACTCGAGAGAGTGCAGTACCTGATTACCTAGATCTAAGATGATTATCTAATAAATGATTTCTCATTGTTCCAGTTAGGACCAAAAAAAAGACAATGTTTATCAGTTCTTAGGCAGCTGCTAATGTACCTGCGGCTATTAAAGTTGGATTTTACGATATTAGGATTGGTGCTGGTTTGGAATCCATGACTGCCAATCCGATGGCTTGGGATGGATCGGTTAACCCAAGGGTATACTTTTATCTCCGACTCACCTGTGAATATATACTCACATATATTTATATGTGAATCCGTAGTCTGTTGTATGTTTATATTTTGCTTGTGATTAACATTAATAGGTGAAGACAATGGCACAAGCTCAAGATTGTCTTCTTCCAATGGGGATTACGTCAGAAAATGTTTCACAACGCTTTGGCATGACGAGGAAGGAACAAGATCAGGTTGCAGTGAGTTGAATAGAACTATATAGAAAGGTTGTTTTTTCGTTCAAATGCAGCCTTTTTAACGGTGTTTGGGTTGCATAGGTTGATTCAAATAGGAAGGTTGTTGCTGCAACAACTTCTGGTAAATTTAAGGACGAGATCATTCGCTTCAAGACTAAGGTATAAATGGCTTTTTTCCCATATGTTATTATATTACGTTTTGCTTCATTTTGATATAATGTTTTATTTGGAGAAAAGACCGTTGACCTAAAAACCGAAGACGAAAAGCCTGTTACAATCTCTTTTGATCATGGCGTCTGTCCGGGAACTACTTTGGCAGATCTTGCGAAACTTGAGCCAGTATTTAAGAAGGATGGGTAAACCACTGCTGGTACATAACAAAGCTCTCTTCATTAGCCACAAGTGTATTTCTTGGCACGTGATCTTACTGATCAATCAAATACTAATAGTTTATTTTTACTCTAAAAACTTACCAAAAAATGTTTACAATTTGTGAGCATTCTAACCATGAAAATATTGCATTACTCTGTGATGGAGCAAGTACATTGTCCCACTATATGAATATAGATGTCTAAAATGCTAAATTGTCATGGTCATAGGATCATATCCATAGATGACCTGGTGTTACTATCGATAAAATGTAACCCATGTCAACCGACTTATAAGTGAATGGGTTGAATATGCCACTTTTAGTTCAATATGTCATTTTACATTTACCCTTTTGTAGGCTTCACAGATGAAACTACACCTAACTATCAATGCAATCTAGGTCCAGATGGCAGGCAAGGGACGTTGATGAATGGCCTGATCTATGCAGTGGAGCAGTTGAATTCGTTGCCACAAGGGAATTCCTGGTTCATGTGATCTAATCTATAGCTTTATTTTTCACTTCTCTAAACGTTTATCTCTATAATAATTTATTATAGATTTCCTACGTACGTAAGCCAATGCCTGCAAACTGATGTTTCAATGAATGCCTTGCAAACTGGTGCAACAGTGTGAGCTTGCATCGCTATCAGCCGAGTCATTGCTGATCTTCCAGTAACTTCATGTTAATTGTGGTTATAGGTGAACATAGTTGGGACGGATAATGGGTCTAAATTGGCATAATCTTAGATATTGGCTAGGTTATTGACCTGGTTTTTGTCCGGTTTGAAAACTTTTATTTTTATAAATAATTAGTGTTCCTAATTAACTTATTTCAAGTTTTCAACTATAATAATATAATATATAATATAATTGAAAATAAATGGGTCACAATTGCCACCTTTAGTACTTGTGGTGGCACATGGCTACCCATAAGTATTTAATCTTATTGATATTTTACCCTCTGATAATAGGTTCGAAGTTGGTGTGTTAGTGATCTGTTTCATTTTTATAATTTGTTGTAGATTTTTCGATGTCACAAACTAATAATATGGTTGCTGCAGGAGGGTCCTCGAACAATGGTAGGAATTGCCACATTTGACTCAACCATCCATTTTTAAAATCTGAAACAAGCATTGCAACATGTAAATATAATGGTAGATTACTGATTGTATATTTTTTGTACGGTGTGCGCTAACCCGGAACACGTGTTGTCCAAATGTGAATATGCATATTTGGCCTGGTAACATTGATGAAAACAGAGGTTAATATGAAATTGTCCTCTTTTTTGCTCTTATGCCGCAGGAACCTCATAAATTACTTCAACCAGTAGACAAGACTATAGCTATTGAATTTGCAGAGTACCAGGTGAACCTTTTATCTTAATTGCACTCATTAGATTTTGGTATAAATATTTGGTGTTTTTTCTTCTTGAGGTTTCAAGCGTACTTGAATTCATATATTTTATTGTTAACATAACCTTTTGAGCATTCATATTATGTGTCTGTATAATGGTATGCGTTTCTTATGTGTGAATTTTATTTAATTTTTCTTTTCTATTGATTCAACACTAGAGTGAACAAGGATGTTATAATGAAACGCAGTCCCACTCTTAAAAACTTATATTAAAATTTATGAACATCTTTTAAGTTTAATTTAGTTTGCTTAGTAGTAATTGTGACTTTTCTCTACCATAAATAGTCATTTTTCAATCAAAGGATATAACCTTGAATTAAAATAGAGGTCATTTCAGCAAGATGTTGACAATGTTTTCAAATTGTATCTTATTCAACTTTCTCTATTGTTAAGATATTGCTTGATTTGCTTATGATGCTTATGAGCTGTTATAGTAGATATTAGCACAAATATGAGACACAAAATGATATATTTGTGACTTCAATTGAGTAAAATTTGATTGACATGAAACACTTTTTGTCTAATGTTTGAGGGTGTTTGTTTAAGGTTATTTTGTGGGCTTGTGGGCTTATTTGATTTCGGTTTATATAAGCCTAAAGTTTATGGCTTATTTTGAGACTTATTGGCATATATATGCTTATTACATAATAAGCTTATATAAGCCCATAAGTCTCAAAGATTATCACGCATGTCTCTAATGAGACTTGAACTCACAACCACTTTGTAATTAGACCACTCACATACCGCTCGGCCAAAGGCCTTTGTAGAGATTGAGCATATAAACCTGCAATTGCTCATATGTTCAGGTTCTTTAACAAAAGCATTTTTGCGCATTAGTTGAGGTGTATGTTGTATGTTTAATCAACTATTTCATGGAGAAGGATTTTAGACATGTGAGTAAAACAAATTATATAGTTTCTATATCATCCTACTTCATGGAGATATGCTACATTTGTGGTGTTTGATATAACACGTGGTGGAAACCAGGCATATGTTTGATATTCTATAACCTTAAAATGACTTATTCTCCATTTGTCCTCTATACTAGAAACTATATGTTTTCTTGATTTTTAATTTCGCAACCACTTGCCTTAGTTGCATGATCAAGGAGTTTTACATTTGATCTGGTCTTTCTTTTTTCCCTCTAATTAGGTACTTTAATAGATGTTTCTCATCATAATAATTATTCGTTTGATATGTTTTAATATAGAACCAGCTTGTGCAAGAAACCATACAAAGTGTAAAATTTGTGAAGTTATCGAGAGTTACCAAAGAAACAAGAATATGTTACCTATTGAGACTTTGTTATGAAATAGAAGGAAACTACACCGATGAAGCCACTAACGTTCTCTCGGAATTGTTGCATAAGCTTTAAACATATTTTTAGTATTCATTCAATGTTTTGTTATTCCTTTAATACAATTTTTCATTCTATTTATTTGTGCAACTCATTTTATACTTTTTATGTATTTTTTTATGTATTTTTTTTTTTTTTGGTATGACATAATCAAATATAAATACTCATTAAAATGATTTCATTAAGCTAGCCCGCCCATCGGGCGGGTCTTGAAGCTAGTATATATATATATATATATATATATATATATATATATATATATATAATTACATTTAACTTTCTCTCTCATTTGACCATTGTTGAAAACTCAACATTTCACTTTTGACTATTTTTCTATTATAGGTAGTATAGATGTATGTTGATTGATTCTATTTGTTTTAGTTTCGATTAAACGAAATTCAATAAAGTGTTTTTAGGTAATAGGCGCGGATAAACTGATAAGTCTGATTCTATTCGATTATGTTTCTATTTGTATAAGATCTTATATGAGATTAGGATGCTTTAAGTGTATATGTGTATTCTTGATTGATACTATTTCTTTAGTCCATTTAAATGAAAAATCATCTATAATAATCTGTTAGGCTACCCACAGTAAGGGGATTCAATCCCCTTACTTTTCCTTGACACGTCAGCTTTCTCTTTCCAGCGACCTGCTGGCGATTCACTGCCCCAGTAAGGGCGACCTAGTTCATTTTTTTTTTATTTTTTTTTTTTTATTTTTTTTTTTTTACAAACTTAATAAATAAAACATTAATTTCATTAATAAAAATAAAATAGTACATAGATTGAAAACATAAACTTAAACATTACATAAACTTCAATTAAATCCTAACTTCAGTTGTAGTCCGGGTGATCCCAAGTCTGAGAGTTGTCGGAGCGGTAACCGTCGTCGTAAGGATCAAAGCTCGCAAACCTCTCTTCTTCTAACTGAGCTTCCAACCTGCTCAGTTCCCGCTCCTTCTCAGAGTTCCAGCCATCATCATCTGCTGCCACATTTTCCTCAAAACTTACCTGAAAATTATCCAGACGAGGCAGCTGTTGTTGTTGCTCAACAACTCTTTGTGCAGATGAACTTGATTCACCTTGCACAAATTGTTGTTGTTGTTGTTGTTCAACCATAGCAGCTTCCACATTTTCTTCAAAGCTCCAACGAATCTTGTTTGTTTTTTGGGCATGTATCTGACTCACACAGCCACGCAATGCCTCAACAACGACATGATCTTTACGAAATTCGTCGTATAAAAACTGGTCGATCACATATTTCCTGTCGTCAGAAATGTGATCGCAATCTGAGTAGCGTGTTCTCATTCGTTGTTTGAGGGCCTTTGCCAGCTCAAACCTGCTAATTACTTCGGAAATAGCTTCTTGACGACCCGTGTCGTCTTTCTCAGCTTGGTTTTTGACCCATTTTTGAAATTCTTCGACGGTATGAGGCAGTTTGTTACACGACATTTTGAATTGCAATATGTGTGAGATTTTGTGAATTTAAGTGTGTAAAATATGTTGTGTTAATGTGGTATTTATAGTGTGTTAAATTTATATATATATATTTTTTGAATGTAACGGCTAGTAGGTGGATTTTTTTTTTTTTTTTTTGCTTTTTGAATCCAACGTAAACAAAAAGAGTAAAAAAAAACTAGAAAGTAATCGGTCCTATACTCGACCATTTGTCCCATTTTGGTTGCCTCGACCGATTAACCACAGCAACAACGATCGACAAGGATCGATCGATTTAGTCGGTCGTGCATCTCTACTATCGCCAGCCTTAGATCTATACATGTGTGCAATCACACTAGTACACAAAGTGTTTTTAACAACGGTTAAAATACTTTTTTTTTAAAGCGGTATTGAACCGTAGTATTAGAGAGCAGGATAATTTAACTATCTTATAAAGCATTTAGGCTTATTAAATATAGAAATACTTAAAATTAAACATTACATATTTTAATGCTAAAGTTACAAGTAATATCAACACAATTAGACATTTAATACATTAAAATCAATACAATTAGACATTTACAATGAGTTATTCACATTGTACAACCAGTTAAAAGCATAGCTATCAAATTAAATACAACCAATTGAAACACCCCCTTACTAAAAAGAACAAGAAAATACAACATAATCCAAAATATAAAATAATTAAATACACTAATTAATGTTATTTTTAAAACACTCCTAAAATGAAAAGTACATGTTATTATACATATTGTACAAACTAATAAAACACACAAAAGTTTATACAATCTAATAAGTTGATGGTAGATATAGTTTTGAAAACCAAACCGGACCACGTGTTCAAACGGGAACTGGTGTCGCCACTGGTTCGGCTAGCCAATAAAAGCCATCCGAAAATGAACCAAAGAGGACCCTTTGGAACCGATACAAACTTGTGAGCCATGCCTTATCGGGATCTATTTCTTCGGTTAATTGTCACAGGGTACCCGTCACTGCAACTTATAGCGGTTGAAAACCGCTATAAAAGACATGCTAAACACATCACAGGACTATTAATATATCATTATTTACAGCGGTTAAACTTAACCGTTATATTTGGTGTTTAGTTTGGTGGCGGGAATATTTTAATGGCGGGCTTTAATGGTGGCGGGAATATTTTAATGGCGGGAATATGTATATATTTTAGACATTTTTATAACGGTTGTTTTATACCGTTATATTTCTTTATTTATTTATTTTTCCCTTTTTACAAAAATGTAATTTCCTTTTACCTGTACAAAACAAGAGCAGTACCTAAAAGTAATTTCTTCCTGTATAATAATAAAACTCAACTAGAAGAGCCAAACACTAGAAGAGCCACAACTAAAATATACTAGAATTTCAATAAATCAAATGAATAAAACTATTACTTAACAATTTGGTAAACTAAGATAATTATCTCATACACAAAAATATCATCAAATGTCATGATACCAAACTTTCAAATCCTGTCCATAACCTACCATACATATCCAATTCGACAATAAAAACCTCAATTCTGAAATAGTGAGAAATGAGTCGAGTAAAATTGTGGCACGGAATTCTCAACCCATTCATCAATTTGCCGCATAGTTCTCGGTTTCATGTCATTCCAAACCTATATACAAATCAAAACGAGGAGTTAATGATGTATTTTACAAGAAAACAAGATTTAGTGTAGAACAAAGTAAACAAATATTTACAAATACTCACTGTTTGCGGGAAGTTTGATTGTTTTTTAAAGAAAAGCTCAAACATAGCTATAGCCACATAGTAACCACATTCCCATGTGGATTCTTGTTGAGGACACTAAATTCAAATGAAGCATAGATTACATATATGCAACTAAATCAAGTGAGCATAACAATATATATTTACATATATGAAAGATGATTTACCTTAACCATATTCCAAGTCCAATCAACGGAAGACGATCATGACATGCCCTAAAATTCAATATTGTTTAATTGGATTACTTTATGTACCCAATTGGCAATTTAATATAAATGCTAGAATATACTTACGCTTCTACTATTGGGATCAAAGAGTATATGCTAGGTTTCTTGTCCAAACTCTTATTGAGTGAATCCAATATGTATCCCGTCTACATCAAAGGGCAAATCACAAATAACATCCAATGTCCACTATGTATATTTTTAAACATTTTAGTGCAAATGATGATATAGTTAAAACCATATAAGAAACAAAGGATATAAAAAGCAATGAATGGAACTTACCTTTGCAAATATGGTGCAACAAATATGGTTTTGTCTTTTTGTACTCTTAAGGTACTTTGAATGTGTTTCACGACGTTATCACCATCTTCTCCATGGCATAATCGGGAATCAATCCTTGAAGGGTTTAGGATCCCACACTTGTTCTTATCCTTAAAGTGATTTTGAATCAGCGAATATAGATGCCTAAAAATCAAGACAAATTATTACCTTAAAGCATTAGCATAAAAAATATAACGACTTATGTTATCATAAGAGATAGTAAAATATATAAGGAACTTACATTCCCCACCAGTGTAAAATACAAAATCTAAACTTTATAAATAACTACTAATATGTCATAAAAAGTTTAAATATAATGTTACAATCTGGAGAATAGATACAAGATATAAATTTTATAAATAACTACTAATATGTCGTAAAAAGTTTAAATATAAAATTTACCGATCAACTAAGGCCATACTTACAAAAGTCTAATAACGAAAAAAATTACTGCTCATTACACTATAACCAATTAGATAGAGCCCGTGTACAACACACGGGTCTGAATTATTCGTCAGAATATAAGGTTATGTCATTTCAAATAGTATTAAAGACTAGTTAGACCCGAATATTGCTCACCAAACATCTAACCACAAAGGCCAAAAACCCATTTCTTTTCCTTAGACTTCTTTTATTTAATCAATTAATTTAACATATTACTTTTGTAAACATATGACGGAAAAATAGTTAAAGACAAAAAATAGCACTAAACACATAATCACATTCCAGAAAAACAAAACCAAACATAATTTTGACGTTCAAGCATAGCATAAACCTCTTCAACTGGAAGGCAACAGTAAGCAACAAGTTTGCGCCTCGTCTTGAAAACTTTCTAGCATTGAGGCGAGATACCTTAATTTCCTCCAAGCAGACCTAAGATTTTGAATAAGTATGCCAAAAAGGACGATCACCAACCAACAACTGCTCACCATGACCATCCATCCTAACTTGCGTGTGATCACTCTAAAATGTTTTCAAGTTAAGAAGAAAATCACTAACCGATTTCAACACGAGCAACAATTAGACCTTTCTTTTTCAAACTAAATAAAAAGTTCATCTAAACACACGTTAAACACCTAATCATAAGTTAATAACCGCAAAATCACAAGATCTAGTAATCTCACATCATTTCACTAAAATCAAGTCAAACCTAAACCAAACACATCAATCTTTCATATCTATCTGGTCTAGATTACAAAATATCACAAGTAAACAAACTTCTATAGACATTAGGCGGAGCGTTCATTGATTTGAGTCTCGGTTTTCTTGGGTTGTTTGTTTCACGTCTTCGAATTTTAGGACATTTATATCTATACTACTATATAAAACATTTAAGTTGTGGGCTCTACCAAAATTAAGATAAGGAGCTCCAATAATGTAATGACATGTGGCACTTCTCAACTAAAATACCACCTTTATTTTCAAATTAAAATATCTTTTTATCTATTCATTTTTTTTATGATCTAATTTCATCATATTTTTTAAAATTTTATGCTCTTTAATTTAACATTCATTTTAATATATTTTTATGAGCTTTTAGTTTTTACATTTTTAGTGGGTTTTATTTTTTTTCATTTAAATTTTTTACAACTTTAACCTTCATTTCAATTAATAAAATCTTGAGTCGTCAAAATCATATACTTTTGGGGGAGTGTTTAACGGGTAACAGATTGCGAGGGTCTTTTTATATGCGGGAATAATGATGTCACGGGAAAGCTACAGGAAACCAAAACAAACACATACCAAACATATACATTCGGAGTGTTGTGAAACAAATTCACTAAGCGGGTATGGAATTACGGGGAGATTTGGGCTAACAATTTATTTATTATATTTATAGTTAAACCGAACTTGGATCAAAACCAAATTCAAAATCCGGTATTCAGTCCAATTTGCGTTATAACTAGTGAAAACCGAAACTAAACTAATACCTTCTTAAATAGAAAAAAATGGACAAAGTTTATAATAAAATTAATTAAGAAAGGTTCGGGGTCGGTTTGTTTTGCCAAAAGCCCAAAACCAAATGCGAACAAAAATTCACTTGCATAACTGAAACCTATCGATTTACGTTGGTAGATTTACGTTTGTTAGAAAGTGACTTAAACTTTAAGGGTTGTTTGGTAAATTTGGTAATTTGTGTGATTAGTCGTACAAGTTTGGTTAGAATTTGGAAACTATTTTATGACAGCTTGTTTAGTCTATAAATAGTGATCATTAGCATTAGAATATTTGTACATTTGGAATTTGTATTTGGAACATTTTGAATTAAAGTTGGTATTTTTTGAACTTCGGGTTTGGTACCTTTAAATTTGTTTTTGTATTTGGCTTGGTAATTTTGAATAAAGCTTTCGCTTCGTTTGTTCGATTTTGTTTGTTTGTTTGAAAGAAAAAAAAATGTTTAGGTTCGTTTGATTGGATTTCGATTGTTTTGGGTTTAAAGAATTTTTTGGATGCATCTGAATTTGAAAGTGGATTTGGGAATGATTAGTTTTTGGTTAATTGTTTGCATCCAGAGAATCTTTAAGATAGATATTCTTGGAACAGGTTTTGCCGTTTTGGTCGTGGGATTTTTGTTTTCGAATTCTACTTTGTATTCGGTGGTTTGGGCCAACAGTTTGAAAATTCCACATTGTTTTAGTTGTGGGCCTATTTGGTGTATTTAGTATATGGTTTTTCAAAGAATACTATTGAAAACTGCCAACTAAATAGGGGTTAGGGGTGTTAAAAAAACCAAGAAACCGACTAACCGAGCCTATCCTTTCAATTTGAAACCGTAAAAAACCGATAACCGAAGAAATAGAAACCTAGAAAACCCGAAACCGGAAAAGCCCGCTTATCACGGTTCAGTTTCGGTTTTTTACTTTTAGTTATCCGCGGTTACCCTAACCGAACCGTGTACAATATACATGTAGTTATCCACAAATCATTCATAAAAATGTAAAAGTATTAACTATATTATTGCACTACTTTTATCGTATAACAAATTTTTACTTATCTAATGTGACCATTTATTAATATCCATGGATTACATATGATTATAGTGGTAGTTACCTATAAATGTCATATAAATAGTATTAGTTAATTTGTTACACATGATAATTTGAATGTTTTATTGGGAAGGAACAACTTTACAATAACTCTAATCTCTTCAATGTTACTTAATTTTACGACAATAATGACATATTACATTCTAATTTATGTTATTGTTTGTCCGATTTGATTTAATTAATTTTTTAGAATGGTTAACTGTGACCCGAACCGCGGGTAACCGCTCATTTCGGGTACCCACATGTCCAGTTACCCGCGTAGTACGGTTCGGTTTCGGATAATAAAATTAACTACCCGCCACGCAATGGATAGTAAAAATCTCCAACCAAACCGAGACGAACCGCCCTGTGAACACCCCTAATAGGGGTAGCAGAAAAACCAAAAAATCCGAATAAACCGAAAACCAAAACCGAACCGAACCAAAAATAACCGAACCGAATTTGCCAAAACCGAACCAAACCGAACTTTTAATTCGGTTCTCGGTTTGGATATGGTTTTGGTAATAACCGAAAACCGAATTCATATAAATTTATATATAAAAAGATCAATAAAATGGTGTAACTTTCTTACGAGAACCACTCTTATCTGCAAGAACTGCGAGAACCACTTTTGAACCCTTAGATTGTTTGATCAATGGATATGATTGATTATGCCATTAGTGTCATTAAAAAAAAGATTAGGAAAATTTTGTAAATCTAAAAGGGTAATGTAGACATTTCTAATTTACCCCTAAAAATATGGAAGGAACCGATTATCTAATTAACACCTTTACTTTCTCTCAAAACCTAAAAACCACCCCCAACAAACACTCTGATCCGCCTCTGACTCCTCCCAAACCAACTAGTGAACCGGGTGCAGTTGATAGGCCCACCTGGGAGAAAAATTCAAGTGTTTTTAAATCCGTGGAAGTACAGGGAAATCCCCGGGTCGTTAAGTCCCAGCGAGATTGAAATTGTATTTTGAACGTTTTTGGGAATGAGTGGCACTGAGGACAGTAACCAAAGATGATTGGGTTTGATTTTACACTACAGATGATATTATGGAAACAGTATATAACAAACTTAGTAAACAGATATGTATAAAGCACAAATCAGAAATCAAAATGGGATACAGACTAAAGATTATGTGACTTTTGAACAATTTAAAACTAAAGGGGGTGCAAAGGAAACTTTTGCGAACTTAATTTTAAAAGAAAATGAAATTTAAAAAAGAATTTTTTTTGATTATTTTATTATTTAATATTAATTATTAAAACTAATTAACTATTTAACTTTTTAATTAAAACTAATTAACTTAAAAACTTAATAATACAAATTTAAACTAGAAAATTGTAAAATTAATTTCTAAAAATATAAAATGACTTAAAATAAATGTAAAAACTAAAAATACCTGTTTTTGTCTTTTTGTGGATTTTCTAATAATTAACTACTAATAATATTAATTAAACTATTTAAACTATTTTAAATTACTAATTATACTAAAAATAACTTAGAAAATTTAAGAAAAATTTATAAAACTAATTAACCATCACAAGAATCCTAAAAAATTATAAAAAGTTTCTAAAAATTATATTTAGACTATTTTACTAATTATTTACTTATTAATTAATTAAAACCTAATTTGACTAAATTAATTAAGAAAATTAGAAAATGAACAGTAGAATTTAAGAAACTATTTTCTAAAAATACTAAATGATTTATAAAACCTAGGAAAAATATAAAAACCTACTGTTGTTAAATAAAAATTAAGAAAACTATTTAATTACTAATATTATTTGATTAATTAATTAAACTATTATTAATTCTAACAATTATTAAATGAAGAGAGAAAAATCTAGGAAAATTACTGAAAATACTTTAAGGTAAAAGAAAATTAAGAAAAATATAAAAATGATGAAGTGCTTATTAATAAACTGAGAAGAAAAATTAAAAAGATAAATCTATTAAATAGAAGCTATCACTATTTTTTATTTTGGTTTTTGTTGGTTTTTCTTATTGACAGTTGATTATAAGCTAAAAACAAATAACTTTTGTGAAAACACTTTTGAAATAGCTTATTAATAGGCTAAGTGTACCCCCTTGTGCTTAACAATTAGATTAATAGCTTATTAGGACTTATGCACTATTTGAAAAAGTTGAGAAATGAACAACTAAGCATAAACAGTTGATTATAAACTTGAAATAAACCAAATGGAACAAATAAGCACTCAGAATAAGCTGTGTTGAAACAAATAAGCACTTATGAAAACACAAGGCCTGATCAGGCCAAACCAAGGGGTTTTGGACCTCTGTGGGGTCCACAGAAGTCAAGGGTAGTCCAAAACAAGGATTGAACCTTGAAGGTGGACTGGTCAACTCTCAAATAAGCCAATAAGCTGGGCTTATGGCTTATTAATGAGCACTGGGTGGGGCTTGGAATATGGGCTCAAACACTGAGTGCTCAGAGCATACTCAGGAAATTGTCAACCTTAAAGGGTCTTGCAGCCCTATGAAATGAGCTTGGAAAGGAAAAATAAGCACTGGAACTTATAGACTAGTGGCTAAGCTTCTCAAAAAGCCAAATCACTCAGGCTAAAACTCACTAATGAAGCTTATGAAAAAGGGTAGTGAGACTGTGAGCAGGGCAACTAAAAGCTCAACAGGGTGACTTTGAGCTTATGATTTTATGAGCAAATGAGTTTCTAATCCAGATTTTCTTTTTGATTTGTGTTTACAAGCAACAAAATTCCACAAAACAATAGGAAAAATCTATTTCCAATCTAAATTAAACACTGTGGATGTTTAAGAAAGTCTGACCATTTTTTACAGATGAAAATTTTGACTTTGTGAGATTTATGAACAAGATTGACTTTTCTCAGATTCTAATGCTTCTAAATGATTTAATATGATATGTTAAGTGATAATGAACCTAGATTAAGCAATCCTAACCACTATTGTACTAAATTACAGATTATGGTACCCAAAATCCTTAACAGTGAAACAACAAAAGATTACAAAGATGATTATTGACTTTTTACAAAAGACCACTGTTTTTTATGGTTTGAATGAACTAATTAGACCTAGTGTGAGCTAAAGGAACCAAATGCCACTACAATTGCAAGTCTCAACCAACCAAGATCAGTTAACACAAACACACCTTAAACAGATTTGAGTTGTGAAAAATGTTATGAATCAACAAGTTAAACCATGAAACTGAATCCAGAGACTATATTATGGTGTAACAAACTTAAATGAATAGATAACCAACACTTATAACAACAATAATCATAAATCACCAAAATACCATTTTCACAGTGGAAATGCAATACCAAGTAAATATGAATTTTAACAAATAAGCACACAACTTAAGGCTATATTATCTCTAGCAAACACTAAATAAACATGAAATCAGTAAAACCGCAATGTAGAAAGCATAAGCACAGTAGAATGCATAAATTGTAGAAAGAGCTTACAAAGTGCATTCCAAGCTAAAACCAAGAACCAAGGTCCAATTACCAATTCGTAACACTCCCCATGGAGTTCTAACCCACTGCCATCCATTATCAACAATGCTCCAGCTTCCTTCTTCTTCTTTCTCTATTTTTTTATTTTTTATATTTTTTTATTTTATTTTTATTTTTCACTGTATTTTTCTTTTTTTTTTGTATTTTTGAGTTTTTGATACTAGACTGTTTTTAAGGTTTCTAAAAGCTTTTAGAAGCTTATTGGGAGCTTATATGAGCCTAATAATCCAGAATAACAACTACAAACAACATTATGCTACCAAGAGATTTTTGAAATTTGAAATTGCACAATACTGAATTCAACAAGTTAAATTGAAATTGATTGATGAAAAAGGGTCCAATTACACTTGAAATCACTGGAATTACAACTTAGAAGCTTTGAAATAAACTAGAATTAAAAAACTTAACTATTCGACACTAATTTTAAAATTATATACTACACACTGCCTTCTCTTGCTTCATCTTCAATATATAGGCCTCCATCAGGGTTTACCCATCCTTCTGATCATTTCCCATAAAAAATAATAGCCATTGGATCACTGAGATGCTTCCACAGGTTGCCACGTGTTTTTGGCGGGAAAATAAAAATTAGTAAATTGCTCTGTGGATATGCAAGGGGGTGGCATTTATTATGGTAGTTTTGTTAGGTGAGAGTGGTGATGTGAGTGGTTTGGGCGGTGGAGATGGCGGGAGAGGTGAGGTGATGGTTTTGCAGTCCAAGTGGGAGGGAAGGGGTGAAGGGGGTGGTGTGTTTGACTTAGTTTGACCCTGGAGTATTATTTAAAACGGTTTTTGAGTTTTGTGGGCTAAGGGTTGGGCTTGGGGAAAGGGAATGGGCTGGGTATGTTTATTGCTTGGATTGGATTAGGTGTTGGTGTATTTGTTATATTAAGGGTCCGGTTTGGTATAGGAATTAACACAAGGACCAATTTTGTAATTTTCTGAATTTTGAGGACCTGATTTGCCATTATACCAAAGTTCTTAAAGGGATGAAATTTGCCAATCCTCAATAGTACATGGACCTTTGTTGATTTTTCCATTTTTAAATTTCCAGGGACCAAATCTGCCAAATTTGCAAACTTCAGGGACCAAACATGTAGTTTCACCAATCTTTCCATCCAAGACCCATTTTGTCATAGAAGAGTATTACAAGGATCAAAATTCATTTTCTCAAAGTTTTAATATCCCAGGGACCACTTTTGTTAATTTTCTAAGTTCAGGGACTAAACTTGTAATTTTGTGAAACTTTGCACCAAAGGACTAATTATGTAATTTATGATTCAAAAAGGTCCTTTGGTGACTTTTTCATGTTTTTAGAATAACCAGGGACTAGTTTTGACAACTTTTGAAAGTTGAGGGACTGAAACTGCTATTTATGCAAACTTTGTTCATTTTTCATATGTTTTTGATTATTTTTCATCTGAAACATATAAAACACATTCCTGGGATATTTTCAGTATTATGATGCATATTTGAGTGTTTTTAGATGTTTTGGCATCTCAGATTAGGTAAAAATGATGAGTATTTACACACTCATCAGCCTCCCTCTAGATCTACTTTCCAGTCAGAAAAACATCACCCATCATCCTCTTTTCTAAGTTGGTTTTGTCCTTCGATCTGTGATTGATGATTGATGTCTTGCCCGCTGCCTAAACTCATTTCTTCCAGATCCGTTCGTCCAGTCGCAACAACATCTTGTCGCTTCTTTAACTTAAATCATGAAGGCTGTTGCACATATGAAGTCCGTGATCTTTTTTATGGTGAGTAGATATCTAAACAACACCATTACTGTGGGCTTATCGTTATTGTTTATGTTTGGTATGATTAATATTGGTTTAATTGTTAAGACTTAGGTCACATGTTCAGTATTGGTTTAATATTGTTGTTATTATTTATTTTTTTATTTGCACTCTAGATCCTTGTTTACAACATTTTTTTTGTGCCTTCGATACACATTCATCTATTCTTAATTGTTTAATTGATTTGGTTGGTTGGCAATTTGAAGTTGGATGTTTTTTACATGTAGTTATTTATTTTATAATAATTTAATAGATTTAGTTGGCAGTTTCATAGATCTGCAATATGTGAAAAAGGAAGACATGTTTTGTTTTTTGAATTACGTTTGTTTGAGAACCATTTTTTGAATTACGATTTGGTTGCTGTCGATACACATGTTTTATTTTTTAATTAGCGGGATCTAAGTAATGAAAAACATATATGTTTACATATAAAACATATATGTTTTGTGTTTTGGATTATAAAACATATATGTTTTGTGTATAAAACATATATGCTTTGTGTTTTGGATTATAAAACATATATGTTTTGTGTTTTGGATTATAAAACATATATGTTTTGTGTTTAACTATTTATGATTAAAAAACATGTTTACATCATTAGTTTAATATACACAAGATTGTGCATATGCGTTATGCTAGTTGTTGTGATTAATTTTCGTTTCTTATTTATTTGTGGTTTAATTATTTTCGTGCATACTTGTTTCAGATTGATTGATGAAGATGATGATATCATTCAAGACCGGGAAGTGGATGAACACGATTATACATGAAGATTTGCGACCTTTGGAGATATATGATTATTTCATTTTTTTGTACTTGTAATAAAGCGAAATGTAAAATTTAAGTATATCAATCTTGTTTTTCTTTTTATAATGATTTATGTTTATGAAAGTATTGGTAGGTTGATAAAAAAAATGTTAACTAAAAAAACATATGCACCTTGACTATTTGGAAAAAAAAACATATATGCATTTTGACTAATTGAAAACATGTATGCACCTTTACTATTTGAAGGAAAAAAACATGTATGCACCTTTGCTATATATATATATATATATATATATATATATATATATATATATATATATATACACACACTAGTCGGATACCCGTGCATAGCTGCGGCGAAAAATATAGTAATATGGTTAGTAAATGAATTGCTAGCCCAACTCTCCCCGCAATTCCCTACCCGCTTAGTGAATTCGTTTCACAACACTCCGAACGTATATGTGTTTGTTTGGGTTTTTCGTAGCTTTCTCGTGACATCATTATTACCGTATATAGAAAGATCCTTGCAATCTCTTTCCCGTCAAACACTCACCCAAAAGTATATGATTTTGACGAATCAAGATTGTATTGATTGAAATAAAGGTTAAATTGTAAAATTTTGAATAAAAAACCCACTATAAATCTACAAAACTAAGAACTTGTAAAAATATATCAAAATGGATGTTGAATTAAAGTAGAAAATATGGTGAAATTAGATAACAAAAAAAAAAAAAATAGATAAAAAAATATTTCAATTTGAAAATAAATGTGAATTTTAAGTTGGGAAGTGACACATGTCACCTTATTATTAGAGCTCATTATCTTAATTTTTGGTTAGGAGTTAGGCTTGGAGTTAGTTGAGAAGTGACACATGTCACCTCATGATTGGAGCTCCTTATCTTAATTTTTGGTTAGGAGTTAGGCTTGGTTTATCCATGCATTATATAGTAGTATAGATATATATAAAACATGTATGCACCATGACTATTTGAAAAAATGTTAGCACAAAAAAAAAAGTTCCGAATTTTAAGATATATAAAAAACGGGAATTAAAAAAAAATAAAAAATAATATGAAAATGCCTTTTACTATTATACCCTTTTTAATTTAATAAAAATAGCAAAATGCTATGGAGCATTAAATAACGTACATTATGTATTATTAGTTGTAAAAAAATGATTTTCGTAGTTCTTGCAGATAATTTGATTTTTGTAAGAAAGGGACCCTAATAAAATGTTATATATGTGTATATTTATATATATATATATATATATATATATATATATATATATATATATATATAATAACAATAAAATTTTATCCTAATATTAAAAAATACTTTTAATGTTTGAAATAACTTTTTTGGTTAAATATATTTATATATTTTTCTTTTTTTAAAATAAAGTGTGTAATTCGGTTAAACCGAAAACCAAACCGAACTAGAATTCAACCAAATCGAACCGAAAACCGAATTTGAATTCGGTTTGGTTTGGTTCACGGTTTGACCTTAAAAAAAACTTTTAACCGAATTAACAGAATAACCCGAAAACCGAACTGAAGAACATCCCTACAACTAAACATCCTATGTGGCTGGTATTTGGAAAATGGGTAGTTGGCAATCACAGATGCACAAAAGGTCATTATAACAATTGAACGTCATTTTGAGTTGATCCTTAAATGGTCAGTTGGGAGCTACGCGCGAGTACTCAACCAGAATTTCTCACGAATTTAAAGCTTTTAAAATTTTACTTAATTCCTCCATCATGCATTTACATTCTAATTTTCAACTTGAAACTCAAGTAAATGCAGTGATTGAATAGAATAGAGTTGTAAGTGCATGGACTAAAAGTGTGCATTCCTAAGGTCAAGTTAGGGACTAAAAGAGTGCATTCCTAAGGTAAGCTCAAGTTGTAAGTGAAGGGTTGGTTCTAGTTAGAGAGGCTCAAGGTTATTTTACACAACTTTACACAATCTTCATCTTCTAAAAAAGGGTTATAGGTATAATGTTTTGATCAACCCATACCCCGCCCTCGGCGGGATTGTGTATTGTTATTGTTGTCTAAGGTTTTGATCAAGTGTTTGATCACAATCATATTTAGATCGAGTTGTACTTTTGAACTAAATATTGCAATGATAATAATATAATTAGATCATAATTATGTATTTAAACTAAAGTATAAAAATACTCCGTAGCTGTTTAATGATTTAATTGCGCCAAAGCATGTATTGTTTCTTACCGAATATATAATATGGGCCAAGCTGAGTATGTAAGAACTCGACGGGTTCGATTTTCAAGTCAAACCAAATGAACTAATAACTTATATGCGAAACTAAACCATGTCCACAGCAAACACAAAACATAATCATCCATCTTGAAATTCAAATGCAGTAGAAATTCAAATGACCAATTAACTTACACTTATAGATTATTCCTGAAATCACATGCTTTTTATAAAAGGAAAACTTGTAAATGTTGCTAAAATTTGGTTGAGGCAATGAAAGAAGAACCGTGTATGAATAAAATTAAACATGAAGACATTATTTTAAGCTCATAATTTGTCAAAGTGGTATCAAGTATCAACAAATATTAAAATTTTCAGTTATCACAAATCCTCTCTATGACGTAAATATCTTATTTGGATTAAGATTTTATAAATCTGAGGGGTGCTTGGTGGGGGGTTAAAGAGGGTGGGGAATGTGAAAGAGTTTGATTAAAGGTAGTTGGTTGGAGGAATGGAGGGGGTAATATAATGATTACCTCTAATGGGCAATGGATCATTATAAAGTAAATTGAAGGGTAAGTGATTGATTACCGACAATCGTTTATTCTTTTGCATTCCCTTTTCTCACTACTAATTAACCAGGCACACCCTTTATTTCTTGTTGACACATTCAACCCATTCTAATTACTCATTGGACCATTCTTCTAATTATAACAAGTTTTAAAAGGCCCACTCGAGACTCGACCTCATTTTTGTTTTTATCAAAAACCCAAAGAATTAACCAATCCAAGACGGTCAATTTTGCCAGCTCCACGAGTCGCTGACTGTATATATATTCCACGAACATGCTTTTAATTGGGTCCATTTCTTTGAAATATAATAATATAATTGCAAAGACTTGAAGTCTTTGGTGTCTAATCACCACAAGTTTATTCTATGATCTTTATGCTACCCTTTTCGCCTTAACTCTTTACAAATAATATATTGAAGGTATCAACTATCAATGCAACTGGTCCCATATATATGACAACTATATCTTAAAAACTGAATGGAAATCTAATAAACTAATACAGAGTAACGTATAGATGTAGATATATATTGTCAACGGAATATAAAAATAGTAGGCATTGTTTATAAAGAGTTTGCAAAATAACTTAACTCTTT
This sequence comes from Artemisia argyi, assembly GCA_030686995.1. Classification (NCBI taxonomy): domain Eukaryota; kingdom Viridiplantae; phylum Streptophyta; class Magnoliopsida; order Asterales; family Asteraceae; genus Artemisia; species Artemisia argyi. The sequence continues at coordinate 28,154,491 of CM060693.1, forward strand.
ACAAATAATAAAATGAAGGTATCAATGCAACTAGTTCCGTATATACGAACTATATCATAAAAACTGAATGAAAATCTAATAAACTAATACGGAGTAACATATAGATGTAGATAATTGTCAACATAATATAAAAATAGTAAGCGTTATTTATAAAGAGTTTGCAAAATAACTTACCTCATTACAAATAATAAAATGAAGGTATCAATGCAACTAGTCCCATATATATGACAATTATATCTTAAAAACTGAATGGAAATCTAATAAACTAATACGGAGTAACGTATAGATGTAGATATATATTGTCAACGGAATATAAAAATAGTAGGCATTGTTTATAAAGAGTTTGCAAAATAACTTAATTCTTTACAAATAATAAAATGAAGGTATCAATGCAACTAGTCCCGTATATACGAACTATCTCATAAAAACTGAATGAAAATCTAATAAACTAATACGGAGTAACATATAGATGTAGATAATTGTCAACATAATATAAAAATAGTAGGCGTTGTTTATAAAGAGTTTGCAAAATAACTTACCTCATTACAAATAATAAAATGAAGGTATCAATGCAACTAGTCCCGTATATATGACAATTATATCTTAAAAACTGAATGAAAATCTAATAAACTAATACGGAGTAACGTATAGATGTAGATATATTTTCAAAGGAATTTAAAAATTGTAGACATTGTTTATAAAGAGTTTGCAAAATAACTTACCTCATTACAAATAATAAAATGAAGGTATCAATGCAAATAGTCCCATAGATATGACAAGTATATCTTAAAAACTGAATGGAAATCTAATAAACTAATACGGAGTAACGTATAGATGTAGATATATATTGTCAACGGAATATAAAAATAGTAGGCATTGTTTATAAGACACCGGATCCCTTGCAAAATGAGTAAAATTAAAAAGTGTAGAAAGCCATTCATAGTGTGACAAGTTTTTTCTTTGACTCGTTTTTTTTTTTTTCACCTCAATTTTCAAATGCATATATCTCTTAAACGACAAACTTTTAGAAAAAACCGATTTCACCAAAAATTTTAAAATTTGATTCTCTTTAATTTGGTATAAATCTTTTTAATTTTTTCGAAACTTTTTTTTTGACATATTCATTGGGTCATGATTTTCTTGATGTTTTTGCTATTTTCGACCCTATTTTTTACCTTGAAAATTGCCGAATCATAAAATACTTAAAACACGAAAGTTGTAGATTTTGATTCACTCTTTACCCAGAAATTTGAATCACTCAAATCCGATATGATATGAGTGAGATATCGCACGTTAAAGATGATGTTTTAGTCATATTTGTTGCACACAAGGTGTTTGATGAAATGTCTAGCTTATATTTTTAGTATTAAAATTGCGTTAAATGCTCTAATTTTTGTCCCACAACGCATTATTAATAATTTTATTATTGTAACATTCAAAAAGTGATGTTTTTTAATCATTATTATTTTTAAATATACATTTAGTTCATCAGTTACGTTATTAGGTTCATCAGTTAGGTTATTAGGTTCATCAGTTAGATTATGTTTTGTTCATCAGTTAAATTATGCATTGTTGATCAGTTAGGTTATAGGTTCATCAGTTATAGGTTATAGGTTCATCAGTTATAGGTTCATTAGTTAGATTATGTTTTGTTCATCAATTAGATTATGTTTTGTTTATCAATTAAATTATTTATCGTTCAGCAGTTAGGTTATAGGTTCATCAGTTAAGTTATAGGTTCATCAGTTAGATTATGTTTTGTTTATCAATTAAATTATTTATCGTTCATCAGTTACGTTATAGGTTCATCAGTTAGGTTATAGGTTCATCAGTTAGATTATGTTTTGTTTATCAATTAAATTATTTATCGTTCATCAGTTACGTTATAGGTTCATCATTTATAGGTTCACCAGTTAGGTTATAGGTTCATCAGTTAGGTTATGAACAATACATAATTTAACTGATGAACAAAACATAATCTAACTGATGAACCTATAAATGATGAACCTATAACGTAACTGATGAACGATAAGTAATTTAATTGATAAACAAAACATAGTCTAACTGATGAACCTATAACCTAACTGATGAACCTATAACATAACTGATGAACAATACATAATTTAACTGATGAACAAAACATAATCTAACTGATGAACATGTAACCTAACTAATGAACCTATAACCTATAACCTAACTGATGAACAATGCATAATTTAACTGATGAACAAAACATAACCTAACTGATGAACCTAATAACCTAACTGATGAACCTAATAACGTAACTGATGAACTAAATGTATATTTAAAAATAATAATGATTAAAAAACATCACTTTTTGAATGTTACATTAATAAAATTATTAGTAATGCGTTGTGGGACAAAAATTAGAGCATTTAGCTCAATTTTAACTCTAAAAATCTAAGCTAGACATTTCATCAAACACCTTGTGTGCAATAAATATGAGTAAAACACCATATTTAACATGTGATATCTTACTCATATGACATCGGATTTGAGTGATTCAAATTTCTGGGTAAAGAGTGAATCAAAATCTACAACTTTTGTGTTTTAAGTATTTTATGATTCGGCAATTTTCAAGGTAAAAAATAGGGTCGAAAATAGCAAAAATATCAAGAAAATCATAACCCAATAAATATGTAAAAAAAAAGTTTCGAAAAAATTAAAAAGATTTATACCAAATTAAAGAGGATTAAATTTTAAAAATTTTGGTGAAATCGGTTTTTTCTAAAAGTTTGTCGTTTGAGAGTAATGTGCGTTTGAAATTTAAGGTGGAATTAAAAAAAACGAGCCAAATGACCATATTACCCCTGGGCGGATTTTATGTATAATTTAGAGTGGGGACACTTGTCACAGTATGAGTGGCTTTCTAAACTTTTTAATCTTTTTCACTTTTCAAGGGATCGCATTTATAAAGAGTTTGCAAAATAACTTAACTCTTTACAAATAATAAAATGAAGGTATCAATGCAACTAGGCTCATATATACGATATATCTTAAAAACTGAATAAAAATATAATAAACTGATAGTAACGTATAGATGTGGATATATTGTCATAAGAATATAAAAATAATATCATCAGAATTTAAAAAAGGCATCGTTTATAAAGAGTTTGCAAAATACTCCGTAACTTAACTCTTTACAAATACTAGGTATCAAACTATCAATGCAATAGCCTTTCTTAAAAAAAAAAAAAAAAACACCATTGCACTGCAACAGCCTTTCTGAAAAAACACCATAGCACTACAGCCTTTCTAAAAAAAAACCACCATTGCACTACAACATCTTCTTTCTATTATTGTATATATTTGTTCTTCCGTATATCGTTGCATCCTTTTTTTTTTAACCCAAACGCCTCTTAATAAAACCATAAAATATACTGTATAATGTCTTCCGTTTATTACGTGTTTCCTCATCAAAGAATCTCCCTTGAAGATATATTATCTGCCACCAACAACTTCGCTGAAGAAAATGTCATCGGAGAAAGTTGGGTTAATAAGAGATACAAGGGACAACTCTTGTGGTCCGGCGAGTTGATTGAAATTGATGCTCGGAGGTTAAATAAAGACTTGGAGGATGGAGAACAGATGTTTTGGATGGAGATTTCCAAGCTTTCTACTCTCAAGCATAAAAATCTGGTTTCTCTTGTTGGGTTTTGTGATGATAATGATGAGAAAATCATCATTTACAGGCATGAGACCAGGGGAGGTCTCAACAACTATCTAAGTGACCCGATGTTGTTGACATGGGTGCGAAGATTGGAGATATCTCTCGGTGTTGCACATGCATTGAGCTACATTCATTATTATGATGACTCATGCGATTTCAACCTGAATTTTGACAGTGCAACAGTTCTATTAAATGATGACTGGGAACCCAAATTATCTTGTTTTGAAGTTTCCACGAAGATTGAAGCATCTCGAAGGCACAATTCGTTCCATACTCATAAACTTCAACATACAAATGGGTATGGAGACCCAACATATAGTGAGGCTAAAAGTTTGAACCACAAGTCAAACATCTACTCCTTTGGGATAGTATTGCTAGAAATGCTATGTGGTAGAAAATCAATAATCACCAACGATCAAGATAATAAGTATTTGGTTCCAGTTGTCCTTTTCCATCATAGAGAGAAAATACTAAACGATATAATTGATCCAAATCTATGGAAGCAAATGGATCCACGATCACTCAAAATTTTCGTGGAAACAGCGCATGATTGCTTGAACGAAGAACAATCGCAACTTTCAAGTATTGATGAGATTGTCCCGAGGCTTGAGATAGCCTTGGAGCTTCAATTGGAACGTGAAAATGCGGTAAGACCTTGTTTTACTTTCATCATACAGTCAAAGTAATAACTATATATATGAAGTATTGATTTATTTACATTTCACACGTTATTGCAGTTAAATGAACACTCAATAGTTGCAGCCGATACAGCATCTACTCATCAGAAGGTAATTATTACTTGTCGAGCAAATTACAAAAATTAAATAGTCCAGGTTTTAATCTAAACTATGAATTTCATTACTCTTGCATTAGAGTTACATTTTTTTTTTAAACTTACAGAATATGTGTTGCATAAATAATCCTTTCCTATTCTCATTTTTGCAAATGACAACAATCCACTTTCGAAACTTATGCTTTTTTCTGGTTTTGCGTAAGAGCAAATGGGACCGGACCAGACTGAGGACCAAAACATGTGGAAAAGGGTGGACCGATGACTCAATCAAAAAAAGTTTGGTCCGGTCCGGTTTCTCGGTTCGCTCCAGTCCACTGTCTATATTATGCATGCTCAGCCATAGATTTAACTACTTGATTTTTTATTCAGCTGCTTTTCAATCATCAATTACGTGAAAACAAATATATTGAAGAACGATGAATGATTACATGATTTATAACGAGAATAAACTTTTTTTTGAGCAAAAATAACGAGAATAAACTTACCCCTCTATGTGCAGTGTATTATAAGCATGTATGTTTTTATTCTATTCTTTTGCGTGAGCGTAAGATTTGAATTGCAACATCTATTTATCACATAGAATGTTTTCAAATATTAGAGGGGAAGGTGTAGTGAAGAGCCCAACTTACTCAAGCTCACAGGCTCACGGGTGACAAATCACCTTACATCATCTTCATAATTAACCCCCCACCAACAACTAATCCCAACTTACTCATTTGGGGCCATCACTTATAACATTATTTTTTTATTCATTTCATTAAATAAAAGAATTACAAAATAAAAGGAAAAAAAAAGGCGAAATGTCAGGTGCTCAAAGCTTGTCGTGCAGACGAGTAGCACCCAACTGGCGAACCACGGCGAGGGTGGGGGGTGCAGCAACGAGTTATGGCAAGGGCAAGTGCTTGTCCACGTAGGAGTGACGAGTCTTGGCAACCAGCCACACCTCTCCCTCTTATATAGAAAAACACACAACCTTCTATGTCTAGTCCACACAACCTTCTATGTCTAGTCTAGCTATGAATTATTAGTAATAATAGTCATAATAACGTCATCATGTTTAATCAAGTTGATGTGTAAATCTGATTTTAATATTTCTAACTAATCTAACAAGAAATAGACTAACATTTACAGGTAGTGTACCCGATCATGTTTAGTATATACTCGATAAGACCAGGTCGATCACAAGATCGATGAGTTAACTTGATAAAAAGAAAATGACAATAAATTAAATAACAATATATTGACAATTAGATTGATACGATACTCTGCCTCTGCACTAGAGCGAGAGAGCGTCGGTTGACGCTTAGAGGACCACGAGAGTAAGTTGTTGCCAAGAAATACACAATACTCAGAAGTAGATCTCCTAGTTGTTGGGCACCCCGCCCAATGTGCATCCGAATAAGCAACCAAGGATGTAATGGAGGATGCAAATAATTGTAGCCCATAGTCTAATGTACCCCGAACATACCGCAAAATCCGTTTAAGGGCTGAGAAATGAGGCTCTCGAGGATCATGCATATAAAGACAAACCTGCTGGACTGCATAAGATATATCTGGGCGAGTAAATGTAAGATACTGTAGAGAACCTGCAAGACTCCTGTATAAAGTCGGATCAGATTCAGGATCACCATCATCCCCTAATTCAGTATCAATAGGAGTCCGACAAGGGTTACAATGAACCATATGTGCTCTCTCCAAAACTTCAATAGCATATTTCTTCTGAGATAAAAACAACCCAGAAGAATCACGAGTAACAGAAATACCCAGGAAATAGTTAAGTGGACCCAAATCTGTCATGGAGAACTCTTGATGTAATGAACTAATGATCTGCTTCAACAAAGTCTTAGAAGAAGCAGTATGTACAATATCATCAACATATAATAGCAAATAAGCAGTATCCGTGCCTAAGTACAATATCATCAACATATAATAGCAAATAAGCAGTATATGTGCCCTGTCTGTAAATAAATAAGGATGAGTCACAACGACTGTGATGAAACCCAACCCGAGTAATGTAAGATGCAAACCGCTAAAACCAAGCTCTAGGGGCCTGTTTAAGCCCATACAGAGATCGCTGTAATAAACACACATAATCCGGATACTCAGATAAATCACCATGCAAGAAAGCATTCTTGACATCAAGCTAATGAATCGGCTAATGTCGAGAAGTAGCTAGACTCAGAACAGTCCGTATAGTGCCCGGTTTAACCACTGGGCTGAAGGTCTCATCTACATTAACCCCTTCTAACTAATTACTACCATTTGCCACAAGACGAGCCTTGTAGCGACTAAGAGTGCCATCAGCCAAATACTTGTGGCGAAAAAGCCACATAGAGCGAATAATGTTGGTGTCCCTTGGTTTAGGCACTAGAATCCAAGTTCTGTTCTTAATAAGTGCAGTGTATTCGTCACGCATAGCATTTTGCCAATTTGGAACAGTAAACGCATCACGATAAGTTTTTGGTAATGGTGAGATCGAAGACACATGCATATTGAGACGCTTAGTGGGACGATTAGTCCCTACATGGAATCGTGTGACCATGGGATGAATCGAGACAGGGTTTGGGTTGTGAGGAGGGTATGGGATAATGTGTTGGTGTTGGTTCGTGGGCAGTGATGAATGTGGAGTATGTTGTTGGGTGGAGGGTGGTGATGGGGATGGTGATGGCGATGGCGATGGGTCATTGGACACATTACTTTGGGCTGTATCATGACAAGGTGTTGTTGGTTCATTTGTGGGTTGAGGGATAGTGGGTTGTTTCCAGTCATGGTTTTATAGATTGAAAGTGGTGTAGGGCTGGAGAAAAATAGATAGTGACAAGAAGTGATTCAACAGTGAAATATCACAAGCATGTGAACCAAAGTACACGCAACAGATAAGTTAGGGATCTGTGAACCTAAGCACAAATCAACAATACAATTATGGACTTGTTAACCTGAGAACAAGTCACCAACAAGATTGAAAAGACACTTGGATCTGTATACGTTAAATTTAGGGTTTTGGGTTTGAAGAGGGTGAACTATTTTAGGACGTAATATGGCCTGATACCATATTGACAATTAGATTGATACGATTTGGTTGTAATCAGTGTTTATTGATTTCATTCAATTGTAATCCATAATACACCGAATATAAATATGCATGATAAGAAACATCTAGATACAGGCTTGAGCCCGATACACAAAACAATACATATACGGGCTAACACAATACGCACTAGATTGGGGGTTGTTATGATACGTGAGATCAACACAATTTCACGGATTAAAAAGTAAAATAACAAGAAATAAAATGGATGGAAAATCAATAAACGAAGAACGTGCTAACCTAGTTAATACACTACATGTACCAATGACTCGATTAACCTGTGCAATGTCCTAATGTATTCCATATTAGTGATGTTATATGGACTAGACCTAGTTTGGATAGCTAGAACCTAATCCGTATGTCTATTAGTAGCCAATTAAATGGGGCGATAATGTTTACTAATCTACACTCATTAAGTGCTCAATTAATCATTGAGATTCATTCTTGATACTCACTAGTTCTAGTTATAATCTAGCTATTTGTTTACTTAATATTCACAATTAGCTAAAGTCTAGCTAGCGTTTATTCAATTAGTGACATTTTGTATCCAAAATCACACATACGCGAGATGTATAAACATATGATTACCAATGTAAAATTACTTAATATTCAAAGCCCATCCTATGAATAAATTAGGCCGCACACACAGACAACTAAAATAAATGTCTACTCATGAATTTAACTTCTCGCAAACAACTAAAATCACCACCTATACAAGTTTTTAAGTATTAAATATAGCACTTATTACTAGAAATAGCAAAATCCATGATTTTTTTAGGAAAAAAAATGGATGTCTGACACAATAAAAAGTGATTTATTTTAAATCGAATGTGTTGATGTACATGAAAAATCGTGGAATATTACTGTCTTTATTTAATATGAAATTTTTGCTCAAAAAAATTTAATATGAAATTGTAAAAACTATAGATCAGCTTTTAAACAGCAACCACAACACAAGATCTCACCCAGCCAACCACCCCTTGGTGAATATTCTTATTACTAATAAAGTCAAGAAGATGAGTCCACAACTGTGTGCTCACCAAACAGATACAAAAGAAAGTAAACTGCCCCCTTAAGAAGGATTCAGTTTATCACACTACAAGAATCAAGAATACAACTAAACCTCACTACACACTCTCAAACCTATACTAATACCAGAACCAGATGATCAAGATGATCACAATAACACCAAGACAATAAGACTGAATTGCAATGAGAGAGTAAACCCTAATCGTATAATGAGAGAGATGATGTTATGAGAGAGAGAGAGCTGGGGATGAGAGCTTATATAGTGCCAATTTCCACTTCAGCCCTTCAAGAATATAAACCTGCCAAATATAGCTAAACATACCAAACTATAAGAAATAAGTACAGAAATAGTCCTTGTACTTATTTACCATGAGAATGACATATAAACCACACTATCCAACACCCCCTCTCAGTCTCATGGCTTAAACATGTCCACAAGACCAAGTTTCTCAGAAAACCACTTATGTTGAGTTATACTCAACCCCTTTGTAAAACCATCTGCAACATTATATGCAGAACCAACCTTCACAGTTTTAATCACACCAGAAGATACTTTCTCTCTTACTAGATGAAGATCAATTTCAAAGTGTTTAGTTTTTTCATGAAAAACTGGATTAGCAACTATTTGAATAGCTGAACTACTATCACAAAACAAGTTTACTGGTAACAAGCCCTCAATATTTAGATCTTTTAGTATTTTATTTATCCAAATAATTTCACAAGTAGCAGATGCAAGACATCTGTAGTCTGCTTCAGCAGAAGATCTAGATATAGTTGCTTGTTTTTTACTTTTCCATGAAACAAGATTATTGCAGAAATAAACACAATAACCTGAAACTGACTTTCTAGTTTTTAAACACTTAGCCCAATCTGCATCAGAAAAAGCATGCAGACTAAACTCTTTACCTTTATTAAACTGAATACCAGTACCTGGACCTTGTTTAAGATACCTCAACACTCTTAAACCTGCATTAAAATGAGACTGCAAATGAGCATGCATATGTTGACTCAAACAATGCACAACATAAGCAATGTCAGGCCTAGTAACAGAGAGATATATCAATTTGCCTACCAGTTTCTGATACTCAGTCAAATTAGTGATAAATTTATCACCATTAGACTCAACATGATTCAAAACCACATTCTGCTGTAAAGGTGTAGCAGCAGGCTTACAAGCCAACAAACCATATTCATTAAGAAGCTCAAGACAATATTTTCTTTGAGTTAAACAAACACCATTATCATTCTCAAGAACTTCAATACCAAGAAAATACTTAAGAACACCAAGATCTTTAATCATGAATTTCGAATTTAAAAACTGTTTTAAACTTTTCAATTTCAAGTTTATTATTCCCAGTAATGACCATATCATCCACATAAACAAGTAAAGCCATAAAAACATCTTTATCATGTTTAACATACAAAGAATAGTCATTTTTACTTTGAATAAAACCATGATCAACCAAAACAGTAGTTAACTTCTCATTCCATTGCCTAGGAGCTTTTTTCAAACCATACAAAGACTTAAGAAGTCTACAAACTTTAGTTTCATCTTTATCATAATAACCAGGTGGCAATTTCATATAAACTTCTTCTTGAAGATCACCATACAAGAAAGCATTATTAACATCAAGTTGATAAAGAGGCCAATCATTAGAAACAGCTAAATTAATTAAACATCTAACAGTGACCATCTTAATAACAGGACTAAATGTTTCATCAAAATCAACACCTTCTTTCTGCCCAAAACCTTGAGCAACAAGTCTAGCATTATATCTATCGACTTCACCAGAAGACTTATACTTAATTTCCCAAATCCATTTAGAACCTATAGCCTTTCTACCAGGAGGTAAGTCTGTAACCTCATAGGTATTGTTCCTATGTAATGCTTCCATTTCAGCATCCATAGCCTCATTCCATTTTGGATTAAGACTAGCCTCTTGGTAAGACTTTGGTTCAACAGACTTATTCAGAGTGGTGGTAAAACAAATATTCCTAGCAGACAACTTAGAGTAAGCAACATATCTTTCAAGACCATATCTACTAGAACTAGAGACAATGTAATCATTAAACCTAATAGGTTGAGACTTATGTCTAGTAGATCTCCTAAAATCAGTCTGAGGTTCTTCCTCAGTGTTGCTAGGACCCTCGCCATTTTCATTTTGCAAACCATTGCCCTCAGAGGTGACCAAATTATCTTCTATTTGGGTTGCAATGGCATCTGCTTCATCCTCAACTGTGTTAACACAGTCATCAGAAGCAGTTCCTCTATTGCCATCCTCATTAGAAGGATCCCCCTCTTCATCATTGGGACTTTGAGAACTCTTGATGTCAAAAAAACTTAAACATTTAGAATCTGTTCCACCAATCTCATTTAGATCAAGAGAATGTTCATTACAAGACTTCATTTTAAAAGGAAAGATAGTTTCATAGAACTTAACATCTCTTGAAAACAAGAAAGTTTTCTTGTCAATTCTATACAATTTATAAGCCTTTTTCTCAGTGGAAAAACCAATTAAAATACATTTATCAGACCTTGGAAAAAACTTATCAGTATTATTTAAAACATTTGCAAAACACAGACATCCAAAAGCCCTCACATGAGAGAGATCAGGGTCCTTACCATACACTATTCTAAAAAGGGAAGCACCATACAAGACAGAGGAGGGAAGCATGTTAATCAAATAAACAGCAGTTAAAATACACTCATGCCACATAGACAAAGGAATCCCCCCCTGAAACATAAGACTCCTAGCCACATTCAACAGGTGTCTATGTTTCCTTTCAGCAATCCCATTTTGCTGAGGAGTATATGCACAAGAAGTTTGATGAATAATAGCAAGATTATTAAACAATGTAGACATTTTATTATTCACAAACTCTGTTCCATTGTCAGATCTAACAACTTTAACTCTTTTTCCAAACTGAGTAAAGATGAGTTTTATAAAATTTTCGATATATTCACAAACTTCCATTTTTGTTTTAAGCAAGTAAACCCAAACATCCCTGCTAAAGTCATCAACAATGGTAAGAAAGTACCTAAACCCATCTCTACTAGTAACTCTATAAGGCCCCCAAATATCACAATGAATCAGATCACCAATACTAATAGACTTATGGTCACTTAGAGGAAATGGTTCTCTAGTCTGTTTAGCTTTATGACAGATGTCACAAGGAGTAGACTGATCACCTTTCCTAAACCCAATGGTCTTTTGTAAAACATTCATGACTTGATCAGCAGGATGACCAAGTCTACAATGCCACAAATCTCTAGACACATAACAAATAAAACCAAAATTACACAGACCAGAAACATACTCACCATGAGTATGACCATCAAACAAATATAGACCAACAGACTGACTACCAGTCCCCACAATTTTGCCCAGATTCAAATCCTGAATATAACATTTTTGCTCATCAAAACCAACAAAGAACTTACTGTCTTTTATCATTTTATTAACAGAAAGAAGACTAACATTATAATCAGGCACAACTAACACATCAAAAAGCACAATATTATTAGTCAACTTTAAACTACCAATGGCAACAACTTTAGCCATAGTCCCATTGGGATGACCAACAGTTAACATCAGACTAGTAATATCAACCACATTAAACATATTGGTAGTAGAGTTAGTCATATGTTGATTAGCCCCACTATCAATAATCCATCCCAAAGTAACATTATACCCAGTACCACCAGTTTTAGAACAAAAGAATCTTTCAATGTTGAGATTAAAAAACACATTATGATTAAGAAAACTAGGTTTAATACCTGCCATATTAGTAGAAGCACCAACAGCAGGCTTCTCATTAATCAAACTCAGAAGTTTCACCATCTGATCATTAGTGAAAGAACCAGACAAAGAACCAGAAGTAGATGGCAAGTTTTGGGATAAATCAGAACTAGCATTGAATCTTTTATTAGCACCATTTTGTCTAACCAAATTAGGATTTCTTTTAAAACCAGGAGGATAACCATTTAACTCAAAACACCTATCAATAGTGTGACCAATTAAACCACAATGTTTGCACAGAAGATTAGGATTAGGACCTCTATTATTATTAGTGTTACCTCTTCTGTTATTACTATTAGAATTGGAATTAGAATTGTTACTAGCATTAGCATTATTCTTAACAGTAAAAGCAGCAGGTACACTTTTAACAATCAGAGAACCAGGAGAAAAACCTCTATGAGATTCTTCTCTGGAAACCACAGCAAAAGCATCCTTTACATCAGGTAAAGGATCTCTAGACAACAAATTACTCCTGACATTTTGATACACATCATTCAATCCCATAAGAAACTGCATGAGTCTAACAAGTTGATTATGCTTAAGAGTATCCTCATAAGCAGCACAAGTACAAGCAGGCAAGAGAGTCAGAATATCAAACTCTCTCCAAAGGGAGTTGAGTTTATGATAATATTCTGGGACATACAAATCACCTTGTTTTAACTCATTAATCTTATGAACCAAATTAAAAATAACAGAACCATCCATTTTGTCATAAGTTTCTTTCAATTCATCCCAAACTTCAGATGCAATCTCAGAATAGACTTGTCCAAGGTACAACTCTTGGGACAAAGATCCAAGAATCCATCCTAAAACAATAGCATTGCATCTTTCCCATTGCTGAGAAAGTACAACACTAGTAACAGGTTTAACACAAGTACCATCAATAAAACCCATCTTATTTTTCCCTCTTAAAGCAATTTTCATAGCAGTAGACCACATTTTATAATTTTCAGCACCAGTCAATTTCACACTAACCAAAGCTAAGTTGGAATTATCATTAGCATGCAAATAAAGAGGATTACCAGCATCCAAACTACCAATAAGAACTTGTTCAGCCATAATAACAAAACAAGTAAAAAAAGCAGACAATCAAAGAATAACTAAACAAACAGATAATCAAACAACCTAACAAAACAATTAAACCAATAATCACCAGACTTCCAAGACTGCCCAAGAACCTATCCTCCAATGACCTAGACTCAAATAACAGACTTAAACTACAAAGAAAAACTAAAAACTCACACCCAAACCAAACTGAAACACCCAGTTTCACACCTGTCAGGGGGAAGAGCAGGTATCCTTGCTTCTCACGGAAGTAGGTCAAGATGTTACCCCTTGAGTTTGCAGTGTCACCACTAAAGTGTTCAGGGGTTTAAAAGAAGAAAGAAACTTACAGAGCTCTTAAATTGCAGCGGAAAAACCAAGTACCAAATACCAACAGCCTTGATTCACTTAGTCAAGACTGTTGATAACCAAGAAAATCAACCAGAAACCTCCACAGATCACCAAGAATCAAGATCCCTAAATTCCAAATTAGGGTTTCAAGAAACCCTAACTGAAAATCAAGAATCACCAAAAACCGTTGAGAAAATCAACGATTCAACCCTCGGCCGTAAAGAAAACAGCCACAATCAACTCCAATTGCAAGTCAATCAAAAAACCCCCCAAATCTTAACCAAACCCTAAAATATCAAGAGCCAACGGAGATCAAAACCTGGCTCTGATACCATGTAAAAACTATAGATCAGCTCTTAAACAACAACCACAACACAAGATTTCACCCAGCCAACCACCCCTTGGTGAATATTCTTATTACTAATAAAGTCAAGAAGATGAGTCCACAACTGTGTGCTCACCAAACAGATACAAAAGAAAGTAAACTGCCCCCTTAAGAAGGATTCAGTTTATCACACTACAAGAATCAAGAATACAACTAAACCTCACTACACACTCTTAAACCTATACTAATACCAGAACCAGATGATCAAGATGATCACAATAACACCAAGACAATAAGACTGAATTGCAATGAGAGAGTAAACCCTAATTGTATAATGAGAGAGATGATGTTATGAGAGAGAAAGAGCTGAGGATGAGAGCTTATATAGTGCCAATTTCCACTTCAGCCCTTCAAGAATATAAACTTGCCAAATATAGCTAAACATACCAAACTATAAGAAATAAGTACAGAAATAGTCCCTGTACTTATTTACCATGAGAATGACATATAAACCACACTATCCAACAGAAATTTTGAAATACAAGTAAAGTCAACCCAATATTGGAATAATTTTTGCATTTTGGAAGAAAAAAATCGCAAGATTTTTTAACACTTAGCAATTTTATGATTAGTTTCCTATTATATATTTTGATGCAAAAAAATTTGTGCTTTGATTAATTTTAGTATTTTTTTTTTTACCAATTTTCTAATACGTGAGACTATTATTAGTCCTATTGCTAGTATGAGTATCGTGATTACTTGCTAATAAATTAAATGCGTTATTATTATGTTATGTTCATGATATTGAATTAGGATTCTTGATTACAAGTTTAAATTTTGTATAATTTCGTTCACGAATGAATAAAATTCAAGCTTTTAGTATGTGCGGGCTAAAGATCCTTTGGTATATAATACAACACTAGTTCCTTTTTCTAATAAAAAGAAAAATAATACACTGCTAATTAACTTGAAACAAATCAATTGAGGCTTTTGAACGTTTTCATATTCTATTAATTTAATTCGTTTATCTATACTGGTGCACGTAGCTATTGAGATCATGGGTGGCTATTTTCAGTTTATTAGTTTTTCATGTTCTGTTCTTATTTTATCTTTATTTTGGCTATATAAAAAGCTATGCCATTGTCAACAAAAACAATTCACTTTTCTTTAAGAAGTTATTAAAAAAGTAGAGATTCTATTCTCACAATATTTGCTCCTGTTATACTCTTTTCCACCATCAATATTTGTTGTTTGCATTAGTACATACATCATGTGCTATCTATAAAAGGTGTATGATCAAAGTGAAATGTTAAATTGTTGAATATTAAAGATTAGTTAAATGTGAGATAAATGTATAATGTAATTAATATTTTTTATTAAAACACCTTATTACTTAAAAATACAACGATTTATTCATATTGTACAATCAACTAAAAACATATCTACAAAATTAAATACAAACAGTTAAAACACCTTTTACTAAAAAGTAAAATAATTCAGAATATAAAATAATTAAACACACTAATTAATGTTATTTTTAAAACACTCTAAAATGAAAATTACATGTTATTATACAAATTAATAAAACACACAAAGTTTCATACAAGCTAACAAGTTGATGATACATATAGTTTTGAAAACCGGACCGGACCAACGGGTTCAACCGGGAACTGGTGTCGCCACCGGTTCGACTAACCAATAAAAGCCATCCAAAAACGAACAAGAGAGCACCCATTTAAACCGATACAAACTGGTAAATCAGGCCTCATCGAGATCTATTCCTCCGGTTGATCGTCACAGGGTACCCGCATATACTTACTATATAGAAAGAAAAAAACAAAAAGTGAAAAGCAAAAAGCTGAAACTAAAAATAGAAATGTTGAAAACATAAATTTCAAAAGAAAACTATTACTAGTAATACACATTGAAAACCGGGTTGACCCGGACGCTTCAAACCCGACGGGTTGACCCGGTTTAATTTCACCCGTGTTCGGCCCAACCCGTCGGGTTGACCGGGTTTAAATCGATCCGTTTTTCGACCGGAACGGTTCAACCAGTTGAACCACCCAGGTCGACCCGGGTTTCAAAACATTATGTTTAATCACCAAATCTTCAAACTTTTATTATTTTTCGTTTATAACCCATATTTTTTTCCACTAAACAATCTGTCGCTATAAAATCGCATTGCTATGTACGGGTGATCGTCTAGTAAAATCAATTTCTTTATAATTTCACTCCACTATGTTGCAGGGGAAGAGCTTGGAACACTTGAAGATTGGACTTACAGATATAGAGTTGGCTACCGAGAATTTTGCTGAAAAATATTGCATTGGGTCAGGTGGATTTGGTAAGGTGTACAAGGCACAACTGGAACATTTTGATAGCAGTAACTGGTCCTCAAAAGAAGGGGTGAATAAGTATGATCTTCCCAAGAGACGAAGCATCGTAGCCATAAAACACATTTTCAATCCAGAAGGAAAGGAAGGGTTCATTACAGAGATTGAAACTTTGAGTAGCTGTAAACATGACAATATAATCTCCCTTCTTGGCTTATGTGATGAAGGTCCTGATCACATGATCCTTATATACGAGCTTGCATCTAGAGGAAGTTTGGAAAATTATTTTGAAAGCGATGATAAAATGACTAATCTTACGTGGGTGAAGCGTATAAAAATATGTCTTGATATAGCACATGGTTTGAAATACATTCACACCAACACGGATCAAGACAAACAAAAGATAATTCACCGTGATATCAAGAGTGCGAATATTCTATTGGGTGATAATTGGGAGGCAAAGATTGCTGATTTTGGGCTCTCCAAAATCCACCCAGCAGATCAAAAGGCCAGCACTCTCAATACCCACACGATTGCAGGTACAAATGTGTATTTGGATCCAGAGTATAAGAAGTATGGTAGATTAAATAAGAAATCAGACATTTACTCTTTTGGAGTAGTGTTATTCGAGATGTTAACCGGGAGGTTGGCCTATGATCGTATTTACACTAAGGTCAACAAGAAGGGGATTGCACCCATTGCACGACATCATTTTGAAAATGGATCACTAATCGAAGTTATTGATCAAAAGATAAAAGAAGAAGCTGATGGACATGTCTTTGCTCTAAGCAAAGGACCAAACAAAGATTCTTTGGACATATTTTCAGAAATTGCATATCGATGTCTTGTAGAAACTCAAGCCCAACGTCCAACAATAGACGACGTCATCCATAAACTAAAAAAAGCATTACAAGCACAGGTAAGTCATATATTTATCCCATGGTAATATTTGACTCGTAAGTTAGCCTTTTTGTCTATGCGAAACTGCATAAACAGGATATAAACTCTTTTTGATTGCTGAATGATTCTCACTAGCTTAATATGATCAACACATAAAACATCGATTTAAAACTGATGGATCCTCACTAAAAACAATCACATAAAATCATCTATCATGAGCCCTCATTTATTCACTTTAATTATATGAATCCGAAGTCTTTCATCTTAGAGGAAGAATTAGTCTTCGAGCTTTTGATCCTACAACTGGAACACCAATCTATAGGCCTGCAACAACATTAACCCATCGACAATTCCAATGCAGTAAATCAGTCAATTCTTTGATGCATGTTCAATATGCAAATTGTATTGCAGGCTTATTGTCACACTATAAAGAAGCACGCATGCACTAACTTATCTTCTCATTTGCTAAAAATAAGACATTTTGCCCATTCAACATCAACAAAACAAATAAACTAAATATTTGAGATTCAAGGATGTAAATACCTAATCCGGAAGAACCTTTTAAATACCTTAGAACTCATAAATCAGATATATTAGTTTACCCACTAATTTATTAATATTCTGTTATATAACTTAGGAGTTGTAGCAAGTTTAAAACGTAAGAGACACTGAAAGTCTGAAACTACAAAATCAAAATAACTATTTAAAAGAATTTTTGATAGTAATCCATTTCAATTTTCTTTTTTACTTATCAAATTGATCGACTGTCCAATGACTCACAGGAAAAAAGCCAAAAGGAAAACTTCAAAATGTCACTTGAAGACATTAAATCAGCCACACAAAACTTTAGTGATGACAATATCGTTGGAAGAGGAGGTTTTGGGAATGTCTACAAAGGAGTAGCTTCTCATGCTAATGGACATACCATCATTGCTGCAAAGCGGTTGGATAGGAGGTTATTTGGTCACGGAGAGACTGAATTTTTTAGAGAGCTAGATATCCCTTTGAAGTATAAACATGAGAATGTCATTGGTCTTGTAGGCTATTGTGATGATGAGATTGAAAAAATCATTTTGCATGAGTTTGCATCTAGAGGAAGACTTGACGGGTACTTAAGCGACACTAGTCTTACCTGGGTGATGCGGCTTAAAATATGTATCGATATTGCAAGCGGGTTGAATTTTCTACATGCAACTGATGCAAATCAAGAAGTGGTGATACATAGGGACATCAAAAGTAGCAACATTCTCCTATTTGATGACTGGAAAGCAAAAATTGCAGGTTTTGGGCTTTCCTTGGTATGTCCAGTAAATAAGGATATAGACTACGTCATCGACGATGCAGCAGGAACGATCGGCTATAGTGATCCACTGTATTTGAAAACACACTTTTTAACAAAAGAATCCGATATATTTTCATTGGGTGTTGTTTTATTTGACATATTGTGTGGGAAACAATCGTCTATAAAACTAGATGATGAGCATGTATTTTTACCCTTTTTGGCTAAAAATCGCTATCAAGTAGGAAAACTTGATGAGTTGGTGTTTGATGGTATAAAGGAACAAGTTGATCCACAATCATTTGTAACATATGCTAGGATTGCATATCAGTGCTTACATCACAAGAGAGAAAGACGGCCAAAAGCAGGTGAAGTTGTGATACAACTCAAGCGAGCATTGGAATTCAAAGTAAGTCAAAAAATTATAATCTTGTTCATTTGTTTAAAAAAACATTTTTCATAGGAGTTGAATTCAAAAAAGGCGCCACGCCTCGCTCCTTAGTGCGCCTCATCTCACACCACGCCTAGAGCCGACGCCTTGGTCTATTTCGTAACGTGGAGGTCACGCCCGCACGTTGGCGGCGCCTTAGTGCGCCTTTTAGAACCATGTCGTTTATATATAATAGAACGTGTTAAAAAGTAACTTATTTGAACGTGAGTTAATTGTTTGTCGAAAATAAATACACAGGAGGATCATGATCTATGGGAGTCCAAACTGCCCACAGACTACAAGGAAATAATCCAGATGTCAACGCGCCCAGAAATCTATTCTACCATCAAGAAAGAGGAACTTTGCAGCAATTTTTCTAAGGGAATCCTCCTTAAACATGACAAAGTGGTAATGAGTTCATTCTTGTATCTCAGTTGTTTTGTGTTTCGTGTGTTCTATCTATCTTATATCTTTTGAGGAATAGTTAAATATACACTTGAATTTATTGCATTATAAAATCTGAGTCTAATTTATTTTTTCTTTTTTTTGTGTAATAGTGGCTATCATGCGAAAGTAATGGAGAAAGAAATGAAATGGTATCGGCGACAACATTCTGGTACATAGGCAGTTCTCCACATCAGTGGAAATCTCTTCCAGAATCAAGGTTAGTCTCTCTTTCTTTCCACCTTTTTTGATAAGTGATATCATATCCATTATTGTTATATGTATATATCTATATATAAACATTACATATGCGTACATATGCATTGTCGTTACTCGTTAGATGCATTGTTACATTAATATTTAGTCACAGCATACCTATGTATTTTGAACTTGCATTATGTTCTTTCTGCTTATGAAGTGGTTAATTCAAGAGTAATGCTAATGTGGTTCATTTATTTAGTCGAGGGAAATACAATAAAGGGTTAAAGGGTGTATTGGTTCCGGTCGGGTCAATTTAACACAAGTTTGTTCACTTGGGTTGGGGCGGGTACCGCTTGGTACATACAACCAAATCATTTTTCATATACTTGTGTTCCTTGATATCTCCTTGTATTGGTTCCTCCTCATCCTCAACTTTTGTTGTTTGATGATCATATGTAAAGTAACTAGATGATTGTTTCTTTTGTAAGAACATTAACATATGGAGAAAATAATAAATTACTAAGATTTAAACTATTCAATTATAACATATCTACTTCATAATTGCATAGTTTGCACCCTAGAAAGTAAAATCTGAAACTTAACAAACTGGAGCATATATCTGCCCATGTATTCCTGGAAGGATTTTTATTTTTGAAGAGGTTCCTA
Organism: Artemisia argyi; assembly: GCA_030686995.1. NCBI lineage: Eukaryota > Viridiplantae > Streptophyta > Magnoliopsida > Asterales > Asteraceae > Artemisia > Artemisia argyi. The sequence continues at coordinate 28,174,868 of CM060693.1, forward strand.
GGAATGACACACCAAAAGCATGGATTCGCCCTTGTGCTTATAGTGCTATGTATGATATAATTGGTAAAATTCTTGGAATATACTTTTTTGCTCATCAAAAGGAGATGAGTGGATGTTTACACCAAAGAATCTCTTTTTGTTTTGAATTGGATTATCACAGGCCTTTTGATGAGCAAGAAATTAGTCGATACACACATTGGAAAATTTGGTATTTTTGTTTTCCTTCTTGGCAGCTCTACCCATTACTAATTAACGGGTAATAACCTGAGTGGGCAGACTTCAAATTCTGGGTCCATTTGGCTCGTATACGAAGATGGTAGAATTTGAATATAATGTCTCTCAGGTTCTAATTTTCTTGTCCTCTGTTCTCACAACTATAAATGATTATGTTCTCACGACCATAATCATTTATATGTGTATTGACACAATAAATCTTAATATTGGAATGAATCTCTTGTCTTAGAACATTGAATTTATGTCAATTTTTGTGTCGAAAATAATTGTAAATCTAAAAGTAGTAGTGTATATTTAGGAAATAAAAGCTATGATGATTGAACCAGAATAATATGTGCAGGTTTGAGACATCAGCGGAGATGTCCGATATTTCCAACTTGAACATCAAAATCACGACAAAACCTGAATTTTTATCTCCTAATGTTGATTACGGCGTCTTTTTAGTCTTCAAATTTTTTGATTCACGGAATTTTTCAAGCAAACCTATGTATGTTAACCTTAAGTATAAAAAGGGGAACGAAAGTCAACATGCATATTTTGCAACATGGAGAGACAAAGAGTGGATGATGATTGAGTTGGACCGATACTCGAACCAGAAAGAGGATGTCGAGTTTGAGTTTCTACTAGAGAGCTTTTCATCCTACCATTGTGGAGATGGCGCGATTTATGTTGAAGGCATTGAATTTCGAGCGATTGAGAAGGTAAATTTAAAAATTTTCTTCATTTGTGTTATATATGCTTTTGCTTTTATAGTTATGCTATAGAAGAAACTGGAAAAACTGTCCTTGTGGTTTGCCCAACTCGCCGGCGCAATCTCTGTAACTTCGTCGCTTGCCGCTTGGGCTGCTCTGGCAGTACATGCTTTAGCATTCAACTTCGTTCATTGCTCGTATGCGTGCACTGAAATACATATTTAAGAAAGCCTAGCTCTCTCTGTGGGGGATAGCATAGTGGCAAATGTTCCTGGCGGAATAGTACATTGTTTTCAAGACTATCAGGCCATAAAAGGCCAATCACTCACCATCTGATCCAATCTCTAAGGTTTTTTGGCATGTGGAGATTCTATATACTGAATATGCGACCAACACTAGGTAGGTACCTTTTCAAGTGAGGCGTTGGTCCTAGAAATGGCGGCAGCGGTGAAAGGAATTAACTATCATTAAATGGCTTTCTTTTCGATCGACCACTTTCATATTTCATTAAGGTAGTTTGCTTACTTAGTGCTTTCGCTAAGGCGACAGCTTGAATGAAACTTTCATTGTGAAAGGGAAGACCTCGATAAGGAAGATGAACAAGAGCTACATCGGCAGGACTCTCTGAGGCGATGTTCCTGTGGGGAACTTTCGGTTCACTTTTCGTCCTTCAACAAAGTGAAACTACTGAAATACTCTCATTTGGGTAAAAAGGTTAAATCTGGGTATGTCAATCATTTCACTTTAGTCTGGGACGAAAAGTTAACCGAAAGATCCCCCCACAGTGCATTTCGATGTTTTAGGGACTGTGCCTACTATTTGGGCAAACCACATGGACGGTTTTTGCAATTTATACTCTATATTTAATAAAAGTGTTCGATGTATGAAAAAAAAAGAACATTTTTTTTAAGTTACATGTTTATATCATGATTTTATACAGGTGAAACTTGAAGACATTGGAAAGTTGGAGGAAGTCCAACAAGTCTTGAAATTAGACTTCAGAGTGGATCAATTGTCGACTAAGTTAAAAGATACATTTAAGAAGTACACAAACTATGAGGACTTGTTCTGGTTTGGCGAAGTAAACGGGAAGAAAATTCTTATGCTTTCGGCAAAGGAAACTATACCCGGATTTTCTAATGCAAATCTCTTTCGTTCAAAAAGATCACTTCACTGCAGGTTTATTTTCTGAACCAACTTAAAAACATTTTCAATTAACAGCTAAACCCAACCTGATGTACATTATCAAATAAAATATTCACGATTCGTGAATAGATGGTTTTGAAAAGCCTCACCATATGGATTTAATTAGTTTTCTGTGTCTCCAAATGATCCTTTTTTATAAGAGTATGTAACCGTATTATATGTCGCACCTGCAGATTTCGGAAGGTGACTGAGTTTTTACCACAATCAGTATTTTACATCAGTTGCACAATTGAAAGTCAAATGTTAACACCCGATACAAAATACGTGTGTTACATTGTGTTCAAGATTTCAAAAAATTGCGAGGGGCTGCATTCTCCGATGAAAGTACGAGATTTACACCACCAAGAAAACAACGAGGCTGAATTTTTCTATTTTATTACCCCTAGCCCATTAAATGTTAATGATATTACTCGGGCTCCAAAACAAAGGGAAGATGGATGGATGGAGATTCAACTTTGGGAATTTAACTCAGGTCATGAACTTGAGAATGACTCTCATTCAATTAACATGAAGTTTACAAGTCAAGAAGGAACTATGTCTGGCCTAATTGTATGTGGCCTCGAGTTTCGGCCATTGTAAAAGAACTATTTTAAATATTTATCTTATGTATATTCTAAGTGAAAAGCAAAATGGGTTCAGCATAAATTCTGTTTACAATTAATTTATCGATGTATTCTTTTCCTGACAATTAAAATTGGTTTGGCACAAGTAATATTTGAACATCCATGATATAGAAATGCCGATCCCATTCTTTTTCATAGATTTTTATGGCCAATTTACATCCCGTGGTTTACCCAATTTCGCACCATACATCCCTTTGGAAAAAGTTACAACAAATATATCCCTCCATTAGTAAAAGTGAACCAATATATATCCCTCTGTTAAAATAAGGACAAACCGCGCAAATCATTTCTCCGTTATCTCCTAACGATATAGAAAATATTTTCACAGTTAGTCCTCTAGGTTAACTGTATTTGCACCGTTAAGTCTTTTTTTTACGTTTCCGTCCTTTTTTTACGGTTTTGTCCTTTTTTACGTTTTCATCTACTCTTTTACGTTTTAGACCGTTTTTTTTACGTTTTCGTCTGTTTTTCTACGTTTTTGCCCGCTTTTTACGTTTTCATCTGTTTTCTTATGTTTTTATCCGTTTTTTACATCAAAACTCGCGAGATTTTAAATCACGATTTTGACCCCTTTCGGATCCGAATCATAAAAAGTGTAAAACACGAAAGTTGTCCGGAGTGATGTTTTACATCAAAACTCGTGGGCTTTTAACCAGAAAATACAAAACAAGGGTTGTTTACTACCAAAACTTAAGTGTTTTTTTTTTTTTTTTTTTTTTTTTTTTTTTTTTTTTTAAATAAATCCATAACTTATAAAGTTATAAACTCTTGTAAATTTTGTACTTGTGTAAATCATCAAACTTATTTGAAAAAACGGATAAAAATGTATGAAAACGTGAAAAAAACTAACGAAACATGTAAAACGGGCGAAAACAGATAAAAATGTGAAAAAAATGGATGAAAATGTAAAGTTTTTCATATAGTTTTCTTCTCTAAAGCATATACACTGGTCTGTGCGCCCGATATGATATATAGCGAACGAATGATAACGAACAAAAACGGCTTAAGTTTTGGTAGTAAACAACCTCTTGTTTTGCATTTTTAGGTTAAAATCTCGTGTCAAGTTTTCTTTTAGTATACTTACGTAATCACAAAAAAAGGGCAAAAACGTAAAAAAAAATGGTGAAAACGAACGAAAACATAAAAAAAAACAAACGAAAACGTAAAAAAATGGATAAAAACATCAAAAAACAGACGAAAACGTAAAAAAATGGATAAAAACATCAAAAAACAGACGAAAACGTAAAAAGTAACGAAACATGTAACGTAAAAATACGGACGAAAATGTAAAAAGCGGACTAAAACGTAAAAAAGTAGATGAAAACGTAAAAAAGGGACGAAAACGTAAAAAAAACGGACGAAAGCGTAAAAAAATGACTAACGGTGCAAATACAGTTAACCTAGAGGACTAACGGTGTAAATATTTTCTACCTCTTTAGGAGATAACGAAGAAATAATTTACGCCGTTTGTCCTTATTTTAATGGAGGGATGTATATTGGTTCACTTTTACTAACAGAGGGATGTATTTGTTGCAACTTTTTCGAGAGGGATGTTTAGTGCGAAATTAGGTAAACCACGTGGATGTATTTTGGAGTTTACTCTTAGTTTTTTCCAAAAGCTTTTTGTTAACAATAGTTTTAAGTGCATTTATGATTTATCTGCTCATGTATTACATAAACTAGCAAGGTAATCGGTGGTTGGCAATGCTTATTAGTTGCAAAACTATGTAGTAGATTGTGAGATTAAATGCATAATATTTTTTAAGTTGTAAAGATAAATAGAGTTTGCTTTCTTGAGCGTCTATGACGCCACCACAACTACTAGATTTGTGTTTGGTTATAAAGGTATTTTATGCGTACAAACCTTAAACCTTAGAATGAAACATACTAGATTAGTAATAAATTTTCCCTAACAAGCTTTACAACAAACTTTGACTATTGACGTATTTAAATTACAACTTTAATTCATACTATTAGTGTGTTTGAATTTATATGAAATATATTTAACAAGAATGAAAGCGGTCCGCCGCGTTGCGGGCGGGCTTATTTTTCGGCCGAGGTGATTTGCCATAAATAAAGTAGAAATTTATGTGTATTAACAGTCATTCCCCAGGCTTGTTGGGATTGCTCACCGAACTTGGTTATGAAAGGCCCTTTTATAAGCAATTTCAATAAACAATGTTTAAAGATCCCCCTTTATACATAGTAGTTGAATAAGCTATGACAAACAATCACTTACCCTCATTAGTAAAAGTAAGAAGTGTGAAAGCGCATAAAAACCATTTCATATACTTACCTGGAATCTACTTTAACAGTATGCATAAACAAAATTAAAGAAATCTAATACAGATTTACCCAAGCAGCCCACATTAACCAAATTCAAATAATTTTAAATCTTAAAGCAGAATATGCATACATCTAATCATCCAAAACAATGTAAAGAACTAAAAAGTGACAAACCTACACGTTTACACTATTTTCTTTGAAAGTTCAGCGACATCCGCCAAGCTTCATTTCCTCTAGCCAACCTCCAACATCCTGCAAGATAATTTGACCACACATGGTCAACAACTCTGCAACATCTTGAAAGCGGCAGATCAATGAATGCAGCTTCCAAATGACAGCAAGTTAAATGGGATAAGATTTGGACCAACGCAAGTTTATACTTGAAATGTGGTCAAATGCATAGAATTGGTAAGTAAAGAGTCATAAATCTAAACTAAAACCTCTTATGTGTATAAATCCGATCGCTTTCTTCACACTTTCTTGCCTGACTCTTTCACCCCAATTCTGCAAGTCTTTCCAAGCATCATGTTCGATATTTCTGCTGTTTCACAGCAGTTCCAAATTATTTTCTAAGTCCATGATTGTACCTTCGGTTATGATGCTATTTGTAACCAAGTTGATCTAGATATAAACATATACAAAAAATAGGTAGTCACACAGTTTTAATTCATGTTAATGGCACCAAAACAACCCAATTCAATCAAGCTTACTACCAGTTAGCCAAAAGTGCTTATTTACACTTAAATATGCAGTTTCACTCATCTACCCATTTGCATCAGTAGTAGTGCTAAAGTCCAAATGACATGTTACTGGTGATAAAGGGGCTATCCTGTATTTTATAATGGGTATTTGGGATTGCTTATTTAAGGTTATCATAAAAGGGCTGTTTACCATTCAGTAGTCATTTGTCGATTGAAACATGTTATCAAGCAATGTTTAGATGGTTATCGTCTAACGTCCTAAGCAACAGCCTGTTTGCAAAAAAACATGCAACGATCAGAATACAAAAGTTGAGTCAAAATATTTTCTTAATATGCGAATTAAATTAGGTGTAGATTTGCATAATCAGTTTCAATTTAACAAACTTTTTATATAATCTACTTTTGAGATTTTTATTACCAAGAAAGGTTTTCAAAATGTGTGGTTACCACTCCTGCAGCCTCTACTGTTATGGCCATTGGTGCTAATATACATGATCTTTCGCGAAATTTGAACCCGGATTTTTGCCTTTTCGTCGTCGTTACCAAAGTATCAGCGGCAGCAAGGTTGTTCCAATATACATTTTATAAGGTTAAGCAATTAGTGAACAAACAAATAAGAAAAGTTATAAAAATAGACAAATAAGAAAAGTTATAAAAACACGCGTCTTCCAGTCCAAACTGAGGCACATAACACGGCAATGTCAAATGACCACTGTTTTGCCTTCCACAGTTCCAGCACCAGGACTACACAATAAATTTCAAGAGACTAATTCAAAAAGTGAGTTGCTTTACCTTAATTCCCTTGTTCGCATGTCAGTTGCGCTTTTGTGGTTCTCCTCTTCAAAGAGAATAGTCAATTGTCGGGCCTGAAGAACCTGACCATCCATCTGATTTATTGATCAAACGAGATCAGCAGGGTCTAGAAATTGGAAAAAACCAAACCCTCCTGGCTTCTTGCAAAAAATACACATAATTAATAAGACAAAATAGTATATTTCGACCTGGATATTTGTTTGGGCTCTTTGCAAATGTCAAAAGTAGTGGCTCGGTTATCGAGTGTAAGACAGTAGTTGGTTAATAGATGTCATCAGTTATCGGCTGTTTGGGCTGTCTGCAAATAAAAAAGTATACGGAATCCATATATTTAGTAACTCTTACCAAAATGTTCAAGAAAACACTGCACATCAGTGCCTGCATTTTGCCTTCATCCAAACCCATTCCTTCATAACCTGTAGCAGCTCAGTTATCAAGTGAATCAGGCCTGCAAAATAACTACAATAAGTTGGATGACACCAATCACAAAACATAAGAAACGCTACCATTTCAATTTGAATATCCCAAAGTGATTTAGGTGTTTCACTTGCTAAGGTTATATACCACCACCAAACGGCTTAGTTACCTACATACCTATCAATCACGTACGACTCCTACATACCTACCATTCATGAAAAAGAAATCAGAAATGCACTTAAAAGTTTTAGCAACATACCTCCTTCACTTTCGGACCTGTATTACTCATCATTGCGCGAAAATCCTCAGTCGCCTCCTTCTCTTCCTCGTCCTTTCTTCTCACAGCTTATTTTCATTGCAACAAACCTATAATGAATGATACAAAAATTAAAAAAAAAAATACTTGTAATAGTTTAGTCAACCGTACCCCTGAAATTTACATATAAAAAGTATTGATTTTGTAGCAGCAAGCATCCTATTTGTCCAAAAATGACTATATGATCAGGAAGGTAGTTGTAGTTTGGCTACTTAGATAGTAATTCGTAAATAGACTATAACACTTCATGTATAAACATGGACAGAACAAAATGGTGAACGCGGCGTAGCAAATGTTTTATAAACAAAAGTCACCTTCCTGAGGAGAATAGCAATATCAGGTTGGTCTCTTCAATTGACTGGCCACCGCACTCTAAACATCTCACATTATGTCTAATGTTCCTCGCCCGTGCATCACTCCTTCACGGGAACTTCTTCATTCTCCATCTTGCAAACAAAACTTAGAAACTTACACCCTAAATAAATAATTTATAAATACATTTTTCATTTAAGCATTTCATCAAACACTTGGTGTGAAACCAATTTCCTTCATAAACTTTGTAATTACATATCGAAAGTGCTTATTTCTTAATAAGCAATTTAGCATAAACAACTCCTAAAATTGAAGTTTCATAACAGTTGAAATGTTGAGTTTGCCACATAATCAAAACTTACAATTAAACTATCTAATAAAAAAAAGTTCAATTTTTTTTTAACTTACATATACTTGCTAATAGTTTCTGGTACATGTACAACAAACACACATCTTCAATCTTGAATCTTTTAATCTTCCTCATATGCTAATAGCATGATCTGATTTGATTTTAGTATATGTATAATAATCAAGGCGGTAGGTGGGATGAATGTGCTTGAGGAATCTAGAAATGTGCCCTTATCGCAAAGAAACCAGACTGGGCCAAAAGGAAGATATGGGGCACGCAAAAAAGGCTAAGAAAGTGGGCCAAAATTTTGGCGGGAAAAGTGCTACAATGGACTTGGAGGCAAAACCGGTGTCATTTTAATCGTGAATTAAATAAACTTATAATACTAGACCCGTAGAATAACGAGAATTTTTAAATAAATTATTCATTAACTATATACGTGCGTGAATAAATTAACAAACAACAATGAACATAAATAAGTTCTATTATTCTTTGAAGGAAATAATAAGTAATGTGAAGTGATTTGCACACTTTCAAATATTATTGGTACACTTTAATGTACAAGTAGTTAAAGAAAATATTATTTAAAGTACAATGGCTTACTGCATCCATTAGACCATTAGGTGTCACAACTAAGCACAACTAGTTTTTTAGGCGCCACGGGTTGCCACATCACTATAACAAACCCCCTTCTACAACCCTCATTATCACAACTAACCACAAGTAACTCATTTGAGCCCTACCACTTTCTGTTTTATTTATTTTTTCACATTTCCAAATAAATTACATTCATTTCATTAAAATTAAAAATACATAGCAACATATTAAAAGTAGACGCAACTTAAAATAATGATACAGAAATTTTAAAAAAACGATACAGAAAAAAAAATACAACACATATTAATAATACGAAACTTCAACTCCTCCATCTTCAAATACCCCATTTCTTTCTGCCTCTTCGCCTCATACGCGGCCATTATAAGATTGACTTTTTGCGAATATTTTTCTGATAAAAGTACCGAAAAAAAAACTCATTTAACTCCCTCCGGCACTCAGCTTATCCGTAAACTTGGCTTTATTTGAAGTTCGACATTTTCTGGCGCCGTCGGGACGAGGTTGTTTGTCGGGGCCAAGTATATCATCGAGACATGAAATGTTAATCGGGTCCTCTGCGTCCGATTTGGGGTATTTTCTCAAAACCTCCCACACCGGAACATGTATGAAGCTTCTCCTAGTAAAGCATTGTTCAAAATTGATCTTTGCATTCTCGAGATGATCAATGTCATTTTTCCCGCTTCTATGCTGCAAATGCTTTTAAATAGCGTTGAATTTTTGACAATCACCATTAAGCCTTGTCCATTTACCCATGACCATATTTTTGGAACGATTTCACGCTCAGATTGACTGTTGAACATGTTAACAATCATGTTCCAAAAGAACTCCTCGGAACGGTCATTTCTAATGTCTTTGTCTTGGGAAACTTCAACCCAAATTTCCGCTAGCAATTTTTATTCGTCTCTTGACCAATGAGTATTCACATGGGTGATTTCCTCCATGTCATTATCATCGTTCGTGTCCAAATTCATGACTTTTTTGGACGTTTTTGCACTTTTGTTCCTTTCGATTTGGCCTGTGCACAGGGTTGTGGTACTTTGAATTGTGAATCAGATGGTTGTGATTGAAAGTGTGGTTGCAGTTGATATTGAAGAAACTGTGAAGGTTGTGATTGAAAGTGTGGTTGCAGTTGATATTGAAGAAACTGTGAAGGTTGTGATGGGTTAAAAAACTGTGGTGCTGAAAATCGTTGTTGGCGGTAATTTGCGAATCCTTGAAACGCAAATTGTTGATTTTGGTAAATTGCCTCGGGTGTCAATTGTGTATCACATGGAGGAATTTGTGGCGAGGAAGAGTTAGAATTTTGTGACGATGGGGTAGAAGAGTTTGAAGAACTCCCGTATTATTGTTGGTTTGAGGTGAGAAGATTCGTAAAATAACCGCCCTCGTTTGGACTTTGAGACATTTTTTAGATATAGAGAGTATTGGTTTGGAAGTGTATGAAAAGTAGTCTGTATATGATATGTTATTTATAGTGTATAAAAGTGAAGTGGGATTGGTTAAAAAACGAACAGTAATATTCCCGTTTGAAATTCATTGTTGGTCCTTAAAATGGTTTGATTTGCAGTGTATCTGTTTCGTCGTCGGCACAACGACTTGGGGAATGGCGAGCCACAACTAGATCCACCGGTATGGTGGCGAAGTTGCCAGCTCACTACGACGAGCCACAACTTGATCCACACCTAATGCTCTTAGAGTGTGTCAATAAAATTTGAGATTGTGCAAATCATTTCCCATAAGTAATATGTCAGATATGATAAGCAACTGGTAGATAGTCTTGAAAAGCAAATGTATGTGGTGTGTGCCAAACGTTTAAATAGTTTATGTTCATTCGGTGAGGCAAACTAAAAGGAAGTTATTGATAATAGTATAATGGTCTGAAAATGTATCAAACTTGCCACATTTTGCTTTTGTATGCACTAAACTTTTAACTTTCCTATTGTACGCATCCTGATACGCGGGATTGCGCCCTCGCAACAGGTTTTACCTCTCAAGGGATCTTGAGAAGCTTGCAATCCCCGCCAGGCAGTGTACCTGATCGTTGTAGTATAGTATAGTGACAAGTACCGAGGGATTGATCGTTCAACTCAGGAATAGTGTTCGCTAGGATTAGAAAGCCTACTAAACTAGGTCTAGAGGTGAGGGATGATTCTTTTTGTATTTTTATATTTTATGAAAGCAGGTAAAATCTCGGGTTTTGAAGGAATGGGCGGAATTAGTTGCTAGTCAACTAACCCAATTAACTAAAGATTCAATCAAAATAAAATAAAAAAAAATGAAAATAAACTAATGTGATTATGTGGTGGAAACAATAATGAGAAAAGATGTGTTTACTTAGATTTCATTACTCCCTAGATATTTTTTACCGGTTGATTAGCTTGTTACAATTGCATGGATGACGGGTTATATTCCTTAATACTAATCGTAGGGCCGTGTACAATATTCCCTAACTCTATAAGCTCTTACTTCACTCCTATGTCGAGCCGACTAAAAGCTCCTAACATGGGATCACTAGAATTCACTTATGCATTAAATACAACCAAATATCGTAGTACACCTCCGATCATGTTTCTTAAGACGTTCAAGCAAGTTACCAATTGGAAGTCTGCCAGTTTTCTTAAGCCTAACATTGAATACAATCATCCACAACAATTATAAACAAACCATCAACCGATAATCAACATCTATGTTTCACTACATCTAAGCAAACACAATAAAAACCTAGCCTAGTATGTTAAAAGAAAGACAAGCATAAGATAGAATCACACAACACATAGACATATCGTATGATTATTGGAAAACTTATATTCAATTAAGCATGGATGGAACAAGGGTTGAAACTCTTATTTTTACATAAAATTCATCTAGGGTTTAAGCTCTCCAAAGTTCTCCTAATGTTCCACCACTTTACAATGAAAAATTGGAAAAATATATATAGATAATACATCCTGACGGCGTCACGTTGTAGTTTCTAACGCCGTCAACTCGCCGCCAAATTAAGAATCGTATTGCCTAGATCTAATCTTGACGCTGTCAAGAAGGAATTATGCTCTGGGCCGTCACATACATTTTGACCCTGACGGCCTTGGTGACGCCGTCAGGTCAATTGCACTAAAAATGTTCTGGGCCGTCATGTGTATTTTCCACTTCCACCTCTTTTACCAAGCTTGACGCCGTCATGTGTGAAGTCTTGACGCCGTCAAGTACTGTTCCCAGCAAGGATTTTGAGACTTTGCCATTTTCTTCACTTTTATGCTCCAAAAAAGTCCAAAATGCTTTCTTTTCCAGATTTCTTCTCAAAAGTACCTAAAATGACAAAAGGAACGATTTATGCAGTAATTGATCAAATAATCACGAATTCGGGCTTAAATGACCCATTAAAAGCGGTACACTTTTCGCTTTATCACATCCAACTTCCTTAATTTTTATATTCGTAGGCATCCAACATCCTTAATTTTCTTATTGTCACGTCGCTTTTTCCCGTTACAGGCCTACAATAGGAAAATTAAGAAAGTTGGATGCTACAATAGAAAAATCAAAAGTTTAGTGCATACAAAAGGAAAATTAGGCAAGTTTGATGCATTTTCAGACCATTAGCTAATTTTTTTTTAAACATGTCACTTATATAGCTGTACATGCCTGTTTAACAATGATCATAAACATTGAAGTACTTATTTGTAGACAATGTTTGTAGTACTTTTCGAGATATTACCATTTTCTAGTAAACAAAATCACAATTAGATCCATGTAAACAAAAACAAAAAGTAATTAAAAATCTAATACCGGATCTAGACAGCCATAAAACCTACGTCTTTTCGAGATATTACCATTTTCCAGTAAACAATATCACAATTAGATCCATGTAAACAAAAACAAAAAGTAATTAAAAATGAAAATTAAAAATCTAATACCGGATCTGGACAACCATAGAACCTACGTCCAGGATTTCGATTTGTCCACAATGTGGGAATTACAACTTATTTTCCACACTAACACGGCACCATTTTTTGTGTTCTTAAATTTTTTGCGAAGAAATAAAAAGATGAAGAGAAGGAGTGATGGAAAGAAGTAAGTGAGAAAAGAGTGTGGAGTACTCAAGATTTTAATCGGGATCTGTAAACATATTGGGATATATAAAAAAATTAAGTACACGTGTACAACAAGGACGATGACAACGGTAAACAAAACAAACTGAAAAAGACAAATTAAATGTGGTTGGACAAAGCTACCCTCATATGATTTGCACGTGATATGGGAGATAACGAGAAAAACTAACGTCGTTAGTGGATTTGGACCAGACGCGTAATATTTTGAAAAGTTGAGACTCACTAGTGAATTTTCTTGATTTTGGACTAGGCACGAAATCTGGCCAAACCACTTGGACGAATGTTGTATTTACTCTTTAAAAAATTGGGTCCGAACAGGTTTTAAAATGAGGCATAGTTAGATTAAAATGGGCTTATGTATCCAAAGGCTGCCCAACTATTAAATAATTTGCTTTTAGGCCACACACACACACACACACACACACACACACACACACAGACACATATATATATATATATATATATATATATATATATATATATATATATATATATATATATATAGGGTGAGGATCAGGTACGTTTTTGTCTTTTAGTGCGGATGGTACGGACGAATCTCAGCCCTCCATCTAGTTAACCATCTGAAAAAGGCGGAGTGGCAATATCGTAAATATCCCGTCTTTTTTTAAGATCGTTACTATCGTATTAGCTTTTTTTCTGAAAAAAATTCAAAAAAATCTGAAAAAATTAAAAAAATAAAGAGGACAACAAATAATTAAGAATCGCTGAAAAAAATTTCAAAAAAAAAAATCGTTTTCATCGTTAAAGGTATTGTGATATCAGAATCTGATTTTGACTTTTGTAAAGAAGTCAAAGTCAGATTCTGAAAACTTTTTTTTTAATAAAAAATTTAATATCACAATAACTTTTTTAATATCGTAAAAACTTTTTCTTAATAAAAATTGTTAATATCGCCGTAACTATCATGTTTTCTTAATATCAAAGTTAATATCGCCGTAACTTTTTTACTATCGTAATAAAAAAAGTCAAGATCAGGATCAGATTCTGATATCACATAATCTTTTTTACTATCGTAATAAAAAAGTCAAAATCAGATTCTGATATCACATAAACTTTTTTACTATCGTAATAAAAAAAGTCAAGATCAGGCTCATAATATTGTTAATATCACGGTAGAACTCATAATATGGTTAATATCACGGTAGCACTCATAATCAAAAAAACAAAAGTTCTCAGAAAAATTTGAAAAAATAAAAAAATGAAAGAAGATAACAATATTAAGGATCGCTCAAAAGGAAAAAAATTAAAAAAATCATTTTCATTAAGAATATTAAGAAGATAACAATAGCGCTAGATCTTGACTTTTTTTAAAAAGTCAAGATCAGATCTGGATTGGACGGACCAGATCAATCCGCACGTCCGCACTTAAAAAATGTATCCGCACATGATCCTCACTCTCTCTCTCTCTCTCTCTCTCTCTCTCTCTCTATATATATATATATATATATATATATATATATATATATATATATATATATATAGGGTGAGGATCCGGTACATTTTTGGATTTTAGTGCGGATGTACGGATGAATCTCAGCCCTCCATCTAGTCAACCATCTGAAAAAGGCGGAGTGGCAAAATCGTAAATATCCCATCTTTTTTTAAAAACATTAATATCATAGTAGTTTTTTTCTTGGAAAAAAAGTCAAAAAAAATCTGAAAAAATTAAAAAAAGAAATAGGATAACAAATAATTAAGAATCGCTGAAAAAAATTTAAAAAAAAAAATCGTTTTCATCGTTAAAGGTATTGTGATATTAGCGTTTAATTTTGACTTTTTTACAAAAGTCAAGATCTGATCTTGACTTTTGTAAAAAAGTCAAAATCAGATTTTGATATCACATAAACCTTTTTTTTTAATAAAAATTTTAATATCACAATAACTTTTTTGATATCATAGAATATTTTTTTAATATCACGGTTAATTTTACATGTAAAAAAAATTAGTATCACGGTTGGTTTATAATATCACCGTTTTATAAATATCACCGTATCATAATATTGTTAATATCACCGTAATTATCATCTTTCTTAATATCAAAGTTAAAATTTTTAAATATCAACGTAAATTTTATTAATATCGTAATAAAAAAAACAATGATATTAAGTTTTTTACTAATATCAAAGTAACTTTTTAAGTAAATATCGTTATTATCATAGTAGGACTCATAAATATCCTTAATATCACGATACTCATAATCACAAAACAAAAAAATGCTTAGAAAAATCTGAAAAAATAAAAAAAATAAAGAAGACAACAATAATAAGGAGCGTTTAAAAGAAAAAAAAAATTTAAAAATCATTTGCATGGTTAATTTGTACAGTGAAGATAGCGCTAGATCTTGACGTTTTTACAAAAATCAAGATCCGATCTGGAAATGGGTGGTCCAGATTCATCCGTACGTCCGCACGAAAAATAAAAATCCGCACGTGATCCTCAACCTATATATATATATATATATATATATATATATATATATATATATATATATATATATATATATATATATATATATATAAAATAACTTATAGGTCACCTTAGTACATGTTTGTTTTTCTTTAAAGTAACCCTGTTCAAATTCTTGCAAGATATTTATATAATTTCAAGAATAAAACTAACTTTAATATATCAACACAATAAAATTGTCAATCTGAATTTAAAACATTAGTTAAATTAACTTACTTTATTTTCAGCTAACTAAAATTGCACTTAAATAATGACTAAAACTGATATTTTATATATCAATACTTGTTTGTGTTGTTTTAATATATTATATTTAGTTTTATTCTCGTTGTTTAAAAAAAAATCGAAATAAAATTATTCAGTATAAACAAAATAAACTCATAAATGAGTTGCCTAAAAAAGTTAAATAGTTGAGTGAACTTAATACATAACCCCTATTAAAATCTTGGATGACAGACGGGCTGCCAGAACTATTGGTAAAAAATATTGGTTGGAAATGGACCCCTCGATGGTTTGATTCTTTAAAAGATAATGCAAGTGTATAATACTAAAATAATATTTAAAATAATGCAAGATGTTGATATGGAAAATGAGTGGAAGCTTTCAAGCTTTGTCGAACGTAAAGTATGCAGCATGACCCCTTTATCATTTCCATGACGTGTTTCACAACAGATATAAACAAGAGCTTTTAATAATTCAAATTTTGATGCATCAAAAAATATGGATCAAAAGAAACCAATAGAGATCTCTATACACTCGCTTACCGAACCACAAAGCAGTATCGAAACAACAAACAGCAGTAGCAACAATAATACAGTTTCAGGTCCAAGACAATCGAACCGGGCACCTGAAAAGAAACTTACCCTTTTCGCCTTGAGGCTTGCGGTTCTAGAGAAAGCAGCGACTGGGCTAGGGACACTTGGGTTCATTTGGGCCACTGTCGTTTTATTAGGTGGCTTTGCCATTACTATAGACCAGACTGATTTCTGGTTCATCACTGTTATTCTATTAATAGAAGGTACCAGGATCTTTAGCCGTAGCCGTGAGCTAGAATGGCAGCACCAAGCCACTTGGTCATTAACCGACGCTGGAATTAATAGCTTTCGTGCTGTAAAGTCTAGCTCACACATATTGGCTAGAGGTTTTAAAGCATTGTTTCAGGTCAGCAAAGGTGGAAGCAGTACAAGAGAAAGTTCACATTTGCAAACACTTGGTCATCGACAGACTAGGAACTTGGAGAAGAAAAAGACGTTAGCTCGTACATGGACGAGCTCAGATGTTCCTCTGCTTCCATATGGTCAATGGGTATTTCTTTCAAGAAATATTAGCAGGCTTCTTTATTGGCTACAATTAGCTTCAGCAACAGCTTGTGTAGTCTTGTCATTGATAAAACTTGTGAAACAAAATTTTGGAGAAATAGAGAAAGGAGATATGGATAAGAGGAACCGAAAATCAGCTTTGATTATATTCTATTCGTTGGTGTTGGCAGAGGCCCTCTTGTTTCTTCTGGAGAAAGCTTATTGGGAATGGAAGGTTACGTGCAAGAAATTATTAGATCGGATAAACCAAGAGTGCCAGTTGGGTCCCACGGGGATCATTTCCGTTAGGCGGTTTTTCTATGATTCTTACTCAAAATGTGTCAATGGAAGCATCTTCGATGGCTTAAAGATGGATTTTGTTTCGTTTGCAATGGAACTTATGGATTCTGATTCCTCAGATGAGCAACTCATTGGGATGCAAATCTTGGGAAATTTCACAAAAAATCCACGTTTTTCAGATGATACCCTTCAGAAGATAGGAATCACCATAACGGTAATAGAACGATTGGTTGAAATGCTCAACTGGAAAGACCCACAAGAGGAAGAGATACGAAAAACAGCCGCAGAAATACTTGTAAAACTTGCTGGTAAGAAACAAAACTCACTTAGGGTTGCTGGCATTCCGGGCGCCATGGAATCTATATCCTCTCTATTGCATACCCATAGAAACTCTAGTTTCACAAAATGTGGTGAAATTTCCAAAAAGGAAATCATATTTGACAAAGAAGACTATGGTTATTGGGCATTCAATCAATTGGGTCTTCAAATATTGAAGAAACTTGCCCGTGATCAAGACAACTGTGCAAAGATTGGAATCACAAAGGGTCTTTTAGTAAAAATCATAGATTTCACACACGCAGAGGAGAGATTGTTGAAGGGTGATAGGGTCACAGAATCTCAGATTCTGATTGTGAAAACATCTTTACAGGTGTTGAAGATGCTAGCGAGCACAACGGGTGGTACTGGCAGACAGCTTCGATCAGAGATATCAGAGGTGGTTTTCACAATTAGCTACATAAGAGATATATTGAGATATGGTGAAAAGCACCCAACCCTACAGAAACTTGGAATAGAAATTATAACAAGTTTGGCACTGGATGCCGATGCAACAGAAAGGATAGGAGGAACAGGAGGGGTTCTTAAAGAATTGTTCAACATTTTCTTTAGAGAAGGGATCCCGGATCATGTTAGAATAGCTGCTGGAGAAGCACTTGGAATGCTGGCATTTGAAAGCACGAATAACAGTCTGCGTGTCTTCAAACTAAAAGTAACTGAGAAGCTTGTTAATGCACTGGAAAACCCCTTACTTCGAATAAACGCAGCACGGATTTTAAGAAACTTGTTCATTTACAGTGGGTCGGAGTGTTTTCAACAGCTAAGAGGGGTAGTCACAGCCGCATCAACTGTAAGTAAACCTCAAGAGATCTAGTTATTTGGTGTCATACTTATAATGGAAATACTGACCCATTTCCTTAGAACGGGTCAATACAGGTTATGTTTACATCTAGCAGCTTAAATGAATAGAGTAATAGCTTATGGAAAAGAGTCACAAATTTGTTAACATTGCGTTTCAAATAATCACAATCAGATAATCGGTTACAATCTCACTTTCGTACCTTGTGGTAGTTGAACCTACAAATAAACACCTGTTCAGATACGTAAGTTTACGACAAATCTGATTTCTTTAGGAATCGGTAGATAAAATATTAAAAAGCAGATCATTTTGACTCTAAGTCGCAATATTGAGAAAACTAGTTTTAAAGCGTAAATCGAAACGCCTCTTATACCTCATGACTAAGTAACCCACTGGCGTTTGCAGATATTAAAGGAAATCATGACAGAAGAAAATAAGCTGCAGGAAGTTATGGTTGGACTAGCAGCGCAGGTCTTCCGATACATGACATCTCAGGAAGCCAGTGCCATGTTTAAAAGAACTGGAATACAAGAAAGTGATTTAGCAACAGCACTTGTCCAAATTTTAAAGAAAAACCCGCAACCACAAGCCAAGACTCCAAGAATAAGGAGATATGTAGTGGAGTTGGCAATTTGGATGATGAAAGATACACATAATAATATTCAGACTTTCAAAAATCTAGGAATGCAACAAGAGCTTGAAGATATCACAGAGACAACGGCAGAGATAGAAAGTTTTGATACTTTTTCTGGGGCGATTGGATTGAGCAGAGATAAGACGTCGATTCATTCATTAGTTGAAACAGCAGTAGACCTGCTGGAAAATTATTGAGTAACTAAAAGTTACCGCTATGTGGTTTCTATTATTTATGAAGCACAAGTTTGTTATAATGTACCAAGAATTTATTTTCAACACAAATTTTAAAGACCCATATTTTGCGTTTATGTTTACAAAATCTACAGTGACCTCAAGTTACAAATGGTAATTATAGCTGCTAAACTGCTGCAAACTGCAGTTGATATATCAGACTGTTGATACATCAAACTTTACTTGAATATTGGCTTTAACTGATATATGTAAGGGTTTTAAAGGTTCCAAGTTTTAACAGCACCCTCCCATTATAATTGGCACTTATATGTAAACAAATAAGATTTCCATAATTTTAGCATAAACGTTTTCTAAGGCAACTACAATCTCACAAAAAGAGTGTTTACAGAGTTACTAGAAGTTTGATCAACTTCACTGAACAAGTAGCATTCAATTGTTTCAAGATATGTCGTTTTAAGTGGTTGCCGGTCACTTATTGTGTATCATGTCAACTCTTTCTCTCCAAAAAATAAAAAATTTAGCCTGTTGACAAATTTTTTTATCTAAGATAACTTAATTCATGTAAATCTTCAGTAACTTTTAAACAGTTTAATCCCAGAAAGCATTTATTTTATATGTGCTGAATACTAAATTATGAAAACCACCAACTCCTTGTACATTTGTTTCATCATCTCCATAACACCTTTAAGCTAAAACCAGCAAAGACCATTAGTTTATATATGTGCTGATTGCTGAATACCCAAAGCTCAAAATCCTGTCTGAAGATAATTACTTAAGCCCATCTTCTAAGTTGCCCTGACACTCTAGATTTTGCTGAGTTTGAACTTGTACCATTTCTAACCTTACCACCACCGGAACTAGACCTTGACTCCTTTGACTTGGACTTTGGAAAGACGGCCGGATTTGCTTGTTGATTCAGCGACCTCTCTTTTAGTGGACTGACAGATCGTAATGGTTGTTCACTTGATTTAGCTACCGGTTTTTGTCTACTTAGACTAGGAGCACAGAATTCTTCTTTGTTAATGTTGTTCAATGTGGGGGCCCGATGTTTCTTCTTGGTTGAGGAATCTGAATCATCAGACGGGCTTGTTGTGCTATCCATGTCATATATCAGATTGTCTGACATTACTGGAAGTTTCTTTGAGCTAGAACTTGACTTGGAGGACGATGGTCTTCTGAGTCTCGTGAGGTGAATCACCTGTGATAAAAAAATTGTGAATGGGTCAAAGCAGGTAATAAAATTTATTCAAAGTACCAAAACGAGTAAAAATACGAACTACATGGTAACTACTCAAACCAGATGAACAAGTCTAAAGTTGTGTATTTGTATTACAGGCTAGTTATTTATAAAACAATAAAAAATTTGGGCGAAACGTTCAGTTAATAAAACGGGAACTGCAACAAGATTATCTATTCGACCTTAACCGAATCTACCAAAAATAAGGTAAAGTAAAAGATATTCGACAAGGGGACACAAACCTTTTGTTCAAGAACCATCATGTCCTTCCTAAGCTTTGTGATCAACATGTTTTTCCTGCGGATAATGTCTTCTAGCTCTGAAATTCTCTGTTTTTTACAAAGAGAATATGTTAACAAAGATTAAACAATATAACATGATTTATTGTAGTGTTAAAACCATATGATAAATGGGCATGAATTTGACCTTTGAATTATGACATTCGGCCGAGTTGAGAAAATATGACAGCTCTTTGATTGTGGCATCCTTTTCTTCACATTCCTTCTGAAGCTTGCCAATATCTTGGTCAACAGGAGTACTCCACTACACAGATACAGGTTGTAATTTACAAAAAATAAGGATGCAAGAAACATGAATTTGTGTACTGATGTAAAATTCAGAGTTGAACTAGTTATGTGAAACTTAATTTATAAGTTATTGAAAGACGAACTAGTGGTAGTTGATGATTCTGATCTAACAGCCAATGGCACCATCAACAGTTTAGGTAAATGCTAGTTTATCTTCCGGTTGATGGATTTCCAGTGACTCCAGTTGTGTTTATAAGCTCTGTTTTTTGGGCAGAGAGTGTGCAAAATCAAAGCATATTTCAAACAAGATAAATCCTTTTAAATTCATTAATCTCCAGAGGTACTTTACTTTACAAAGCACCAAAAAATGGGGACCAAACAGTCAAACTCATATGAGACTTTGATGATGAAACTCTACTTATTTGTGTTTCCATCACTGCCCTTAAGTTGCAAGATGTTGTGATTTGCAATTTTAACACATGTAGCATGAACTTACGAGTTGATCTTTTGACTTTTATCACGAAGGGGTCAAATCCAAACATATAGCTAAAAGGGGAGATGTCAAATAAGGTGAATGTCTCCCAAAGTCTATTTCGACGCATACAAACTCCTAAATCGATTTGTTCAAAATTTCAGATTATTATTTGTATATGCTAATAATATCTCTTGGCTAGTTATTACTGCAATAGAATTTATCAAAGTGTCCGCAGGTGACCCAACCCATTGCAGGCCATATCATGTCATACAAAAGTTAACCTATTTCAGCTTGAGGCTTTATGGACCGCTTACTCAACCTTCCATCACACCACCATTGGGCTTATCTTTCAAGCATCTTTAAAGCATACTATAACGCTACTCTAGACGATTAAATATACAAAGGACTACTTATAAACATGGTAACTGCTGTGTCTGCTGATATAGGCAGCATACTAAGACTATAAGAGCATCGGCGGAACTAATATATGACAATATGCGAGTATGTAGCTACCTGAACATCAGTTGAAGAGCTGACACTAGGAGCCCAATCCGACAAATTAGACATGCGGCGCTCTTCTTGTTCCACATCATTAACCATTTCAAACTTGATCATCTCATCATCACCCACTTCTTTTGCACCTAAATCCTCCTAAATGAAAGAAACAGTAATAAGTTAAATTTACAAGAATTTTTGCCAACAAACAATAAAGAGTTTAGTTCTAACATCATTTCTTACTTCATTGTATTTTAGTAGAGGTTGATGATGATCACAATGTCGACATCCACAGCCAGATAACTCAAAATTATATGATGAGATATCAGGCTTATCCTTGAAATAGTTCACCTGCTCACACAAGCTATCAAGCTTCTCCTGCATTTCTGAAAGCACCTGATCCTGCAAATAGTTTGTGACAAGAGGTTGAATTAAAATTTAAATGGGGAGCCTCATCGTCGATTAAGCCATATTAAAATTTACTTCTCAGTGCTAACTTAATAAGCACATACATTTATCCGATTCAGGTGGTGTTTGTGATTGCGTATTAGAATTACTTATTTGCTTATAGCGTCTTAAAACAGCAGAAAAACAGTTTTGAGCGTTTGTATAGACACTAACTGCTAATGATACTGTACTTATTCGAGAGTGGAATAAGCAGATTTGGACAATCATACTGGGAGTTGTTTATTCAAATTGCTTATCTGATTTCAGTTTATTTATCTCATAAACCAGTTATCTATTTTGTTCTGAGTTTTATTACGGTTGATTATCTGCTGTTGCTTATTCTAAAAGCACAAAAAGTTTTAGGGGTGTTTGGAACTGCATAGTGAAAGGCAGAAAAGTTTCATTAAAACACTCAAAACTGTGTCTCCGCTTAAACATTAATCAGATAAGCACTTAAATAAGCAATCCTAATTAGCAAATACCTTTCAAAGTGCTTATCTACTAAAAAATAAGCACGTACCAATCTCCATATTTTAGAGTAAGATGAGCAAATAATTCAATTTATCCAAAAACTCAAGCCTGCCTATGTGCTTAAAAAAGCAATCCCAAACACTTAAAAAAGCAATCCCTAACACCCCTTTAGTTATATTCAACAGATTATTAATAACAAGATCATAACTGATGAATTTAACAAAACGTAACGGTTTCTTAAACAGCAATAACTACTTCATTAACCTTAACTACAAAAGCAATAGATACTAAACAATCTACTAACCAAACGCAATTAAGGGCTTTTAATTACTAACCCTAATCTCAACTGATTTCTTCAACTGAAAAATCAATCTATTCTTTCTAGCATTTGCAGCCGCAACAGCAATAACAGCAACAACCAAAACTCGATGCATCGGACTAAACATATCCCACGCAACCGCTTCTTTAGACCCCAACCCGCCCCCGATCCTTTTCGCTGAAGTGGCATCTTCAGCTCCCACAATCCTGCCTTGTAAAGACACCCATGCCAGCTGTCTTCTCACAGCTGGCACGGGTCTTGTAGGTGGAGTAAAATTACTCGAGAGACGGCGAGAAGACGGATAAGGAAATGGGGTTAGGGAAAGAAAAGGCGGCGCGCCGAAGATGTTCGTGTCGTGGTCGGGGATGTCCATGGTTTGGGACAGGACAGGACAAAGGGTACCGTTGTTTTAGGTTGTTTTTTTTAAAGTTTTGAAATTTTAAGGAAGGGGAAAATGTTGTGTGTTTGGAGAGCTGGGATTGTGACACGTGTATGGTTGCTTGAGGTTTGGCTTGTTGCTAGCCGTTGGGAATCTCAAAGTTTAAATTTTGAAGGAGTTGAATGTATTATTATTTTTTTTTTTTTTTTTTTTTTTTTTTTTTTTAATGAAAAATGAATTTATAAAAGTGGAAGATTTTTTTTGGTTAAGGTATAAATGGAAATATAGTAAATCATAATTAATAATTTTGTAAGTGAGGAATTGTTTTGGGAATTAATTAAGTAAATTGTAGATAAAAAAAATACATTTAACAAGATTTTTAATCAAGGTATAATTGGAAATTTAGTAAATCAAATACTACGGTTAATTAAAAGACATCATATTTGTCATTTTTTGTTATTCTGTGTTGCGTATTATTTTTTTTCTCATTTTGACACCAACCTTTTTAAATCACGCTATTGTATGTAGTTTGTGACTATTTCAGCCATGGAAAATAACCATTTCACCCTTCGGAAATTTGAAAAAAAATAAGGGTAAAATGGTCACATAAAGTACACACAATAACACGATTTAAAAAGGTTGGTGTCGAGATGAGAAAAAAAATAATACGCAATATACAATGACAAAAAATGCAAGTATGATGCCCTTTTATGTAATTAACCCCAAATACTATATGACAATTTTAATGATATCTGAGTTATAATCGTAATTCACTCACATTAAGTATATAACAAAATAAATTTAATCCAAATTGAACATAGTCATATATTTTATTTTTAGAGGCTTATATACATAAACGGGTTCACGAGTTGACATATTTAATACTTACTCAAACTAAGCACGAGCTATTTATTAAACGGGTTAACCTGTTTTTAAACTAAAACTATTTATCCTTAACCCAAACCTAACATCGTGTCGTGTCAAAAATTCACACCTAACTCTCAAATAACTATTTGTTATTCAAAATGTACTTGTTGAGTATGTTTAAGAAATAAAAACTTCAAGGTAGAGATTTACACGTATCATTTGTTTATTTGCACAGTAAGTGTACAAGCAAATCAAGCATACTGTGAATTTAGTATTCACAGTATAACCACTTAATGCACTAAATGGTGTCAGAAAAAAAGTTTAAATTAATTCCCATCCGCAAAATATAGTACTTTTTATACTTTCTTCCATTCTCGTCACATTCCAAACCGATTAAAGCCTCGATATTTCCATATCAATAGTTTTTTGTGTTTTAAAATTATCATTAAATCTAGAATAATTTTCTCTCTAATTTGAGATCGATATCGACATAGTTTTGATCAATGTAAAGAAAATTAAAAATTACAACAACAAAACGCGATATTGCACCACAAGGTAACAATTACATGAAAGGTAGCTAGAACAAATGTGCATTCTACATCTCCGGACTTGTTTTATAAGCTAAACTTGAATATACTATTTAATCTTTAGTAAATCACAATTATATAAAATAAACGATTGACGTTAAATCATCAACATTCTAAAAGTCTCTCATTTGGTTCTTAGAATAAAAATGTGTGAAAATATCTTAAGCATGATCTAGTGAAAAAGTATATAGAACTTCAAGACTTCATGTACATATTAGAGTAGTATAAATAGATTTGTCCTTATTCGAAAGAACATACCTCAAACTTTTCCATTTATCTTGTAAAGTTTTGTCAATCAATGCAAGGATGTGTTTGGTACTTTGGTTCGTGAAACTAGAATCCTTGGATTTAAAACGCCATGAGCTTTTAAAGTTGGATGATTTCAAATACTAGAATTTGAAATCCTTCAATATGTTTGGTTTGTAGAATTTTAAGTTGCCCTGACGGGATTGGGTTTTGTTATTGTTTGTTGTTGTTTGCAGAATTTTAAACAGAGGATCAAGAATACAATTACATGTAAAAGACATAATTACCCTTTAATAAAAAATGACATACAAGGTAAAAGATTATTGTGTATATTTTAAATAAATTTCCATTCAATAAACCAAATTCATAAATGGGTAGTACAACAACACTTTTTTGAAATCAATACACACCATTTTCTATTCCTCAAAGATTGTCATCTTTGTAGTCAAATATTCATACTACAATTTCCCATGAACTATAAGAATAAGAAAAAGATGTATAACCAAATTAATATATGAGATTGAAAATGGGACTTTAATCACTTAATATACCCATCACCAACAGTAATCAAGGTGCCACATATTTGCTATTTCTTTTGCTTTCTTTAGCTTCTTAGATCGTTGGTTGTTCAATCAAGACTAACTTAATACAAACCAAATGCCACATGTGAGATTATATAGACAATTTATAAAGGAGAAAGAAATAAAGAGAAAATTAGAGCCAAAGACAAACACCATTGAGTTCAACATGAACTTTTGTGACAACCGAATCTGATATATGGTCTAACATAACCTTAAAATCATTCACAAATGGGCCATAACGAACCCCGAAAAATTCACCAAAGATCTGAACATCTACATGAACGGCCCTGAGAAAATACTGCCTGCAGCAAGGAACTACACTGTTGAGGTTTAAAGTTCTCCCTACTTGAAATATTCCCTTTTCCACTTGGTTAGCCACCATGCAAAGAATTTCACTGACAGACATAGATATTCCTGGTTTGACGACTCTGGCCAAACAAGGTAGCCATCTTCACTTGCTCGTCGACGAAGGGTTTTTATGTCGGCTAATAATAAAAATTATATTTTTATTAGAAAATCATATACACAGAGAAAAAAAATAAAATATAGTAATAAGTATGTACGGGTTTTAGGTAAAAAATAGGTATTCCTTCCGTCCCACTTTTATCGTCCTCGTTACTATTTTAGTTTGTCCCAAAACTTTGTCCACTTTCTAAATTAAAGGGAAAATACCACCAAAATGTAGTGAATTTGTCACCATTTCTAATTTTTTGTAGTGATCTTTTTTTTTCCTAAAAAAGTAACAAATTTTCATCGTTACGCATTTCTGTGCATCGATGATGTCATACATTTGCATCGTCAGTCCATTTGACTAACGGGCGTTAATAAATAACTTAAAATTTGGTTATCTCATCATATACTTGCATCGTTAGTCCTTTATACTAACGGCCGTTAATAAATAACTTAAAACTTGGTTTTCTTACGTTTTCGTCACGTTTTTATACATTTTCGTCCATTTTTTCACGTTTTCGTCTGTTTTTACACGTTTTCGTATGTTTTTAGACGTTTTCGTCTGTTTTTATACATCTTCATCCGTTTTTTCACGTTTTTGTCCGTTTTTTCTCGTTTTCGTCTATTTTTACACGTTTTCGTCCATTTTTTCACGTTTTAGTCCATTTTTTCACGTTTTCGTCCGTTTTACACGTTTTTATACGTTTTCGCCCGTTTGTTCACGTTTTAGTTTGTTTTTTCACATTTTCGTCCGTTTTTACACGTTATTGTCCGTTTTTTCACGTTTTACTAAAAACGGACCAAAACGTGAAAAAAGGACAAAAATGTATAAAAACGGACGAAAACGTGTAAAAATATACGAAACGTGTAAAACAGACGAAAACGTGAAAAAACAGAAGAAAATGTATAAAAACGTGACGAAAATGTGAAAAAATGTTTTTACTCGTTTTTAAGTTTATAAACTTAAAAATGGTTTTTGCTTAACTTAAACTAACTTTTAAAGACGATTAATACTTAAACTCGTTTTAAAACTTAACTTTTAAAAGTTTTTACTCGTATTAAACTAACTTTTAAAGACGATTAAATGTTCAATACTTAAACTAATTTTGAAACCGAACTTCCAAATTTTGTTTACTTGACCACATAAGAATTCAAACAATGTTGTATTAGTGAAATAGTTGACTTAACAATATTCTCATTAAAAATATGTATGTCAACTAATTTGAACATTAATTCTTAGAATATATATATATATATATATATATATATATATATATATATATATATATATATATATATATATATGGTGAGACTTTCTTGCGAGAACTGAGAGAACTATAAAAAACATACGTGCACGCCTTCAATTATTGTAATTTTGCACATATGTTCTAAAAACAACATATATGTTTTAAAAAAAAACATAGTTTTTCTAAATAATTTGATAAGGAATTGGAAATACAAAAATTTTCTTTGAAGGTGTGCATGTATGTTTTTATAAGGCGTGCAACGACAATATTGCGACCGTGTGTAAGGTTTTTGTGAAAAAAGAGGATGAGTTCATGATGACATTGAATAACATAGGTGAATACTTACGATTATTGATGATTTGCATGTATTTTTATTTTATTTAAAAATGCGTGCATGTATGTTTTTTGTGGTTCTCTCAGTTCTCGTAGATAAGATGGTTCTCGTAAGAAAGTCTCCATATATATATATATATATATATATATATATATATATATATATATATATATATATATATATATATATATATATATATATATATATATATATATATATATGTCACAACTCGTAAATTCTGGTCTTTTCCCGAACTTTCACATTTACTATTCATCGGTTACTATTCATCGATCACTATTCATCTTTTTCGGAGTCAGTTTGTGATTCTGAGAAGCGTTCAAAAATTTTACTATTCATAAAACACTATTCACCTCCGGAGAAAATTTGTCATTTATGCGTGAGTTGCGTCATTTCTGTATACGTACGGTTATTTACCTAATAAACGTTATCTTATGAGCTATTATATTGAATAATTGATCCGATAATCCCAACTATGGTCCTAACACATTTTTATACTCATAATAATAATATAAAAATTATATTATTAATTTACCCGGTGTTTTCAAATCAACTGTTAAGTTTTCCGGTCGAAGCTTATAACTCCGTCGGTTTGCGATATTTCAACACGATAATTATTTTAACACCCGATTATCATCAGGAATAATATTTTACAACTTTTACAACTTCGTCATATTTTATTCCATCGCGTCATGATTTATTTTTAGTTAATTCGGTACCCGGTACACCTTAAAACTACAAATAAACACCTAATACTACACCTAATATCACAAAATCTTACACAACCCATTCATTTTCTTCCACCCTTTTGACAAATGCTCCCCCCTAGCCCCTAAAACATGGATCTTGTCTTTGTACCATTTTTCCAATAATACATATAACCTAAAACTATACTTTTCATCTCATTTCATCCAATCAAACTAGAAAACTTTCCTTTCTTTCTCTCTTTGGGGTGAATCGACCAAGAACAACATCAAAGGAGAATCCATGGTTTTTCAAGAATCAAGTGTTTAATCAAGTCCTAATCATGATCTAGTTGGGGTTTTGTGGTAAAAACCCTAGGTTATTAATCAATTTCTCATCAAATCACCTCAAATCTTTCTATGTAAGTTGTCAAACTCTTTTCCATAATTTCTTCATGTTATTTTTATGGTCATATGATTTCTATTCAAGATCCACATGCATATGTTAGTTATACCACTCATTTATATATATATCTAACTTTTGATCCCTAGAAATAGATTATTGTTAGATCCTTGTTAGATCCACTTGATTTATGATGTTTAGGAACCCATGACACCCTAAGAAGGTGTATGGTAAGATTAGACTAGATTTGTGGTGATTGAAAGTGGTTTGGTTGAAGTTGAAACAAGTTTGAAATTAGGAAAATGATTTTTGAAACTATATAAATACCTATTGTCCTTATTTTGAAAACGTGGGAAACTCAGTAACCCAGGGGATATTTTTGAACAAAGATTTAGAAAATACTTTCAAAAACAAAGCCGTGGGCGAAAGAACGGATTAAAACGAGTTAATAACGAAGGAGATATGATTTTCCGAATTTAACGACGAAAACTATTTTCTGAAAAACTGCATGCTGTTTGACAGTTTTCGACGGGCAAATAGAGGCGTTAAACGTAACCTATAGGAGCCGAACTATCAAAAATATATTAGTATATACTAAAACGAATCCGTTGATATAAAGAACGAGTAAAATGAGCTTAAAACGACCAAGTTATACACGTTTTAAAATCGTCACAACTATACATATATATATATATTTAGTCACTACTAGAAAATAATATAACTACGTACTAAATGACATATTTTCTAGATTTCTTATTCAAGGGGTTTATTTTTAACTAACGAAATACGTACGACCCAAGGTTTATTTATGCGACTACTAGATGATATCTTAAGGTTTTCAAAACGAGGAATATAACACTAACGTTTTTATATACGATATATTACGACAAGTTTTTATTATTCTAGTTGGACTTATTTTCTTAAGTATGGAAAATACTTTACTTTGACAATAACAAGTATTTTCAAGTTACGAGTGGTATAGGTATCATGTGCATGTGCATTCATTACATCCTTTCATGATCTAAGTAGATCACTATCATTCATATTAGGTTGCGGTTAGAGATCGTGTCTCATTTCAGTGTATCCACTTTTGTCATCATTGCTATCGCTCCAGGTGAGTCATAGCCCCTACTCTTTTAAATTGTTTTGTTAACTTTTTGGGGGAGAATACATGCTCGTTTTTACATAAATTACTACTTGACTCTTTGAACTCATTTGACCTTATAACTTGTTTTGAACTATTGAACTTGACTTGAACTTTTGGAACTTAATGTACTGTACGTGCTATGACCTAAAGTCTCACCTTATTGGTGGAGCGTTCTTAACCCTCAAGTCTCGCCTTATTGGTGGAGCGTGCGAAGTCTCCCATGTTCGGAGCGTTCTTAATCGTATATAATAGTTGTATGATGTACTGTTCGTACATTCGCATTGTTCGACACCTATTAGTAGTATGGATAGCGCTATTAGAGGTCGGCCAACCTCTCGTCCACTATGTTACGGGACGCATATTATTTAATTAGGGGCTTTGCATGGCATACATTATTATATATGCGGTACTTATATTTGTGAACAATATTGACCACAGGTGCTTGACTACCAGACATATAACTTTTGGCAGTGGGTTGTGAACACACAGGTTGCAAGTCTCTTATGGCGGGACTTGCAACTGAGTGGATTTACGATGCCTTTGCTGTGCGACCATTTTTTCTATAAACTTTATTTGTTAAACAAACTCTATGAACTCACCAACCTCGTGTTGACACTTTAGCATGTATTTTCAGGTTTTATCTTATGGCACGCTACTGGAGGTTTTGGCAGGGCATGGCATGGTCATAGAAGACTCTGATTATTTATATGGGGACCGTTTTAAACTATTTTAAGGGCCTACTTCCGCACTACTTTTAACGATGTAAATTCAATATTTTTGATTTAACTATTTTATTCTAAATGATTGAAGTGAAAACCATTTTTGAACTTGTGTTGTAATACCAATTGAGTTACACCCCAGCTACACGTATGCTTCCGCTGGACCTGATTTTGGGGGTGTGACAATATATATATATATATATATATATATATATATATATATATATATATATATATATATATATATATATATATATATATATATATATATATATATATATATATATATATATATATATATATATATACTAGACGAGTACCCGTGCATAGCTACGAGATTTTATAGCGACAGACAGTTTAGTGATACAAAAAGTTTATGGGTTATAAACGAAAAATAATGAAAGTTTGAAGATTTGGTGATTAAACATAATGTTTTGAAACCCGGGTCGACCCGGGTGGTTCAACTGGTTGAACCGTTCCGGTTAAAAAATGGGTCGATTTAAACCAAGTCAACCCACCGGGTTGTGTCGAACACGGGTGAAATTAAACCGGGTCAACCCGCCAGGTTTGAAGCGTCCCGAGTCAACCCGATTTTCGATGTATATTAATAGTTTTCTTTTGAAATATATGTTTTCAACATTTCTATTTTTAGTTTTAACTTTTAACTTTTCCACTTTTTATTTTTTCTTTATATATAGTATACGCGGATACCCTATCACGATTAACCAGAGAAATATAGCACGATGAGGCCTGATTTACCAGGTTGTATTTGTTTCAACGAGTCCTCTCTGGTTCGTTTTCGGATGGCTTTTATTGGTTAGCCGAATCGGCGGAGAATAAAGTATTACCCACTATTTAGTAATCGAGTATTATATTCCCTTTAACCAAGCAACACTTTTTATTTCCATACTTATTACTTACCTCTTAAACCCCTCTGCCAAGCATGCCCTAAGTTTAGTTTGTGTGGTGAAGAAAATTTAAAATCGTGGAACATATCTTAAAATTCTAAAGTTTTAAGTACAATTTTACTTTTTCAAAAAATTTCAAATGACAAATTTCAATTTTACATTTTCAAAAAATTTCAAATGTCAAATTTCAATGAAATACACACTTGTGTGTGGGGTGGGTCTTCTCAAGTATCATGTACAGTTTAAAAACAAATTTATACAATAAACATTATAACAATAAACATTATAACAAAATTTGCACCATAAACTTTACACCAAACGTTATACAATAAACTTTATAACAAATTTACACAACAAACATTATAGCACAATTTATACCTTAAACATTCTAAAAAAAAAAAAAAAAAAAAAAAAAAAAAAAAAAAAAAAAAAAACTTATAATTAAGTTTACATTTCAACTTATAACAAAATTTACACCAAAACGATTACTCTGTATAATAAATCACCGTTCGTCCTTGTGGTTTACGTTGACCGGAACCCATCATCCTTTGACCGAAAAATGCGCCATTTGTCTTTAAGTACCAAACGTTATCCACCGTTTGTCCATCCCTCTAACGGCCTTCAGTAACGTTCATTAAGTCATTCCAAAAAGGGTATTTTCATCCTTCACGGTCTACAACCAAGGGTAAAGTCGTCATTTAACATTATGACCCACTACCAACTAAATCAACTATCAACTCTAATAGCTAATTGTGAACCCCACCACTACCAATCAAACTAACTACTCCGTATTACTTTTTTTTCATCTTGTTCCTCATCTTTATCTTCCCCCTCCACCACCACCACGAATAACTCAGGCCACCCTCACAAACCCTAAAATCAACACCTACAAACGCTTAATGAACATCTCATTGTCATTCTTTATAAACACCATTTCATAAAATTAAAACACACAGACACCAACACATCATCTTTCATTTTCGGTAAAACCCATAACCACCAATACCCCATCAACATCTTACCAATTGAGCCCACAAAGTAAACATTGAAAATCACGAGATATCCAAATAACTATTGCTATATAAATTTTATGGTAGAATTAATGATTTTAAATTTTCTTCATCACAGAAACTTTAGTATCATCCTAAACCACACAATATGTTGCTTTCCCATAAAAAAAATAAATAACCATTACTGACTTTTTCTAAACAAAACAAACTTTATTACGAATTTGCCATAAAACAAATTCACAAATTAATTCAATATTGTATAATATATTTAGTCAATTGGGCTAAATTTGTTTTTTATCCAAATAGTTCGATTTCTTTCATTACCATCCTTTTACAATTCTATATCAGTCGAATAAACAAATACACAAATATAATACAAAAAAAATTTACTTCACATGGGCACATATCTGCTCCAGGGTGGTTGTGACGGTCGGCTGTGGAGGCCAAGAGCTATGATGGTGGTGATGACCAGAGGTAGTGGCAGAGCGATGGTGGCCGGAATGGGTGATGAAGATGAGATATAGCGGCGATGTAGCGGCTCTTTCCGGCGTGACAGCGGAGGCAACATCTATTTTAGGCGATAAAGCGGCGGCGAAGGCTCCGGCGGAAGGGTGTTTTCACTGGTGAGGATCTGTGGACGTGAGGTCCGACGGTGGAAGGCTCCAACGATTGAGGGATGACAGCGGTGACGGTTCCGTCTCACACCTTAAGGCTTTTATAAAGGCAAATAACAAAACGCTCCCTGGCTACATTTATGGAAGAGATTGTTAATTGTCAATCAAGAAAAAATTTCTATGTATTTCAAAGAATGAGTTGAATAACAAAGCAAATAAGCCAATCAGACTTTAATGGTTTAATACATACCAAAATAAAAACACGGTTCATGTATTCATCCATTCAACATAAGGGTATTATGGGAATTGACCAAAACTTAAGTTTTTCACAATTTCACTTTTTTCACTTTGACCAAAAATACATTATAAGTAGTTAAGATATATATATATATATATATATATATATATATATATATATATAGTGAGACTTTCTTACGAGAACCATCTTATCTGCGAGAACTGAGAGAACCACCAAAAACATACATGCATGTCTTCAATAATTGTAGTTTTGCACATATGTTCTAAAAACAACATATATGTTTTTTTTTTTTTTTTTTTTTTTTTTTTTTTTAACATAGTTGTTCTAAAGAATTTGATAAGAAATTGGAAGTACAAAATTTTTCTTTGAAGGTGTGCATGTATGTTCTTATAAGACGTGCAACAACAATATTGCGGCCGTGTGTAAGGTTTTTATGAAAAAAGATGATGAATTCATGATGATATTGAAGAACATAGGTGGGATACTTACGATTATTGATGATTTGCATGTATTTTTATTTTATTTTAAAAGGCGTGCATGTATGTTTTTGGTGATTCTCTCAGTTCTCGCAGATAAGATGGTTCTCATAAGAAAGTCTCTCTCTCTATATATATATATATATATATATATATATATATATATATATATATATATATATATATATATTAATCTCAATAAATTATTTATAAAAATAATTCACAAACTCTACTATAAGGGTAGTGGCAGTGGTTGCGGTTTGGCCACCGGTTTGCCCCAAACCGCCGGGGAACACCGCCGCCACTCCAGCGGTTTGGGTGAGCGGTTTGGTCTAGCGGGGTATTTCACTGATGCGGTTTGAATTGAAATATGGACGTTGGAGCAGTTAATGAGTGGAAAAAAGTGGTGGTTTGGGAGGTATGAAAAAAGTGACCATTGCCACTAAAAAAGGTTGAGAGGTATGGAAAAAGTGTGAGTGAGCTGAAATGATATTATTGGTTGGTTGGGAGGTATGGGGGATTTTCATAGTGACCATTGCCACCACCCTAAGACATCATATTACAATTTCTTTTTATAATTGTGTTAGTTCATAACTGATATTTCGTAGTATATGAAAAAGATTTTTTTTTTCTTTTTTTTTAAGTGTTATTGTTGAATAAGTTTCAAACCAAAATGAGGTTAAGATAACTGTGATCTTTTATTTATTAAGT
The DNA here is from genome assembly GCA_030686995.1 of Artemisia argyi. Lineage (NCBI taxonomy): Eukaryota > Viridiplantae > Streptophyta > Magnoliopsida > Asterales > Asteraceae > Artemisia > Artemisia argyi. Next base: position 28,209,193 of record CM060693.1, read on the forward strand.
TTCTTGTTTTAATCATCTTCATTTTTTTTGTATTTTATAGATTCATCTCATTTCTTAATCCCAATTCTGATCCGTATTTCAATCCAAATGCCCATTATAACTGTTTGCACTCGTCTTGTAACTTGTAAGTATTAAGCTGCATATGAAACATAAGCTTAAGCCGAAAATATAAACTTAGCCAGACCCTCTTAGCCTACGGACCCATAAATTTTGAATAAGTGTTGCACAAATTTTCTAGGAGAAGTTTTGCACAAAAATTTTCGATCACAAGTACTAAAATTTAAAACATAAATAAGATCTGTAATAAACTTAAGTAGCAACTTAAGTATAGCGCTAAATATTATAAGGGGTTGCACGTAAATATTATAATTTTTTAAAGAATTTATACTTTTTGTCATAAAATTGGGTGTGACCCGTATCACAACTGGCTCCCAAGTGAGTCCATCCTTTGCCTTGGCCCATGGCTTGGTTGTTTATTTAACGTTTTAGGCTTTTAGCATCTAGAACCAAACTACATTATAGGCTTTGCTTGTCTTTTCGTGCATCTTTAGAATTTTCAAGAAAGAATTTTCGTACTCTTGTTGCTGGTCCACTGGTTACAATAATTTTGTGCTGCAAGAATTATTCTTTTTTGTAGAAAGTATTTTACGAATATCCACAAGGGTGAGGATACAGTGAGAAGAAAACTTATAATGAGAAGGATGGGAAATAATTATAACTACATATTTGAGATGCGTCAACTTAAATTAAATGAATCTCTATTCATTTAGATACATCCCAATTAGTTTCGAAAGTAATTTTGAAGTGAAAACGATGCAAAGTAGTACTTGCAACAAATTAGACCTGCAGAGGACGAAAAATACATAGGATTTTCCTAACTTGCTAAAATGCATATAATATATGTATATGCATCTAATTTTTAGCTAATGATACATGGACCTAAAAATAGACCCAAATGTGGACCTAAAAGCACGTGGCATCATCCTGATAGTTACAGACAGGGACCCACTTATTTTACAACCCGTCAGGATCATGCCACATGTTTTTAGGTCTACAATTAGGTTCACTTTTAGGTTCATGTATCATTTCTCTAAAATATATTATGATGTATCTAAAAGATTAGGGATGCATCTAATTCAAATCAATGCATATCTAATATATGATTATAGCTATTTCTCATACTTTCTATTTTAAGATTTCTTCTCATTTGATACTAAACTATATCCACAATGCATAATTCCATCTATTTTAATGACGCGTTCATCTTTATTTAATGCATGTTCTAATAATTTGTACTCGTAGTTTTATAATCTTTCTTTAGCAAAATTTCATGCATCCCAGTGCTCACCACCTAGAATTAGAAAGTGTTTTTGACTTTTTCACAAATTGTACAGCACAAACTGACAACATTGTCCTAAAATTTTCTATGAAGTAGGAATAAAATATCTTCAAATAAAGACTAATTATAACGAATTCCCCAATTTCGGCTAACATGCATCAATACACTGCCTAACTTTCAAATTGTGCTAATTGGCTAAATTCGTCAATAGGAAAGCTGAGTGTCATCTTTAGATGGTTTTATGATATTCGTCCGAATATCAAATCCACACATCTACCATACTATTGATAAACCTTACACTTGTCTCGGTCAAACCCGCACACATTTGGTTGGAGAACACTCCCATATACACAAATATGCTTAGCTAAATATTTGGTTGATAGTTTATGTAAACACATAAATCATCTACTAAAAAAATGATTCATTGTTGTGAGAAATATTGATCAATTATATCATCCGGAATGAATGGCCGTGACATTCGGTCAACCAACAAAACAAAACAACGCGTCTGCCCCACTACATCCTCCCCCACTCGACGAATCCAACATGCAAATTTGCAAGAAGTACGTTGGTCGAAAATAAAACTGAGTCGTGTGACGTATATGCGTGTGATGTTTTTATTAAATAATTGAGATATGTTTTTGGTGGTATCCTCGATTTTTTTATTATACTAAGTTGATCATAAAGTTCTTAGTAAATATAGAAAGTTGATGTTGAAGTGATTTCATCTCTTGTTGTGACCAACATTGTGGGCAGCCTTAGTTATTAACGAAAGATGCATAATACCTACCACACTAAAAAAGAGACGTGGCTGAGAGAGCACCAACTCATATAAAGAATATAAGATAAAGCTAGAGGATCGAAAATACTAGATTCATAAATTATTTATGTTGTAGCTTTCTTTCTTTTCCATGCTTAATTTTCTAATAGTTGAGAAGTGGTCCATATATTCACCAAATCTGTTTTTCCTGAACTAAGAAAATAGTCCATACCTTTACACACATATTTCCAATATGCATCAGTATTCCTAAAAGATGCACTTTTCATTTTCACAAAACACATTTAAAACGAAAAAAACAAAAAACAGTATATCTATCAGCAAATTTGAATGATTTAACGCCTCGAATGATTAAGATAACACGATACAACTACGACAACAAATATCATACAAGGTACAAGAATAAACCTAAATTTAGCCGAAAAGAGTAGAGCAGGGGAATTTGAGACCATGGACAAGCTTAATGTAGTCGAGTAACACTATACAGTAAGCTATAGTTACAACAACAATGGAAGTTTATTGTTCCATTTATATACACCAATACAGGTGCATAGTCTTATTTTGAAATTTTCTAATCACCCGAAAATAATTCAACCTTCACTTTCTTCATGTACATAAGTGATACATACCTATGCTTAAACTCGTGTTATAGCTTCTCTTTATGTGGACATGTACATTTTGCGTGATGTTCCGAAAGAGACTGAAATGTTCCAACAATAACACATAATTAGTTATCTTTAAAAGGGAAAATCTATAGCGTTGGATTTAATATTCTTTTTTTCATCACATACCTCTGCTTCTTTCTGAAGCTCTTTTATATAGTCAACGGCTAAATCCAACATGTCTGCTGTGTTTGTTTGCTGCAAGTGTCGAATATGACGGCCTTAATTCAATGTATATGAGATTTAAGATTTTGAAGTTGTAAGTTCGGAAAATATAAATCTTACCTTGTCCATATTTGGGACAAGCTCTTGTAGCTTCCTCATTCTTTCACTTATTCTTGTCCGTCTTACCTGAAAGTATCCGAAAGGAAGCATTTTGATCAATTTTCTGACACGGCAGAAGTAAACCAGTGGGCAAACGGATGCAATGAGCTGTAAAAATGAGTAGTTTTGCAAAGATTTTTACCCTCTCAGCGATGCTTCTTGGGTGAGTTGCACAACCCCTTTTTGCTCTGCTTCTTAAAGGCACAGAATCTTGAAATTGCAGCAGTTTATCCAACTCGGCTGTACTTGATGGCAAGCTCATATGATGCATAAGCGTACTGGGAGCACGTATTCTCCCAACATCATTCTGCCGAACACAACCCATAATGGTCATATTAATTTTGGTTAAAACAATCATTAATCTCAACACTAGGAAGATCAGAACAGTGTCAAATAGCATACCTGATTTTCAGATGGTTTTAAACTCGATAACTTATTTTGCTCAATTTCTCCAAAGTCTTTCAAGAAACTATCAGATAAGATATCCGAATCATCCCATGAATGAGAACCAAATCCTCCATCATCACGACCACTTTTCAAATCCATAACTTTGCTCTCATTTTCAGGGATACGCGGCAATATACCAGAAGACGTTAGTGAACTAGACGTAAATCCCATTTCATTTTTCGTTCTCTTTGTCGATGAGAGCATTGAGTTCCCAATACCCCTACCACCAACTTTGAAATCATCCAACGATCTCATCGCTGAGAAACCTACAAACAATTAGTTCCAACCTTAATAAAGTAACCGAAACTGTCTATTAAGAACAAACAAGAGACAAGTTGGGTTTAATTACAGACAAACAGCATACATAGTCAAATTAATTATAAACAACGCTCAACTTGCAGCAATAAACATTCCAAATCAAGAAAAAAAAACGATAATAAAACCGTCTTCACCATAATCCATTTATCCAAAAAGAAACATATAAGCATCAGCATCATGATAAGCATTTGTACTTGTACAACATACACAGATATCAACTCTTTAAAAAGTACAATTAATATACCAAACACAAGAATTACCCTAAATAGTAATTCCAAAAGAACATGAAATCTAGCAAATTAACTGTCTTTCTTTCCTAACTTAGAAATACGTTTATGAAATTTAAGCAGCTCCCTAACTGTTTACCAAAATCATTAATGGTGCTAGTTTTAGCTTATCTTGTTCGATCTGCTTTAATTTGATAAGCCCATTTTTACGGGTTTTTTCTTCTATTACTACCAAGGCAAACTAACAATCTCACAATATTTACAAACCACTTTCTTTTTTTGGGTAACCATGATTTCCGACCTTTTGGCCGACTAATCTACGGGTTTGAACCCACCCCAACACAGACTCAAACCGGGTAAAACCCTTCTTTTTCAGGAGGTTGGCATGGTCATTAATCAGTACTACTAAGCTTACTAAGAATCTAAGACTATAAACTAAAAAAAGATGCTCACAAGCTCGAAAATAAGCCCAAAAAACAGGTTTATGAAAAATAAGCCGAACAAAATAAGCTAAAAGATACAGAAAGTTACCATTATCCATATCGAGCTGATCGAAAAACCCGGCAGGTGAGCTACTTTGCCTTAGCAAACTATTATTCCTTATATTATTCGAAACACTGTTACTAGTCTGCTGATCCATTTGTGACTGAAACTGATTCTGTTGCTGTTGTTGCTGTTCTTGTTGTTGATAATTCATAGTACTTGGTTGTGGAGTTGAATATATGACTTCTTGTTCTTGCTTAACAGAATCCATCATAAACCTAGACTCATAACCTGACAAAATCTGGTCAGTAGTACTTGAGGAAACCCTAGTATTGAAAAACTGATCAGTGTCATCATATATTCCACTGTTGATCAGGTTTGAAAAGTATGAACTAGGAGCAGATCTGTATCTTGTTAATCCTGAAGTGTTCATGGTAGTTTGTTGTTGTTGTTGTTGTTGGTTGAGTTGATGGTGAAGATCTGAATCCATGAAAGGGTTTCTAAAAATAGAAATCTGAGCTGAAACCTAACAAACTAGTGATATTGACTTTGATTTGTGGAATAGGGACCTCATGGTGGAGTACCGTTTAAGGGTTTGTGTAAAAATAGAAAGTGGTAATATTAGAGGAGCTAAATATAGGAAGATAAAATAGCTAGCCACCGTTGAAATGAAATGAAGTGAAATGAGGAGATGATGAGGATGATAAATCAAAGATGGGTTTATTTGGTCAGCTTTTTAGAAAGAAATTTTTGTGCCAAGTGCCAGGTGAGATAAGTCGGATACACACACTCGCATGTGAATTGTGTTGGGAATTGTGGTCTCTCTATGGTTGCTAACTCCCTAGAAACAGTAGTACATTTTTTTTTACAGGGTTTCATGATTCGTTTTCTAACTAAAACGAGTGTTGGTACCCGCGCGTTGCTGCAGAATTCTCTTGTTGCCGTTAGCTACTTAATGTGAAGTTAGTTACCTAGGACTGACTTTGCAATTGATGTATAACATGAAAGACCATTTATGTAAATTATGTGACGATTAAATTTGCAATGAACCACTAAGATGACGGACAAAGTGCGTACAATTTTTTTTTAAATGTTAAAGTAACGGTCGTTAGTTAACAGCCGTTAAATAACTAACGGTTGTTAGTACTGTACAAATAGGACTGAATTTGTAATTGATATATAAAATGAAGGACCATTTATGTAAATTATTTGAGGACTAAATTTGCAATGAACCGCTGAGATGAAAGATAAAGTGCGTATAATTTTTTTTTATTAAAATGTTAAAAATAACGATCGTTGGTTAACAGCCGTTAGTACTAAAAAATAAATAAATAAATAAAAAATACTGTAGAAACCACTGTAGCAGCTACAGTGCTTGTTCCCATCATCCTCTCCTCTTTTAGTATATATATATATATATATATATATATATATATATATATATATATATATATATATATATATATATATATATATATATATATATATATATATATATAATGTTTGTTTATCTTAGTAACTTTTAGTGTATGGGTTATGTGTTATTAAGATCTTGTTTATTTTGGTAACTTTTAGTGTATGGGTTATGCTATTAAGACCTTGTTTATCTTGGTAACTTTTAGTGTATGAGTTATGTTATTAACACATGACTTAGGATCAAATGAGAAATATAATTAAGATAAGAAGAATGAGAAGAAACCACAACCATAAATATTAGATGCATCCACAAAAAATAGATGCATCTCCTATTATTTCTCTTTCCTTATTTAAAATATGTGGCTACAATTTCTTCTCACTCTTTTCATTTCAATAATTCTTCTCACTAGATCCATACTCATTAACACATTATATAATGTGATAATAAGGGGTTTTGGTCAAAATGTACAAACTGTGATGTACATCGTATAAACCCGCAATCTATAGGGGCCACAAAACCCCCTATGGGAATGTCCATATAAACTCCCTTTAGTGTAATGGTGACACGATAGAAGATCACTGTCGCATTAGCTTTTTCTCCATACAACAACTCTATATATGACCAATTTAGTGTAATAAATAGACTAATGACATCACCAAAAACATACCACACAAAAATTAATTAAATAAATACTTACACACAAACATGCTCACACAAATCGGTCATTATTTCAACTGAGTTCTTGTAAAACCCAAATATAGACGCATCTTGTATTGGGCGTGTAATAGAGGGATGCGTCTTCTTTGTTGGTCGACCGACATAAAGACCACCCATTACACTTGGTCTTATGTCATTAACAAAAAAGAATTTAGGTTTAGGTTTTGTGAGAAACAAAAGTGAGGCTATTCCAGTTACGTTTGAAATTTATATGTTATAACTTATAAATGTGCTTGATAATTTGCCTTTAAAAAAAAGTTTTTACTTTGTTTATCTACTTGTAAAAGTGACGATAACAAATAATGTATGTCGATTTACCTACTTTGTTTCAAGGATAATATGTCGAAGTTAATGTTTAAGTTGATGCAGCTTACACAAGAAGTGTTCAAACGCTTTGAGGAAATTGACCATAAAAGCTGATCTTTGCATCTGACAGGCAAGGCAATGTCGAGCAGTGGCGGAGCTATGTGGGGGGTAAGGTGGGCCATTGCCCACCCACAAAGCCTTAAAAATTGTACATAGGTACAAAGCCTTAAAAATGTTGTAAAGTGTAACTAATATTGTTTCTTTTAGCCCATCTTATATACTCATAAAGTCCATGTAGAAATACTAATAGTTGTAAAACTGATCTGTCACCCCTTATTAATTCATGTATAAATACTTTAAATTCACTTTTAGATGATTTTAATGATGCGGATGAGCGCCGTGTACAACTAAAGCGCTAAATGAATAAATTTGTTGCAACATTTTTACATAGCTATATATTATAATGTTTTGTTTTTGCACTTGCTAACGTCTTTTAATTTTTTTTAGCCTCCCAAAAACAAATTCCTAGCTACGCCCCTGACGTCGAGCGACACATTTATATGCATCCATAAATTTTTAAATGGGAAAAAGTTGTCAACGATAACGATAAAATCATAAAAAGACTGATTTTGGTGATGTGGTCAAAAAATGGCCTGAAATTAATGTGACAAAAATGATAGGCAACGATCAAATAACACCTTGTACTCTCAAGTTTTTAGTCATTCCACATTTTGGTATCAAAATTTGTTTCTTAATTAAATGTTGAAAAACATGGGTAAGAAAATCTTAGAATCAAGGGTTGGATATTGTATACTTTGTGATTTTGACTTTTGTGTATTACAGTGTGTGTTATGTATGTGTTTATGATCGATAAATATTTGTTGGCGATGGTCGCAACTTAGGGATGTAATGAGTCGAAGTCAAATACTATGAGCTAACGGGTTAACTAAAACATGTCACATTTCCATGTATCTTTCGTCTAGAAAAGAGAACGTTCATTCGACGCATTAATTCTTCTTGAAAATATGATTTAGTTGACTTTTTAAAATCTATTTTTATTTGGGTTTTTCTAACTTAAGTTAAACACACCAAAAATATAATTGGATCCACGAAAAAAGAATTAGGAATTCACACAAAGATACACTTTTCTGTACTTTTGTGTGAGTCAATAAGTATTTTTTTTGTATTTTTTGGTTTTCTTAACTTTTGCCTCTAAAACTCAAGTTAGAAGAATCTTTTTTATTTAGAAGAAATAAATATAAGCCAATATGTCGGCATTCAAATTTGTACGTACAACTCTATTTTCCATTGGAAAAGTTTCTAGACAGAAAATACATGAGAACCAAAGAATTTTGCAGCTAAAGTCAGATTAATTGACCCAAAAATGGATTAATGTAATACTACTAAATTACTCGTAATACTTTATCTCTCATCGTGTATCACGCGTATTTTCAAAATAATCATGTCCTATAATTTTGGAGGTGTAAATTATGAAATACGGGAGTCAACTAATATTTTTTATCGCCACTTGTTAGTTTTAGAATCAATTTATTGATTAACATGGTTTAACAAAATAGAAATGATTAACATGACCATAATTTTGTCGAATTCATGTCTAAATTTATGTATCACCGTTTGCAACAAAGATACACACATCTTTAGTCATTCCATTAATTGTAGCAGAAAATGCTTAATCACTAGTCGGGTGTTGAAATTTTCTTGAATGATGGGAAAAAAAAAATTGAAGGTAAATTTTATAAAGGGTCAAAGCGGTTGGAAGAAGAAAAATAGTTCAAACAATAATAAGGAAAGTTTTCAAAGTTTTAAATTATTGGCGAAAAAGCTAACTCGATTATCATGTAAAACAAAATCCGTTACATAAAAGAGAGTTGGTATGACTTTTTCAATGTTTTTTTCCGACAATACTTAATACACACAAACCAAAAATTTCTTGATAAGGGGCCCAACTTATTCATTTCAACCTGCATGCAAATTAAGTACGAAAATAAGTTTTATGACGTTTTCAGTAAAATTTCCATTTTCTACACATCGTTGTCGAATGGCATTTCATGATCCGTGATTAAATCAGTTTAACTACGACAAACATGGTTTATGTTGCGTATGATATATAACAACAAACTATTGCATCAAGTGATTCCTGAGGTAGTACATGAATGTCACTTACGAAAATGTGAAACTGTAAGACACATTAGTAGGGGTTCCGATTGAGGATGTTGCGTCAAGGTGTTGTAAAATATTACATCGTATGCAAAATTTACACGTCAAGAAACAGTTCAACACTTTAACCACTTTCGCCTTATAATGAATCAAGTGTGTTTTGCTCGATGATTCATGGTTGTAGTTTTGTACACCATGAAGTTCATACCACCAAATATATTTTTTTTGAACAACAATATATACAAGACTAGCAAAAAGCTAGTGAATTAGTACAAGTGAAAAAGAGAGCGTTATAATAATTACAAACGAATACATTTAGCTTTCTTGATTCTAATAGATATCCAAATATATCTTTTGTCTTTTTTAATTTAGTTATCTATGAAATTATTTTGATGATTCACGAATGATTTTCTAGTTTTATATGGTAAACTGCAAAAATGGTCACTAACATATTGCGAAAGTGCAAAAAAAACAATCGAGTCATAAATGCATACAAAAACGCCACCAACGTTATGGATAAGTGAAAAAAAGCCACCGAGATCCAAATCTCATTAGTTTCCTCGTTAAGTGTCAAGTCATTGAAGGTAATATCTTCTTTTCAATGTTCATTTTATCTCCCGCCAATTATAATTGAAGGACTATATTTGCAAACAATCTTAAACTCTTTAGTTAAAGCAGCTAGATAACTAGAGTTGTTTTTTCAGATTACACTAACTCCCCAAAACCAACCCATTTAACTTCATATCCGTTGTAAAGGTAATCAACCGTCAAACCTTAACTTTAAAAGAAAAATATATCCTAAATCGGAATAACGAAACCCAGTTATGGCGAATAATGATAAGGAAAAGTCTTTGTTGATTGGGGGGGGGGGGGGGAATCATCCGAAAATTCGTGGGGCAAGGTTTTATTAAATGATGAAGTCTTTGAGTAAGTTTTGGATGAATTTGGTGATCAAGTTATTGCCAAGCATGGTTCGTATGCGAACATAGGGAAGAAGATGATAGAAGAAATTTTTCAATGGATGTGGAACAAAACCTTCAACGAACTAAATGTTGGTGGTAGCGGTGCGATATATATTCCTACCATTGGAAGTGGTAGCGGTTGCTCCAATGAGGTAGTTGCGAAGAAAAAAAGAGGGAGGGGAAGGCCGGTTGGGAATGGCAAGAAGAAGAAGGAGGGGAGTCCTAATCCGAGTACAGTTACACAAAAAAGGAAGAGGAGAAGGCCTGTTGGGAATGGGAAGAAGAAGAAAGGGAAGGAAGAGCATACAGATCTTGGTATTTTAATGTAGTATACTTCATTTACGTGTCATTTTAAATTTGTTTATGTAGGATGCTATGATATGTTTGATAGACTTTTATATGCATCCCCTTTGAGTGACATGATTGAGTGCCCTGATTGCTAGGTTTAGGATAAACAGAGTATTATGTTTTTAAGTAGGCTGTTAGAATATCATAAGTGAGAGTGTATCTTGAGTGTGTCTTGTATTGTCTTATATCTGTTTTTACTAAAGGAACAACAAAGGTTTAGTTTCTATATCACCACATTGACTTATTAAGTAAACTACAATTATGTGGAGAGATATACAACATTGCATTGCTCTGCTTCACTTGAGCCTGCATAATTGTTTCATTGACTGCTGCTGCATTGACTTTAGCATGTATATCATTAGTTTCATAGGTGCTAGTATTTCTTCACAGTGTGTTACTTTAATTGCCTATTGACGTTTGAATTTAAATGGTGGCAGGTTTAAGTGATTATGATTATGAAATTGTGTTCAGAATGCACGGATTCTTTGAATTTGCTCCATTGAGATATGTACAAGGGAATGTTTCTTCACTTTGTGCCTTTGTTCATGGCAAACATATCTTTAGCCTTGGTCTGGATGATATGTTATCACACATTAGGGGAGAAAGATGGGTTGTCTTCTTTTGTTTGCCTTGCAAATCATTAAAACAAAGTTTGAAGTTGATTCACACAGACAATGATGTGCATACAATGATCGAACTAGGTTGTCGGGTTGGTTTTGTAGATTTGTTTGTTGCTCACAAAAAATAGATGTTATCTCAATACTCTTTAAAAAATATTGATTCAGGGGGTGAAAGTGGGGAGGTTGTTGGATGGGTAGAAGTAGATTCTAGCTTGCGGTGCTTTAGCACTTCAACTCCTTTTAGGACTAGCACTTCAAAACCTTTTATGGTTGTGGATGATGTTGATGCTTCAAAACCTGAATCCGGGAAGCATGAAAATAGGGTGAAGAGGTCTGTGGATAAGGCAAAAGGAAAGATGGTTGATGAGGATGATGTTCTTAACAAGAACAAACCAGCTAGTATTGTCATTAGAGATGGTGGTTATATGAAGAAGATAGCAGGTGTTGGTTCAGTGAATGTGGGAGTAAGGGGTGAGGGTCTTTTAAGACAAAGAAGTGATGTTAGAATCACTAATTGCGTACTGGGACTAAGGGCATCAAGATCAATGGGTAACAATGTGGTGTTATTTTGACTAGGTGAGTCTAATGAATTGTTTAGCAAATATTTTGGATACATTGCATTCCCTATTATAGTAACCTCGTTTCATTGCATATTTTGATAGTGCAGGTGTAGTTGATCACCTGTTGGTTCATCAAGTAGAAAGTTTTGTAGATTGACATATGGATTCATCTATTGGAAATATGTAATGTGTAAAAACAAAAACACTTTAATTTGGTTGTATTTACTAATGTAACTTGAACTATTTTACTTCTGTTTCGAATACACCAAAGGGTGTGTGCAAGCATTGTGATAGGTTCATCTTTTTTGTACAAGCCGAACAATATTATGTAAATTGAAGTATTTCATATGGGTTAAATGTTTATTGATGCTTGACTCTTATCAAATACTAGGTTTTGTGTGTCTGTTATACTATGTTTGTGTTTGTTTGTTTTGTTTTTTGTGTTATATACTTCTATCAATACTCCTATCAATACTCTGTTTTGGGTTAAATGTTTATGGATACTTGACTCCCATCAATACTCTGTTATTGCATCTAATTTCTTATGCATAATATGTTTGTGTTTCTGTTATTTGCTTCGATTAATAGCATTTTCAAGTTTGTGTTTGTGTATTATGGTTAGAATTCTGTCAGTTTCATGTTTGTGTTTGTGATACGAATCGAACATTGTATATTAAGAAAATCGGGATCAAACGACCCCTTCCATTCATAAACCATACATTTACAACCTTGCGATAGGGGAAACCACAACCCCTATCTACATCTACACCTACATCCACCTTACGACAGGGGCACCAAAAGAAACAAAAGAAACCACAACTACACAAGTGCCCAACCACCTACTACCTACATTCATCATACACAACAAAACAACCCTCCCCAGCCTCCAGCACCCAACCCCTTCACATGTACGTTTGCCTCACATCAAACTAAATCTTGGAAACAATGTTGTCGTTAGTTTGCCTAAGCATCCTCATCAACCCCCCACATCTTTCTCATATATGCTGACTGAATCCTCCTAAGCTTATTCATATTGGCCCTTGCAGCTCTCGAGCCCCTTAAGTTTTGGAGCTCTAAAATCAGGTCCCCCCTAATACGGAGCATATTAGACAGCTTTTGGCACCTACTCATCAACTCTTGTGCATAATGAATATCTTCCTCGACCTCTCGCTGGTTATGGGATAGCATCATTTTCGATATGACAAACGAGTTACAGGCAATCACGAGATCAAGACAGCGAGACATGTTACTGGAAAATGGAATGATAATTTTTTCGGTTACGGGTTGTGTGTTTCTGCTTGTGTGTGTGTGTGTGTGTGTGTGTGTGTGTGTGTGAAGGCGTTGTGACAATTTAATATGGAAACATGAAAATAACTTTGCAAATTAGCCATTGAGGTCATGTCACAATTATACCAAAAGGTTGACGGGAAATAAAATGAACAGTGAAAGACGATACTACCCTCAATGACTTGGCACTTAACGAGGAAACTAACGGGATTTGGCTCTCGGTGGCTATTTTGCACTTATCCTTAACGTTAGTGGCATTTTAGCATGCCTTTATGACTCAGTGACTTTTTTGCACTTTCGCAATAGGTTTGTGACTATTTTTGCAGTTTACACTTTTATATAAGGCTGGTTAGAATATTTAAATGCCGCGTTTCAAAAAAAAAATATATATATATATATATATATAATAAAAATACTTTATCGTCATGCTCACATTATTATTTACCAATCACCGATATCATCAACTTTCAATTTTTATGGTCACTACTATTAAAAATATTCATTTTATATAACATACATCACAAAATACCTCACACACATACTAAAAGAAAAAAATATAATGATGAGGGTGGTCACCATTATATGCAAGAAATAAATGTGATAGTGATGTTGTTGGTGAACGTCACGCGTGAGTGAGAGGATAGTGGTGACCTCTCGCCGACCATTATGTCTAGTCTAAGTATCAACCAAAGATCCCGAAAAAGAAAAAAATACAAATAAAATAAAATAAAAAATCTAACTTTTATCATCTTACTTATCATGATAAGCTATTCACTTTCTTTAGACTTTCACTTTTTATGCTTTTGTTCACTATTTACCCAATGTATTTTCCAATCAACGTCAATCACAAGTCTTTAAAGTTGGTCAATATTTAACAATGATTTTGCTTTGTTTTGTCTCGTTAGTTTCTTGCGGTTTGTGTGAATGGTAAAACGGGCAAAATCGAAGGCTACAGGGTTTTGTGTCTTTTATAATTACGACGACGCGGGTTACTCACCCGCACATTGACGATGCCATGAATTTCGCCATGACAAAGAGTAAATTGGAAGTTGTTTTGATAAACCATATCTTAAAAGTTGAACCTTTTGATTTTTACTAGAGAACTTGATCCTCTTATAAAAAAAAATTACATGTACATGCCATTATTTATTGTCTATCTACCGATTTTCGTTTGATGGTATCTTAGGTTGTGATATATCATTTTCAAGGTTCCTTGTAGATTGTAGTTGGACTATTTCACAACATTTCAATGTGTATTAATCATTCAGTTTCAACTATTTTGATAACAAAAGTCAACATTTTTCTAGGTGAACAATTAGTCGAAGGAAATTGATATGTACACATATTATTTTGATGCAGACACATGCTTTCAGTTGTAAATAGACCCTTATACCTTTTTATGCAGTTTTTAATTATCCTTTAACGTAAGATTATTTATGCCTCCTATGCAATTACTGATCACATCCACGTCGCCATTAAATCCACGGTATGTATATACACGCAATTAGGGGTGTCATTCGGGTCAACCCGACCCGATAAGCCTCTTATCGGGTCGGGTCTATCGGGTTTTCAACATATAAAATTTAACCCGCAACCCGATCCGATAAGGAATCGGGTTATCGGGTTCGGGTCTATCGGGTTCGGGTTATCGGGTTCGGGTTATCGGGTTCGGGTTATCGGGTCAAGTTCAAAAATTATAAAGCTTTTAATGGGTTATTATAGCTTATCGGGTTATCGGGTCAACCCGATAACGAAATAATTAAGACCCGAAACCCGACCCTATAAGGCTATCGGGTTTATCGGGTTGACCCGATAACCCGATAAGGTATATTGGACCCGAATCAACCCGACCCTATAAGGCCTTATCGGGTTCGGGTCGGGTCGGGTCGACCCATATGACACCCCTACACGCAATTGACTATTTGGCTTCTTTAACTTTTTTACATTGGCATTAATCAGTAATCACTATGTTCTTATTGTCATAATCATACACCATGTGATTGGGTTTCATGTCTGCTATATATATATATATATATATATATATATTTTATTTTTTTTGAACGGTTACTTTCTTTCAAGGGAAATTCATGTCCAATTTGAAACCCGATGGGGGAAAACCTTCAACTTAAGCCGCCCGAAGACACGACACCTAAATTGAAGTAAACCCTGCCTTCTCCAGATTCGAACCCTGGTGGGTTGAAACCTTCATTGAAGGACTTTGAAATCGTACCGACAGGGCAGTGGTCCACAAGGGAGGACTTCTCAGTTTGGTCACCCAAACCGGTACTACTCTCCACTAGGCACGCTTAACTGAATAAGACATACCCAGTGGACCACAAACCCATTGGTTCATGTCTGCTATATGATTCGAATATTTATAGACCTTCTTAAATGTTTACATGGAAACTATATTCATACTTGCACAACCGTAACAAGGAGTTTCTATAGGGTAAAGCTATTATGGTATGATTTATCAGTTAATTTACTTTACATTTTTACAAGTCAAATCGTCTTCTACGGATCTTGTGTAAACATCATCTCGGCCTTAGTGAAATAAAAATAAATAATTATATATATATATATATATATATATATATATATATATATATATATATATATATATATATATATATATATATAGGGGCTTTATTTTCAGAACCCTGTTAAGTGCGGGAACTGCGAGAACTCCAATTTTGCATTAGAAAACATGCATGTTCATCTAAAACATGTATGTTTTCTTACATACACCTTAATACACATACATGTTCATATAAAACCATTTTGCATTGATATGTTGCACTTAACAGGGTTTTATATGAACATGTATGTTACGCAGGTATGTGTATTGAGGTGTATGTAAGAAAACATACATGTTTTATATGAACATGCATGTTTTCTAATGCAAAATTAGAGTTCTCGCAGTTCTCGCACTTAACAGGGTTCTGAAAATAAAGATACACTATATATATATATATATATATATATATATATATATATATATATATATATATATATATATATATATATATATATATATATATATTTGTGGGAAGTTTTAGAAAATGGTTAATTCTACTGTTAGATAACAAACTTTTTTAAAAAAATTCGATGTTAGGTAATTTACTCTGAAAAATACTTTCTTAGGTAACAAAACTTTGTACAATCTTCAATGTTAGGTAATATTACCAGCTACGCTTATGAGGCCCACATGTGACGTCATATAAACGGATATATCTCCCTTTTCCCTCTTTCTTTCTCTCTTTATCATAAACCCTAAATTGTAACGGTAAAAACACACTCAATTATTTATTTCAAAAATCATAACTAATCCCAAATCAAAATCAAATTAAATCATGTCTTTTTATCTTTGCAATGAAAACTGCAAATGTGACATGCCATCAATGGTTGTAACCTCTTGAACACCCTCCAACCCAGCTCGACGTTTCATTTGTTGCCAAAACCGCTGGGTAAGCATATCAGATACGTTTTCTTTAACAATTATCAAGTTAAATTATTTACTAGACTCTATTTTTTGATTTTAGAAACCGGGTAGGAAAAAATGTGATAAATGGGATTGGTACGATCCAGAGGAGGTTAACTGTGAACACATGATTCTTGTCGGGTTTACCTTTACTCATTTTGATTATTACATAGATAAGAAAATTAGGGTTCTGGAATTTGGGAATTAGGGTTCTTGAAATTGGGGGGAATATGTTTATTGGTAAAGCGTTGTTAATGGGGTAAAAGTTATACGGGTCTAATAAAAAAAATGTGTTTTTTTAACTTTAGTACAAAATTACCTAATGATGAGGCGAAAAGTGTTACGCTTTTAGGGGGTCATTTAAGCCTTAAGTCGTGATTATTTGATCAAATATTGTCTCAAATTGTTCCTTTTGTCATTTTAGGTACTTTGGAGAAGAAATCTGGAAAAGAAAGCATTTTGGACCTTTTTGGAGCGAAAAATGAAGAAAACGACAAAGTCTCCAAAATAAAGCTGGAAATAGTACCTGACGGCGTCAAGCTTTACAAGTGATGACGTCATGTGTTGGCAAAGAGGTGGATATGAAGTTTACACGAGACGCGCCAGAATTTTTTTGGGACTTAAAGAATGACGGTGTCACCCTTTGGGATGCCTAGGCCGTCAAGAGTAAATTATAAGGTGACGGCCAAGTGATGATTAACAAGTGACGGCGTCAGATCTGGATCTAGGCAATCCGAGAAGAGTATTGGCGGCTAGTTGACGGCGTCACATGTACAACGTGACGCCGTCAGATTGTATTTCTCTATATATAGTTTTCTAATTTTCATTCATTAGGGAGAGAACTTTCGGAGGAACTTTACCACAAACCCTAGGTCGAATTTTCACCTTCTTGTAAGGGTTTCAAACCCTTCTTTCATCAATGTTTGATTAAAGATAAGTTTTCCAATAATAATTCAATATGTCTATGTGTTGTTTGATTCAATCTTATGTTTGTCTTTACTTTAACGTGTTAGGCTAGGTTTGTTTGTGTTTGCTTAGATGTAATGAAACCTAGCTAGTGATTGTTGGTTGATTGTTTGTTATTAATTGTTGTGGATGAATGATTTCGATGTTAGGCTTAAGAAAACTGGCTAATCTCCAATTGGTAACTTGTTTGAACGTCTTAAGAAACATGAATCGGATGTGTACTACTATTTTAATGGTTGTATTTAATGCATGAGTTACTACTAAGGATGCCATGTTAGGAGCTAGTTGTCGGCTCGACATAAGAAGAGGTAGAAGCTTATAGAGTTGGAGAAGATCGTACACGGCCCCACGAATGGTATTAAGGAATATAACCCGTCATCCACGCAATTATAACAAACTAGTCAATTAATGAAAGATATCTAGGGAGTAGTGAAATCTAAGTAAACAAGTTTCTCTCATTATAAGGTTTTTCTCACATTTTATTTTCTTGTTATTTTATTTTCATTGCATTAGTAGTTATTTGTGTTAGTTGACTAACAACAAATTCCGCCCACTCTTCCAATACCCGAGATTTTTTCTTGCTTTTCATAAAATATATAAAAATACAAAAAGAATTATCCCTCACCTCTAGACTTAGTTTAATTAAGTTTTGATCCTAACGAACACTATTTCCCAAGTAGAACGATCAATCCCCTGGTACTTGCAACTACACTATACTACATCGGTCAGTTACACTGCCTGGTGGGGATTGCAAGCTTCTCGAGATCCCTCGAGAGGTAAAACCTTTTGCATAGGCGCAATCCCACGCATCACCTAACATTGAACAAACATTAAAGTTTCGTTACCTAACTTAGTATTTTTTTAGAGTAAATTACTTAACATTGGAAATTTTGAAAAGTTCGTTACATAACAATAGAATTAACCTTTTAAAATAAGCTCAACGAATAAACTAAATATAAGAGAAGTCATAATAGTCTATTTGCAATCGTTTTTATGTGTATGCATCTGTGTATATATCAATTCATTCATTGTGTTCTCAAGTGTATTTTAAAGAATGAAAGTAAAAAAATGTCTTGTTTTTGAGTTTTTGAAGGCTTGAAAGCAAAGTAAAGTAAACGAAAGGAAGTAAAGTATCATTTGTTTTTCTCAATAAAACTTTCACCCCATATTTGGAGTGAAACATGAGTAAAGAGAAAAAGACAAAAAATTAAAAAAGCTTAATGACAAAAATATCATTTTTTTGTGTTGATACTTACACCACATAAATTGATGCACACACCACAGTTATGCACATACCATATTGTAACATATGCATTAGTGAAGTGATATTGTGGTGTGTTTATAAATTTATGTGCTGTAAGTATCAACACTCTTTTTTTTTATAAAATGCAACTTGTTTTGAAGGTTATAATAGTAAATTCACAAATATACAATATATAATAAGTTACAATCCTCTTTTATTAGGTTTAAGCTCTAGAACTCAAAATATATGTCAGCTTTGTTTCCTCTCCTCTACCTTTTCTTTACATTACTTTCTTTACTTTACATTCATCTTTAAAAAGCCATTCTCTGTCATTTTTCTGAAAATAAAATATCTTACAAACAGTAAATCATTAAGCTACAAAAAATATAGACATTTTTTTGGGTAAAAGGTTAAAAGACCCGATAAATATATTACTCCAAAAAAGTTTAAGTACAAAGGATATGGGTGAATCTCATATCTCAGCCCTTTACATAGGCGGAAAAGCTTACATAACAAGATATTTCATATTCTCTAAACAAGAAAATAAACAACTACTCAACATTAGACTCCTACGCAAACAAAATTACTTCCTACTAAGGCCTTAGATCTTAGTACCATACATGTTATAAAAAGCATCCAAATTCACTGGAAGATCGTAGACCTTATCCGCATAGTCATCATAATCATAGTCATCACAATCATCTTCACGATCATGACCACCACCAAATAGGTTCATTGACTCATCGAAAGTGTTCACAACCTCTTCTTCATCACTGTCGGAATTAACAATCTCTCACACCTTAGAAAATGGGTTAACCCTCTTAGTAGAAGAAGTAGATGGAGAAAAAGAAGAACTAGACTTACTAGCCGCGGCCTTCACATTCTCTTTTACAACACTCACAAGCGGTTCTTATGAAACGTTACCTGTATTTTGAGACCCATCCACCTTAGCTTCCTTTTTATTACCCGGATGACCATTATCATTCACAAGAGTAGTTTTCCCATAAATAATTAGCTTTTCAAGCTACTCAATTTTCTCAATAATAGGAGTAGGACCAACCTCCTTAGTTTCCATTGTACTGCCAGAATCCAACTAAGCCCCATCCTTATCCACGACACTAGTAGGAATGCCACATTCATCAGTATCGATCATATTAAGGACTCCTAACGTATTATATGTAGCACCATTCATCCCACTCGTACTAGCCACATCAGCGGCCTTCTTCTTTGTAGTATCCACCTTCTTGGGTTCAGGAGGAGGTGCTTTAGGCTGGTAGCGAAACTTATTACCCACAACCAGTTTAGTAAATCCGCCTTTAACCAGTACATTTTTACCTTTTGCCTTACGATATTGGACCTCCTTGAAACCATCACTAGGTTTTTCCTTACCAGTAGGAGCATTAGGTTCCACGTTAAAGGGAAATAAATAAATAAATAAATAAAAGATAGAGAGATATTTCGATATACTTTTGATGGATTTTTTTAAAGTTTTTTTTACTATTAAAATTTGCGTATGGAAAAATCATATGTGATTTATTATTTTATAAATCACATGTGATTTCACAAATCACATATGATTTCATAAGTCACATGTGATTTTTTAAAATAATAAATTACATGTTATTTTTTTAAACGTAAATTTCAACACTAAAAAAAAAAAAAAAAAAAAAAAAAGGTTGAAAGTATATTTCACTTAACTTATCATTATGACTGTCATTCTAGTTGATATTGCCAATGCCGATTCGGAAAACCGTTCATCGATGCTTGCTTGTGGAAGCTACATCCAATTGAAGTGTCGTCTGGTTAAATCGCGTATGCCGGAAAACAATATTTAATATAGGTATATGTTGTTAATAACTATGTTAATTAGTCGGATTGTGTTTTATTTGAAGAGAGCATTGCAACGCAACGTTTACCCATGTCCTTTCTTGTATCGATCATGCCTCCGAGAAGATCGACCGAGCCAACGGAGGTGGTGCATGCCCTAGGGGAGGAAGGATTGGTAACGTGAAAGTAGAGGAGGTGGCCACGACACTGAAAGCGACGTGAACGATGCTAACGACGCTACGAACGCTGACTTCTCCACGATCATCGCCGAACATCACAAAGCACATTTCATTTGTTATCTCACTCGACTTAGGAATTTAGGATGTGCATTTTAGCAGAAATCATATTACTTCAAGGAAATGAGGAATCACCCCCTTAGGGGGAGATTGTTAGCATTATTAAAGTGGCGATCATTCCCGAGTCTATGAATCTTGTAATAGTGGATATGTATAAGCGTGTAATAGTAGTCCAATATTAGTCCATTAGATAGTCCACCTCACGGCCCATGGAAAGCCTATGACCGGCCATTGGTTGAGGTATATAAGACACTCTCTACCCATGGAGAGTATCTGTCTCTTATCATTCTACTATGTGTAAGCTCACCATCTAGTGTGTGTGTCTTGCATATTTCCTCTCTTCTTGTATGTGTAAGGCCACTCAAAAATCGGACGTCTACAGCTTTGGTGTTCTATTACTTGAAATGCTGACAGGGAAAGCATCAGTTTAGTTGCAGCAGGGCAAGTGCTCATGCATAAACAAATGATTTAATTCTCATCGTGATTGTTTAATTTTTTTCGTGTAACAAGTAACGTTTTGTGAGATATTTAATTTTTTTGTAAATAAATTTACCGGGTTTGAACCCTCTACCAATTTTTTTTAAATGGTGAAAGCGAGGTTGGTTGGTTTTTTTTTTTTTTTTTTTTTTTTTTTTTTTTTTTTTTAAATAACAATGTGTTGCCTTATTTGTTTATTTGAATCTTTAAAGAATTTGAAGTATGCATTGAACTTTTCATTTTCTTTTCACAAGAGTTTTATAGTTCGAACCACGACTCGATACTTACATGACCCGGTAAGAAATATAGTCAAAATGGTTACAAAAACTTTTGGTTACCCACCTGATTTAAAACTCGCTATCATCGGCTAATCTAAACATAAAAAATGCCACCCATTTTGTCAATATTCTTAATCGATTTTTTAATGCAGTGACAATTAAGTTAAGAGCTAGGCTTAGTTAGTTAGTCTATTACTCTATTATTAGCAATAAATTGTCATATACACGCAGTTGACTAAGGACCACATAGATAATAACGCCAAAGTATATTTCTAATAAAAACATACAATAATGAATAATATTAATCTTACAATATCCCGAGAATACGGGGATACTGTACATGTTGGAGCCAGCAATGTAAAGATACTTCGTATCAGTTCCTATATAAAATACATGAGCCAGAGCCAATAAACATAACTTCTCAGTTTTAAAATAGCTTTGAAGTTTAGTAGTTTAAGCTATCATATTCAGTTAAATTTAACGTTTTGTGAGAGTATATATTGGGTTTGATGTCATGTTTATGCAAAAATTGTTAACCATTACCAATTGACCTAACAATCAGATTCCTTAATGCTCTCACAAGATTTGTATGTTTGAAACTTATTCGATATACATCTTGGAGATGGCCGGGGGAAAAAGTTCAGAAACAGTCATGAGGATACTCTGGTTAACCGTTTACAATGAAGTAAACGACTCGTCATCCCTATTCGTTTGTAAAAATATTTTTTTTTGAGTAAAAGGTCAAAACACGTGGTAAATATATTACTCTAAAAAAGTGTTTAAGTACAAAAGATATGGATGAGTTTCATATCTCAGTCTGTTACATAGGCGAAAAGCTTACATAACAAAATACTTCTATTTTCTAAAAAGAAAACAAATCACTAATGATAACAAAAGACAATGACGAAATAAAATTACTTCCTAAGACTTTGAAACTTAATGCCATACATGGCATTAAAAGCATCCAAATTCCCTGAAAGATCATAAACCTGCTGCGCATAATCATCGTAATCATATACATAATAGTCGTATTCACGCTCGTGGCCATCACCAAATAGATTAACGGACTCATCAAACGTGTTAACAACCTCCTCATCATCACTATCAGACACAACGATCTCTCACACCTTAAAAAATGGATTACCCCTCTTAGTAGAAGAAGTAGACGGAGAAGAAAAAGCACTAGGCTACGCACCAATGTAACTTTAAGCATTTGAATAAGTTTTACGTCACCCGTGAATCTTCAGGAATGGTAAGACATTCTTTAACGCAAGCACCATAGCTCTATTTACCGAAGACCCTGTCTTTATTAATCAACACCATTAGATAAACATATCAAGTCGTAATCCTTTCGCATGCTATATACGTAAGCAATAAAGATAGCTAATCAAAATTTGTTTTCTACCATACATAAGCTTTTTTTCTCAAAAAAGTTTCATTATCGTTTCTTTTTAATATAGATAAGTACACCACGACTTCATAAGTTATGTAATTAGGAACTATAAACTTATAAGCCGAAAACTCCTTATGAAAGTAACGTTACAACTATTTAATAGAAACCATGAAAATGATATATTGGAAGAGCTTAAAGTATGATATATTAAAGTTATTATTCCCTTTTCATCTTTGTTATCAAGCTTGATTAGGTGTCTAGATTACCTAATTAAGTTAATATTCTTATCACATGGGTATGTATATACTAGCTAAAAGACCCGTGAAATTCACGGGTATTTTAAAGAATAGTAGAAAGAAGAAATTAAAATACACAATAAGACGGAAGAACGAAACATGATGGTAAAGTAATTGTTTGGAAATGAAACATACCTATAATTTAAAGTTGTCAAGTAACAACAAATGATTATAACTTAAATAAATACAATTGTAATTTATGGTGTTGCACGTTTTGAGTTGTTGTGGAACCCAAAGGTGTGTAGATGAACTTGTCGATAATTTGAGTTGTCCCTTTCGATGCATCTCGACGTTAACATGATGAATCAAATTGGAGATATAACTCAAAATCGAAAACCCTATAAAGAAATGAGATGAATCAGACAATACAATTCATATGTTATATTGTTGGGTAAATGTGAAATACCTGTGAATACTGATTATGTAGCACGTCTTTGTATACAGTGTTTCTTGTAGTATTCGTGACATTACCATTTTTGTAGACACGACACCACAAAGTTGTGCATATATGAAAAACAGGGCGTGGAAAAATACAAACCCACTTGTGTTTTTCTTATCATAATTATCCAATTCTTTGCATTTGACAACTTGATCAATTACATCTAAAGAATAAGTTTAAAAGTGAACACGAAGTATTGTGATTAAAAGGGGATGAAGAATAAGGAATTCCCCAATAGCTTTAATTTCGCATGCCTAGATTTTTTTAAAAGGTTTTAAATCAGTAACATGGATTGAACCTCTTAAATCTTCACATTTTTTAATCATAGGAGTTTAATAAATTTCGCTATTGTGGTTGGATTTCTCTACCGCCATACAACTGCAAGATCACAACTTGACAGTTTAAGGAGTTATACGGGGCACACACGACCAAAAATCAAGGTTTTATTCCATGCAAATATTTACCGTTGTTTATGCAAAATATCATATTTCAGCAAGTGTCCAAATAATTTACATAATTTTATTACGCCATGAATAAAAAATGCTCGGGCATTTAATTTTACAACACTTTCTGTGCCATAAATTCTTGAACAAAAGTGATTCAGAATAATGGATTTTACCAAAATCAGGTTATAAGATATAAGGACTTTCTTATTTATCATTAAAAATTGACAAAAACGGTAGATGATAATTACAATTTATGAAAACCATCGAAGTAAGAAGTTTAATGTATTCTAAACATGGCTAAATTTACCTTGCATGGATCCATTCGTATTTTTTAAGGATCAGAAACAATCATGTAAAACACATTTCATATATTTTTTTTTCACATAATATGATCATGTGTTAACAAATCAAATGAACATCACACTCTTGTTTTTGACAAAGCCAAAAGAATAAAAATCATTATGAAAGTTATTAAAATTTGATATGAGAATAAAAGCAACAGCAAAAATTGGCGATGAACAAAGATAATGAAATAACCAAACTTATATATGCAAAAACATTGTTGTTGAATAGTATTAACCAATTAATAACCCAATGCTTCATATAAACTATCATACTTCCATGCAGGGATAATCAGTTCCTATTGCACATAGGAACTTTCAATAACTTATATTTTGTGTATCGTGAACTTTAATAACTTCGATTATGTGTGTCATTACGTCGGTGATATTTTGTGACACTACTTTATCCTGTCCGTTCAACAAATACATGTTTTGTTTAAATTATATATGTTATATATTGATCACACATACCCCAAACACCCCATTCTTTCACTTAACCCCCGATCAACTCCTCTTTCTCCCGCCCAACGTCTAATTCATCTTGTACATACCCAAATATCATATAACACAATGAAAGAAAAACGAAAAACCTGTGGTTCAACTGATTATTCGTTAAATCGAAAGATGACCATACCTTAACAAATGTAGGAATCAACATAATGTATCCATTGGAAACACGTTTACGAACCTATTAAACAAAAAGAAACTAAACTTAATATTGTATAGACAAATACAACTAAGTATTAAGATGAAATGAAACATCTCAATGATATTGCCTATCCTTAGTCATCCTATCATCCAGAAATAGTATTGCAGTGGATTCTCAAACAATTAAGATGAAATGAAAGTAGATTGAGAGAAGAAAAAAAAAATGTGCTATTTAATAGTGATACTTTTACTTTATACTCTCAAAGAAAATTACTCGTACTTTTATTGGGTTACACTTAATTTGAATATATGCACATAATTGTTTAATAACTACTACCGGATTCTTGTTTCATTTCTTAATGGACTTCTTTCTATCATCTTCATCTTAGATTTTCCTTGGAATCCTTATAGGGTACATCCAACTCCTTAGCCTTCAAAGCTAAATTAGGAACAAAAATGAAATTATGTCAACAAAGTACCTTAACAAAACTGTATTATATAAAAACGAATTCAGAAAGATAATTTTTTGTAGTCACATGCATATATAAAAGAACATGTTATACATGAAATTAAATTACACATACATAACAAAAGCTTTTATAAAAAGACCAAATCACATATTTCAACCAAATATACACATACCTGTAAAAGGAAATGAGAGTCTTTTTTGTCACATGTTTTTATAGTGATTCATCCAACACTTGCATCAATCTATAGAAGAAACAAATAGTAAAAATAAATAAATAAATGCTAGTTTTGTAAAGCAATAATAACTAAGAAAAAAGCAATAATAACTTAGAAAAAAAATAAAGACCAAGTTGTTACAAAAAGAATATATGAAAAGGATGAGAAAACTTCTTGTGCAAGATTAAAGTTTAAATTACTTTTAAAATTTATTACACAACATAATGAATTCTTTTGATTGACTTCTTCAATTACGTCTTTCGTTAATTTTATACTAATAATTTCCTTGAGAGTAAAAGTTATTTAAAAAAAGAATTGACGTTAAAAAAATGTTATTAAAATTCTCTATTATACTAATAAAAAATTCCTTGAAAAAAGAAATTCGTTTTTTGGATTTGTTAAAGATTTCAATAAATTTTCTAAATACGTGATTTGAAATGTTTAAGTAAAGTTTTAAATAAGGTTTTTAGATGTTTTATTTTTTGCGAATTGATACAAAGGATATTAATCCACAAAAACAAACATAAATTGGTTGACTAAAATAAGAATTTTTTTTAACCAAGTTGACTAAAATAAGATGAGTAATTGTATTCAAACTTTACAAAAATAAGCCACGTAGTTTGGAAACGAAATTTTTTTTTGGCGAAGTTTCAAATTTGTTTATTGCAAATGGTTGCATATTGAATAAGGGTGGCATTACAATTGCTTTAAATGAGTCAAGAACAATGGTTTTGTGAGTTATGGAATTGAGTAGTACTTAACAAAAATATCAATGTGCTGAGCTTCAAGACACATCAGCGTATTAATTAGATGGCTGCTTTATAGGCTTGTACAAAACTCTCTTTTATTAGAGAGTATAGATAGATTTAATCCACCAAAGTTGCTCAATCAAGGGACATTTGTGGTACATAGAAATATACAAGCTTTTATGGGATTGTTTGCTTGGCGTGTTAGCGATATGTTTAGGGCATAATTATGACTTAACTCAATGAGCTAGACCCTAAATACATATGCCGATACATATATCATTTCATTGCAAGTATGTATACCTTTTAAAGGTCTAAATCGGCAGGGAAATCATCTTTTCGTGCACCTCTTTTGGGTGCTGACTGATCTTTCTCCAAGACCTAGCCTCAAAACCACATGTAATAAGTACATGTTCTAGTGACTTTCTGCCATGAGTTGGGATTAAATCCATAACCTATTTCCCAAGAAGCCTCATTAACCGGTCAATTGGACGCTATACTTCTTTTTTATAGCAATCTAGTTAATGAAAAATACTAAGTAAACTTTAAAATAAAATGATTAGTTTTTAATTGTTTGTGCCATGATCCAAATCATCCTTAAATCTATTCATGGTATCAACAGAATACATTTGTAGTAAGATTTTTTAGCTCAACATATCTATACAAAGCTCAACCACATAGTTATATAAAACAATCATATCCCATGTTCGCTTATAACATGACAACTCATGAATTTGAAGGAAGTATGATCGGATCCATATTTTAGGCCATGTTTGGTGCATTATATACCCCTAAATTACTTGGTTGGTCTTTGTTTTCCGAGGTTTCTATCCTGCTTCTAAACCCGACTACACGTCTACTTATATAGATTAGTCATCAGTGCTCGTATTCGTTTTATATAATCTGATTCTAAACTGATTAAGTATTTGGAATCCGAATTACTACTACGAAGTACATAAACTTGGGTTTTGAAGTTAAGCATGCCTAAAGTATGGATTTTGGATTTCTTAAAGATATAAGAACTGTTATACAGATTTTTAAACCAAAAGAAATTGTTCGAAAGTCAAATAACAAATTATTAAATCTCAATTTGTCAGAAGTTTCGTGGGCCTAGTTTCATGGACCCAAAGTCTTAAAATCGAATAGTAGTAGGCCTACAAATATCTAATTCATAAGTGTCGTGGGCCTAGCAACACAAATATCCAATTCATAATATCCCCAGCTATTTAATATAGATACCCAGTCACACACTCACACATACAAAACACTGCATACATGCATACATGATACATACAAACTAGCATGCATACACAAGTACATAACTTAAAGTTTATTCTAAATTGAAAATTGAAAGGACAGAAGAATAAATGAAGAAACCTGTCATTCTTGTAGTTATATGCTGATGATGACAAGCATCAACAGAAATTAAGAGATCTGCTTGTGATCTGATCTATATTATATGAGACAAACTCCAAATTATATGCATGCATGTGGAGAGTTAAGGTTTAAAATATATTTAACACTTCTACAAAATTCCCTATATTCATGGAATGATCTTCAGGGTTTTGATAGGGTAATCTACAAGCAACTAGCTAATCAAATGTTCACAGGTTTTCATCAATGAAAATTTTAAGTCTTCGAGTAGCCAAAATAAAACCTTTTACTGTTTTACGAAACCTTTTTATCTCAAATTATTAAAAATGTATGCACAGTTGTAGGTAATGACTATATTAGTGGGCTGGGAAAGCTTTTTTATGCTTACTCTTTCTTCCAATTATTTGTTTTAAATATAAGTTCTACGCAACTTATGAATTATAGATGCTCTGGTTTACCATAATAGTACAAAAAATAAGTTTGTTTATCTTCTTTTAAAAACACAACATGGAACTCTCACAACTACACCCCACATGCACGTACCTTGTCGTTTTTAAGCACAAAAACATGCATATATACACACCTAGGCTTACCATGAGTAGTGTCCACAACAATCAAGCTATTTCAATAAAAATGTGTACCATCATATGGTTGATCATAGCATCCATATCATTAACCACCATTAACCCCGTAACCGCCTGTCCACCGTCCGATAGAGCTGCCTTACTCGCCTTCAAAGCCGCCTTACACGAGCCACACTTAGGCATATTCAAGTCTTGGACCGGTACCAATTGTTGCAACAAATGGTATGGTATTACCTGCGACCCTACTACACAGAGGGTCGCAGATATAAACCTACGTGGAGAATCCGAAGATCCATTTCTCCAAAAATCTAGCAAAACCGATTACATGACGGGTTCAATTTCCCCCTCCATTTGCAAACTAAACAAACTCTCAACCATAGTTATTGCAGATTGGAAGGGCATTTCGGGTGTTATACCTCCATGCATTACTTCTCTACCATTTCTTCGTATTCTCGACCTAATAGGAAACCAAATCTCCGGAGAAATACCTTTTGATATTGGAAAACTTAACCACTTAACCGTCCTTAATTTCGCAGATAACAAACTCACGGGTCGAATTCCTAGATCCTTAGCAAACCTATCATCCTTAAAACATCTAGATCTTCGAAACAACATGATCTCAGGTACAATTCCACGTAACTTCGGGAAGCTAAGAATGCTAAGTAGAGCCTTACTTAGAAACAACAAAATATACGGGCCAATACCAGAATCTATCTCATACATCTACCGTTTATCCGAACTTGACCTTTCCCTAAATCGTTTCACCGGTCCAATACCTGAGTCGATAGGCAAAATGTCGGTTTTAGGCACGTTAAACCTTGATGGTAACCAACTTTCTGGTACGATTCCATCGAGTTTAATGACTTCAAGAATTAGCATTTTAAACTTAAGTAGAAATGCTATTGAAGGTAACATACCGGATGTGTTTGGACCTAGATCATACTTTATGGTGATCGATTTATCGTATAATAAGCTTAAAGGATCGATACCTAAGTCGATATCATTAGCTTCTTATATTGGTCATATTGATGTGAGTCATAATCATTTGTGTGGCAAGATACCGGTGGTGACGTTTTTTGATCATATTGAAGCGTCTTCTTTTATGTATAATGATTGCTTGTGTGGAAAACCACTCAAAGCTTGCTAATAAAGTTTGTTAATTAGTCGTTAATTACGGTGATTATTTTAACAATTGTTACCGTCGGTAAAGTTACTGATGTGTGGCTTTATTTATGGTGATTGTGTAACTATAGTGTATTATGAAGTAATGATCGTTATATTATTATATAGCTTGCACGTAAGAAGCATATATATAAATGTTAGTTTGTATTTGACGTACTATGCAATAAATTTTGTAGCGTGCTTACTATGCGATAGAATAATATCGAAAACACGATTATACTGTTATATGTGTGTGCATAACATAATACAAAACTAACCACAAGCTGACCAAGCTGGCAAAATAGCCTCTGATCATCATCAAAGCGTGTGGCAGGTCACAAGTTAAAACTCTGATTGATGCAAACAAAACCGAAGTGGATATGTCAACCTTCGTTTTCTCCGATTTAAACCTCATGAATTCGTCTTTGTGGTGCTGAATTAGGACAAAGCATACTGTCCTGTACTGATCTATGGACCATGATTAAAATTTCGTGGGGCTTGGATGATTCACGATTGACATCTGATAAGGATTTATTTGATGCGTTTTTAGGGGGTCATTTAATCCCTAAGTCGTGAATTTATGATCAAATATTGCCTCAAATCGTTTCTTTCCTCATTTTAGGTACTTGGGACGTGATTTCTGGAATATGGAACATTTTGAACATTTTTGGGCTCAAGAATGAAGAAAACAAGAAAGTCAAGAAAAAATCAGGATTTACACCTGACGGCATCAGGCTTTGGATGCTGACGCCATCACTTGAAAATTGGAGCTGATGGAAATTACAACGTGACGCCCCAGAAAGAATTTGAAGATTTGCACATGATGGCGTCAGGTGCAATTGAAGTGAGGCAGTCTGGCAGTCTGGCTTTAGGATTACACGAGACGGCCCAGTGACCTTACAACGGGATGACGTCAGGATGTCGTTTAGGCAATACGAAACCTTAAAAAGTGGCGTTCTGACGGCGTCAGAACTTATAACCTGATGCCTTCAGCTTGTAATCTCTATATATAGTTTAGGCTTTTTCATTCACTAAGTGTGCAACTTTGAGACAAACCCTAGGGCCGAATTTTCTGAGATTTCAAGGATTCCCAAAACCTCTTTTCTCTCATGTTTCATTGAAGATAAGTAACTTTTTAATAATTTAATATGTCTATGTATTGTTTGATTATCTTTATTGCTTCTCTTCCTTTTAACATTCTAGCTTAATTTATCAGATTCATGGCCATTAACATCTAGATTTGGGGTTTTTTTTGGGTGATTGCTTAATTAGGGTTTTTAACCGCCATACTTTTGTCTCAATCGATCCTTACATTCCTTTGATTCAGAAAGTCGGTTACTTGTTGATTACATATATAAGGATCGATCTATACAGCTTTTCATCTTCATTGGGTCGATCAGAAGTATGGATCGAGGTTGAAGTTCTGGTATTTTTTGCTATAAACCCTAATCTTTGCGATTAGGGTTTTATCTTCTTAATTTGTATTGCATGATTGCTGGTGATTATTGGCTGTGTTGATGATGAAAGCTAGGTTTTTGGATTCGGGAGGAGGAGGGGAGAGGGAGAAAAGGAAAAAAGATGATGTGGCTGGTGGGGATGGAGAGAGGACGAAAAAGAAAAAAGATGACAACTTGGGTGGATCGGTTGCTTCCCAAGGTGATGCGGTGATGAGTTCTTTTGATGAAAAGATCCGCGACATGGAACGGAAATTTGTCGAAGGTAAGCTTGTGTTCGTGGATGATGATGGGGTTCCATTACCTCTGAATGATGGGAATCCTGTCAGTAGTACTGTTGCTAAGGCTGCTAAGGCTGATGCTAATGTTTATGATACGGTGAATGAACCTCAGGTGGCGAAGGAGTTTACTAATGAACATGTGGTTGCTCCTAATGTTGAACAGTTATTGTTAAGTGCACGTAAGAATTTTGATGCTACTATGAATCAAGTTCAACATGACATTGCTGCTAGTAAGGGTACTAATAAGGATTCAAACACTTTAGATGGTTTGGATCAGCCTTCTAATTCAAGTGGTACGGGAGTGAAGTCGGTCTCTTATGCGGGTGCTACTTCTAACGATCCGAAGAAATATGTGTCTAATTTTCGTAGGTTGGAATGTAGTAACAAGAAGACTGAAGTTGATCTTTGTGTCCCGATTAAAGTAGTGGAAGAGGTGAATCTCATATTTGAGAATACTCTTTATGGGTATTTCCTTGGTCAACGCCTTGCTGTTGTCGATTACTATGTACGTAATGTGTGGGCTAAGTTTGGTATACAAAAGGTGATGATGAATGCTAAGGGGTTCTTTTTCTTTAAGTTCAATTCGTGTAAAGGTGTTGATGATGTACTTGAAAACGGTCCATGGTTGATTAGAAATGTACCTATTATTCTTAAACCATGGACACTGAACACCAATTTACTTAAAGAGGATTTGACCAACATCCCGGTGTGGGTGAAATTCCATGATGTTCCTCTTGCTATGTTTTCTGATGATGGTCTTAGTCTTCTTGCTACATTGATTGGTACGCCAAAAAGGTTAGATGCTTTTACCAGTCATATGTGCAAGGAATCGTGGGGCCGTAGTAGCTTTGCTAGATGCATGATTGAAGTGAAGTCGGATGTGGTGCTTAGGGATAACATTACTGTTGAAATACCTTTGCTTGATGGGAAGGGCTCGATTATTGAGAAGATTCGGGTTGAATATGAGTGGAAACCGCCTCGTTGTTATAAATGTAAGGTATTTGGTCATACTCTTGTTGATTGTCCGAATTTTGTACCAACTACTACTCAACCTACACCGAGAGTTAATGATGGCTTCCAAACGGTTACTAATAAGAAGAAGAGTAATAATGATGGTCAATCTGGTCCTATTAAAGGAGGTTTTACAAAGATTAGTGTGGGTAAGAAGATGCAATATAGACCCATAGCACCTCAGCCGGAACCCAAGAAAGTGGATACCAATAAGAAGAAGAATGCTGATATGCCGAGTACTAGTGGAGCTAAGATTGTTACATCAAATATGTTTGATGCACTTAATATGGCTGATACTGATGATTTTGGTATTCCTACTGAGGAAGTGACTTTGGAGGTGATGTTTGGAAGTACTAAGGAGGCTAATGAGGATTGGTCTTTTAAGACTGCTACTACATCACAAGAACCCCTTGTGCGTAATTCAACTGAAAAGGAACAGGCTGGGACTTCTAAGCCTAGTTCATTTTCTTCTCCATCTACTTCGTCTAATATGAGGGTTAACCCATTTTCTAAAGTGGGAGATGTTGTTGTGACTGATAGTGATGATGATGAGGAGGTTGTTAACATGTTTGATGAGTCCGCTAATCTATTTGGTGGGGCTCACGAACATGAATATGAGTATGATGGATATGACTATGATGACTATGCGCAGCAGGTTTATGATCTTCCAGGGAATTTGGATGCTTTTAATGCCGTGTACGGCACTAAGCTTCAAGGTCGTAGGAAGTAATTTATTTTTTCATTGTCTTTTGTCATCATTTGAGTATTGGTTTCTTTTCCTTTTGGAGAATAGATAGTATCTTGTTATTTAGGAGTTCGCCTATGTAACGGGCTGAGATATGGGATTCACCTATATCTTATGTACTTAAACGTTTTTTGGAGTAATATATTACCGGGTCTTTTGACATTTTACCAAAAAAAAAAAAATAGATCTAATAAAACCTAGTTATTGATTGTTGGTGAGTTGTTTATTGTTTAGTTGATTGCTTCGCGTTAGGCTTAAGAAAACTGGCTAACCTCCTTTGTGTAACAAGCTTGAACATCTAAAGAAACATAATCGGATGTACACTATGGTTTTATTGGTTGTATTTAAAGCATGAGTAGATGTTGATGATTCTATGATAAGGTACTAAACGTGTCGTCATAAGAAGAAATAGATATTCATAGAGTTGGAGAAGGACGTGCACACCCCCACGACTGGTATTAAGGAATACAACCCCACAACTAAACAATTGTGACATTCAACAAACTAACAAGAGATAACTAGGGAGTAATGAAATTCAAATAAACACATTTGTCTCATATACAAAGTCCACCACTTTTATTTTCTTGTTATTTTTATTTTATTGTTTTTTAGTTTAATTTGTAGTTTGGGTTAGTTGATTAACAATTAATTCCGCCCTCTCTTTTAAAACCCGATATTTTTACTTGCTTTCATAAAATATAAAATACAAAAAAGAATCATCCCTCACCTCTAGACCTAGTTGACCTACACTTCAATCCTAACGACACTATTTCTCTAGAGAACAATCAATCCCTCGGACGTACCATATACTACACTACAACGATCAGGTATACTGCATGGAGGATTGCAAAATCTCTCAAGATCCATTGAGAGATAAAACCTTTTGCAAGGTTGCAATCCACGCATCAACATCTCTTGGTCCCTAGTCAATTTGGGAAAGACTCGACTCCATAAATAACAACTTGGGGAAAATTTGTTTTTGATGCGGTCTTTCAAACCACGATATGGATCATTCGAAGATATCATAAGTGTTTTATTCGCGAAAAGACATACTTTGCGAAGACGTTAAAATGTTATCACATGTTTGTATCATTAATACAAATAGGGATATTTAGCCCAATTATATTAGATTGATTGGATTAACTATTCCGACTTTAGCTTGTAAAAATAATGCATAATAATTTCTTTTGCATAGCATCTTCTTGTTGAATAAAATTGATGAGAAACTTGTGCTTGTGGGTGATGACGTGTAACACCCCCATTTTTAAAGTTTGTCGCAGCGAAAAAGTAATTTGGGTGTTACGGTGAGGATCGAAGTTTTAACTACATAAAACGGTTTAAAAAAAACATTTTGAAAATTATTTGTCATTCTAATAATAATTTTGATAAAAACTGAATCATTTGATTTAAAATTTTTTGAAAAGATATAAAGACTTGTAAAAATGACAAATTTGATTTTTACACCATTTTAATTTATCAGAGTAATAAATGCCCACTCCGTGTCTTGTCCTGCTCCTTTAAATTATCTGAGATACACATGCTTAAAAGTGTCAACACAAAGGTTGGTGAGTTCATAGAGTTTTAGGAAAAACCCTTTATTTTGTTAGATTTCAGGAATATTTGGTATTGTTAAAATACAAACATTAACGAAACAAGTATCGAATATAATCACAAATAAATCATATAAATATTCAATCATTTTCAATAACTCATCAATAATCTTAACATGAGCTGGAAACTCATGATACTAAATCGATCAGATAAACAATTCACATATGGGCGAACCTATACAGCTGTATCTAAATATATATGTTGAATACATATATATACTATTCCTTTATAGATATTGCACCAAGCCTCATGACACCAAAGCTTAACCAAAAGGGGGTGTTCTATCAAATCAATGACAGATTTTGCCCTCTATTCGTAGGTGATTTGCCAATTCCTACATGTCTACGAATATAGTGTATCACGACTAATGCGGCTAACCAATTGCAATTGGCATTCCGTCAAGCATTAGTGGGACAGGGGGTCAATCCTTAACAGGTTTCGAAGCTGTTCACTATATTCGCGCTCACTGTCGAAAGTGACTAACGGCTCATGATTGAGGGGCTTCATGGCGATAGCTAACTTAGGCAATATCAAGGACTTATGGGCTCATTTAGCATAACATCATGAAATTAAGTATCGTATCACAGAGATCAATTTGAAAACCAGTATCGTTTGAGTATCAGAAATTCAGTTTGAAAATAGTATCACTTGAGTATCATGAATTCAGTTTAAAAATAGTATTGCTTGAGTATCAGAAATTCAGTTTGAAAATAGTATCGCTTGAGTATCAGAAATTCAGTTTGAAAATATCATCATTTGAGTATCAGAAATTCAGTTTGAATATATCGCCATTTGAGTATCACATTTATATCACATATCACAATAATCGAATTGGAAACATTTTCATATGAATATCAATATTTCAGTCAAATAATTCATCAATAAATATATATTTCACATACCACAATAATCACATTGGAAACATTGATATATTATAAATCACAAATTATATTATTTTAATATCAATTAAGAAATTGATTTGAATCATGTATTTTATTTTATTTCATATACTTATCAAGTTATCAAAGTATATGTAAGCATATATCTCCCCCAATGAGTTAAAAATAATTATTTGAAATGGGGCTATGACTCACCTGGATTGATTTGGAAAGGATGAAAAGTAAGATAGAATGAAATTTATTGGAATGACACAGAACCTGATAAATAAATTTATCAGAGAATATAACCAAATACTATTTGGTAAATACGAACGAATAACGAATAAACATTATTCGTTATGACAAATAGATGATGTGCAGTGAAATATTATGTCATGCATGATATGTTAAAATACTTTATTTAAAATATCCATCGTAGTTTTACCTTTTTAAATCGTAAGTAAAAATAATAACTTTTTATATATCGTTATATATATAATTAACGTAAAAATAAATAATATATATATAAAACGTAACAAAATGCATATGACGTGAGGGTTGCCGTAAAATAGAAAATAAAATAAGAATGTCAAATAAATAATGTGTAGTCCTTGTCCTTTTTCCAATTTTACACTTTTTATACTAACGACGTTAGCGTCACACCGTTAGTCCTTTTTATATATATTTACAATTATAGTCCACTACATGTCCAATATTACAACCTAAACTTGTAACAATATTATATTATCAATTTTTATCCTTTCTTTCTGTTTCTACATTTCTAGTCCTTAGTTTTCACAGTTTTCATATTTAGTCCCTATACGTGTCGTCGCGTTACATTTTTAGTCCTATTTTTGCAAAAGTGATTATAAAAATTTTATAAAAATTTCCGTGGCTTCTCTTATTAATTCCTAGCTTATTTCAACTGCTTATTTCATAAAAAGCTTATGTATTTAGCTTATGGGCCTTGATTCGAACCAAACTAAGGCCCATTTAAAAATTTAGAGGCGAGGGCATAGAAATTCTTTTGGGCTTGAACTTGGGCTTATTTTGTGATTCTGAAAATGTATTTTATGGGCCTAGTGGGCTGTTAAAACGTAAGGTCTTGTTGGGCCTTGGTTAAGCCCACTCGACAACCATATTAGTTTTTATATAAGTTTTGTTTTGAAAAATCTGGTTTATATCGATTTGCTTTGGCTCGAGTAGGGTGTCAAAACGTGAGTATTTTTATAAGTCGTGTACATGAAACTAATAGTTTTCTAGGTGGTCTATTAGTACGTATAAAAATATTGGGTGCTTGTTACGTGAAATTGAAAGTTATACGTAGGTTTTGTGGAGTGTTTAGCTCGTTTTCATATTTTGAAAGTTATGAAATATTTACTAAGTATTCTTGGGTAATTTATACGCGTGACATGATTTGAATTGGTCTCGTTATATGCATGTAACATGAAAATAAAGTGAAACAAGTGTGCTACGTGACTCCTAGGCCTACCAAGATAGAGGCTAGTCACGTTTCGTGTTCTAAAAATAAATAAGTACGTGTATATGTATACTAAAATGAAAGACGATGAAACAATATATATATATATAATGCATGACATATATTTAACGTATGAAATGGATTGAGAAAGGTTGAAAACTACTTACAAACACCTTAGAGGTGATTTAAAAGTCGAGAGTGATAGGATTGAGCACAAGAATATCACGTTTCCAATATATAACCCAAACGTTATATATATATATATTAAAACCCGATTTCCTTTCTTGAGTCCAAGCTAATATAACCTTCGACTTCTTAGTTTGTAGAAGTAGTTTTGAGGATGAAACGTTTATGTGAAGTGTTTGAGAATGAAGGAAACTAAGTGCATGCATGGTTCGTTTATATTACCATTCGAAAAGAATCGTATGGTGTTAAACGACTCAAGTAAACAAAAGTTACTATACCATGTCAGTACCTATGGCTTCAAGGACGATTTTAATAGATATAAAAATGAGATGTGAGAGCTTGAATGAAGGAATATGTTTGTGGTGATTTATATGGATGTCGACATGTGTATATATGTATAAACGATTTACAAAATCGTTCATCACTCGTATATACTTGATCATATTGAACATTTGAGCATATAATCATCTTAGAAACATTATTAGGATCATTTAGAAACGAACGGGGATTAAAACGGATAAGAAATGAATAAATCACAAATTATTTGGATCGATTCATAGCCAAACACTTTGCCTCGTAAAAACGTATCAAAACTCATCGTAGGAATGTGAGATTCGACACATTAATAGTTGGCTAGGAGCTTAACGAGATTGTGCAAAAATATACATAGGTCGTGTGTACGAATTTGAAATGAACGAGACGATTTGGAGCATATTTAGTCGAGTATTATTATTATTAACATTGAATTTTGGGTTTTGGGTGTGGGCCGGTTGGGCTTAGGAGGATTAAGGGCCCGATTTAGTTTAGTTAATTTTAGTAATTAGGTTTTTATTAATTAGATTTGGTGTAATTAATATTTTGTTAATTTTGTTGATAACTTGTTTTGTCGTTTGACGAATTTGACAATATTGTAATCGTGACCATTTTAATATACAAAGAAAATTTTAAATTTCCTCGTAAAAATGGTAATTACAATAATGACAAAGAATATTTATTAAATTAACCGAAGTTAATTATGTGAATTTTCGCGAGGTTTTACATGACGGTTTGCCATTAGAACCTACTCGTATGGAATCGTCATCATCACTTCATAAAGAAGCAGCGGAGCATGGGGATTCTGATAATTATCCTAATCGGAACATGGGAATTAAGGCTAGCAGTGTGTCTACTATAAAGATGCTCCAACAGCATATGCTACTAAGCTAAGCCCTACAGTTAAAAAGGAAAAGGCTAATTTATGAAAACTCAAAGCTATTGTACCGAAGGATGTTGATTATGATTTTGATCTACCTATTGCTTCGGTTCATGAGGTAAATGGTAGATTAAAGAATTCATTATACGTTTATCGGTGAAAGGCTTGCATTTCCAGTTGTTTTAATGGTTTGTGCGTAATAATTGGAAAAAGTATGGTATTTTGAAGGTAACAATGAACGCGAATGGTTTTTTCTTTTTAAGTTCTCATCAATTCAGGGTGCTGAATCTATTCTTATAGATGGTCCATGGATGATACATGGAATTCCTATCTTTTTCAATAAGTGGTCGCCCTCTGTGAGCCTCTTAAAAAGATGAATTGTCTCGAGTCCTAGTTTGGGTGAAGTTTCATGATGTGCCACTAGTTGCATACACTTATGATGGATTAAGCTTGATGGCCATGAAAGTTCGGTACTCCTTTGATGTTAGACTCGTATACGAACAACATGTGTTTGGATTCATGGGGGAGAAGTAGCTATGCTAGAGCTTTGATTGAAATAAGTGTGTGTAATGTTTTAAAGATAATCTGGTAGTGGCTATTCAAATGCTTGAGGGAGATGATTATACGAAGAGACTATTCGCATTGAATATGAGTGGGAACCCCTTCGTTGAGGTACATGTTTCATATATGGTCACTCTCTTGATGATTGTCCCAAAGCTGCTCCTAAACGGGTGGTGAATGGGATGGACAAACGCAAAGGTCATAATTTGAGAGCTGATAGCGAAGGTTTTTATTGAAGTTAAAAAGGAGTCTTTGGGTGAAAAAATGGAGGTAATAAAAATAGTAAACCCATTTTTTTTTAAGTCTAAACTTGTGTTTCGTCCGAAAGCTATTCAATCGACTAAAATGCCGGATGTATGTTCCTCCTAAGATGATCCTAACTAACGGTATAAGAAGGATAATATTAATCTCTTTTCTCTTAATTAAATGGCACGAAATCAACAAGCAGCAATGGTAAGGGTAACTCGGATAACATTAATCTCTTTTCTATTAAAAACTCGTTTGAAGTTTTAAACAATGAAAATAAGGTGCTCGAGGTGCTAGACATTTATACTAAAGTCAAGGAGCTTAATGATGATAGTAATGATGAGGTTGAGGAGGTCTTTGCTGAAACTGCCAGCTTTATGGCGTCTACAATTTTAAAAGCTACTAAAAGTGGTAACTTGGGGGGGGGGGGGGGGGGGGGGGCTGTAAATAAAAGTTTGTATGAAAAATGGAAGGAGGATTATGATGAAGACGCGTATGATGATGGTGTCGTGTCTAATGACCTAAAGAAGTTTGTAAATGATTATGGTATTATGGTCCATTTATAGATAAAGTTTCGTTCATCAATAAAATAAAATCAGTGTTTAAAGAAAACATTGTTGTTGTAAACATGTTACCTGATGACGTATAATATGGATAGCATGCCCATAGGCCTGGATTATCTCATACGAACCGGGCTTCGACCCACAAATAAACCGGGCTCCGGCCCAAGAAACCAAATAGAACCGGAAATGACCAAAGCCCATGTTACGAGCATGGCACAATTCGGACATAAAAAATTCTGAAGTACGTACACGGACCGACCCCCGGTCCGGAAAACCATCCACGTCCGCAACAATCGATTAAGCTGCGGATCCTTACCCGACAAGGGTCCCACTCTGGCCACTACAGCAATATGCGAAATTTTAGGAAACCATAAATATTTCCACCACCTATAAAAGGAAACCTCAATTCACACTTTCGAGGTATGACTTCCTCACTTATCCCAACACACAAATATTTCTCTAACAATATGAGTATTTACTCTCACGCCGGAGCTTAATCGTGAGGTCCGTCTCCATGGTAAGACTAACGGTTTATCTTCGTTTGTGCAATAAATATCACTCTCTACTTGGATTAGTGCATGTGAACGGCCCATCAAAGACGGCCCGCACCTGGCTAAGCCCAATTCTAAACCTTTTCACACTTTTTTCACTAACATTACCTTAAATTCATGATAATGAAAAATCTCGCTAGTTCAAGTGTTGACATAGCACGATTATACAAATCACATAGAAGAAAAAACATGATGTATAATAAATTATCAACGAACTTACCGACGGTTAGATATTATTAGATGTGAACTTGCCACAAAATATCAATTTGAATAACTGGAAACATATGCTCATGTGTTTTGTTTGCATATCCTTTTAGAGGATGACACCAAATCATTAATAATTCACTTAACAATGTCTAACAAGTTGTACAAATTTCATGAATATAGTATTACTAGAGCTTATCACTACAGTTAAACTTGCATCTTTAGGTTACTATCCATTATTCAAGGTCTCTCTAAATAAAGTAAGTAATCATGACATGTTAACGTGTATGACTGTATGTACAAAACATATGGTGGTCCAATAGACCTAAAATTTAACTCATGTATCTCTTATAAAATACAGTACTAATTTGGGTCATACATCAATAATTTGCATGTGTATCATGATTTGAAAAATAGGACATGCCATTGATCATTAATAATAGCTTGATCATGTAGCTTCACTCGGCAGATTGTAGCAAGAAACTCAATACACAATATACATATATCCCATCTTCTTCTACTCATGTACGTTTCACTTTTTGTAGTGAGGAATAGTTGTCACCTCAAGACACTTAAGTAAGATTTCACGTAATATATCAAATTAAGGGCGTGCGTATCTTTTATCCATGTACACCTCTTTACCCAGCAGTTCATTGCAAGAACTGGACTGCACCGCCTAACCCGGATATCACAGGATCATGTTCCTCACGTGACTTGACACCTAGCACCTAGGATAGGTGTAGCTCGGCGTGCTCCTTCCCAAGACAAGATAGGTATGATGGTTGGGTCAGTATAAATACTCCCACCTCATCTATTGCCAGACCAACTAAATTTTACACACACTTACTCTGCCTTTTGTATCTATCCTTTTGGCTCATATCATATACTTATTATCACACCTGAGCTTGCTCTTGGGATCAAACCCAAGACGAGGTTAATGCGTGCTTTCACTTGTGTAGGTACTTAATTAAAGGACGCAACTTCATCTAGTCCCAAAGGACCTACATATGCTTCATTCGAGTAGCAGATTTTACTTCAACATTAACTTTATCAAATTTTGGCCTACACAGTGGCGGAGCAAGAAAATTTTTTCTGGGAGGGCCGAAACATTTTTTTTTCCGGAAGATTATTAGATGGGAGGGCCGAGATGGAAAAAAAATTAACACATGAAATAACGAAAAAAAAAACGGGCTTAGGCTTAGAGGGGCCGGGACCTTCCTGATCCCTTAATAGCTCCGCCCTTAGGCATACACATCATAACATAATTGGTTAGTATATTGTGTTACAATACATCACTTAAATTACAAATTCATCATTTTTGTAATGTACTTCAAATTTTGATAAAAAATTGATGAAAATGTATCAACTCAATTATTGATGAACCATAAATTAAAACATAAATTTTAGATCTTATTTATGGAAATTCGGCGTTGGTGCCAAGATTGCACCAACTTTATATCTGGTGTCACAATCACTGGAACATGACTCGGACCCGTATGGCATCTACCTCATATGCTCATTTTAACTAGTTGATTTCCCCACTTTACCAAAACATATATCTATACTAAATTATAATGAATTTGGAACAATTATATACGTAGTAATTAAAAAGGTTTAAAATTCAGACTTAAACTTGCTAATTATAGAATAGTCTCAATTCTTGGTGGCAATTGTTGTACCTTATGCTTCATCTTCTGCACAGTGGAACTGCAGGAGAAGATGAATCATGAAAAACATTTGCTTCCCACAAAATTTAGTCAAAGAGTACCCACCGTCGCATTGCGCGGGTACCGTTCTAGTATCTCATAAGTGATGCATTAAATAAGTAGATTTTTCAAAATGTAAAGGATTTAGCTGTAGATGCTGGAAGGTGGTTGTTGTAACCTGATATAATTCGGCAATCGGCATCAGCGTATATTACATCGATGATTTCGAGCTATGCATGGAACTGTACGTATGTGTAATTTGCTATTTGATGTACATTTTTCATTTAATAACAGAAATAGTAACTCATTCTACAAATTTTGGTTTCTTATTTGTTACTGTATTTACTAGCTTTGTACCTGTGTAACACAGAATTTATAGCATGCATGGAGGTTTTAAGAGCAGTTCCTGTCATGAGAAGGCAAAACTACTCATTTGGGTTCAACGGGGTGCCACGTCACCATGACAAAGTCACAACTTACTTATTTGGGTCCTACCACTTGTGGGTTTTTTTTTGTTTTTTTTTTTTTTTTCACATTTCCCGATAATATACTTAAAATTCGTTCACTGACAAGCAAGGATGAAAAAAGATGGAGTTTTGTTTCGCCGTGCAGACAAGTAACCTAATGGTGAGCCACGGCGAGTTGGGGTACTGGTGTCATGGCGAGCCACGGCGAGGCATGAAGAG
The DNA here is from genome assembly GCA_030686995.1 of Artemisia argyi. NCBI lineage: Eukaryota > Viridiplantae > Streptophyta > Magnoliopsida > Asterales > Asteraceae > Artemisia > Artemisia argyi. Next base: position 28,252,201 of record CM060693.1, read on the forward strand.
ATCCACACCAGGTGCTGCTCTAACACACAGCATATATTATCCATGTACAGAATTTGGCAAACGCCAAACAGCCATGAGCCATCTAAGTATCTAACATTCTAACATATAGACAAATGGGCTTACACTTTCTCATGTACCGAATACTTGTTTGGGTCCAACTGACCAAGTATCAGTTGGTGACCTAGAACATAATGGGCTATGGGCTTCTATTGTAGAATTGGATCACAGTATCACACTGTTAAATTCGGCCTTCGGTCCGGTTTGAAACCATATTTCAGTTGATTGGTTTCAAGTAAACGAACTGAATGTTCAGTGAACATTTCATGAATCGTTCAGTAAAAAGTTTGTTTATTTATTAAATGAACGAAAATGAACAATATTTTACGTTCGTTTATTTAAATGAACGAAAATGAACAATATTTTACGTTCGTTTATTTAAATGAACGAACATGAACAAAAGCCGCGTCCGTTTATTTATGTTCGTGAACGTCCTTATGTGTTCATTTATGTTCATTTAATTATTTATGTTCATATATTATATTTTTTAATTGTATAATTTTAAAATTGGGTTGTTTAAACAACACAACACTTGTAAAACAATATATTGTGCATAATTTAATAAAATTTATGTTTGTTTGTCTATTTTCATATATGTTCGATCGTTTATGTTCGTCTAGCGTTTGTTTAGTATCTTAATGAACAAACATAAACAAACATGAATAATTCATTTTCTTAATAAACGAACATAAACAAGAAAATTCGTCCGTTTAAGCGTTCGTAACCGTTTATTTGTTCGGTTAAAATTAAATGAACGAACATGAACAAGGCTCCATTCGTGTTCGTCCGGTTCGTTTACAGCTTTCAAGATTCAGTAAGCCGGTCCACAACAAGTGTATGATAAAACATATAATGATCTCGGACTCTCGCGCGGTATAAAGATAGAATCATAGAAATGTAAATGTTATTTTCTCTAAAAAAAAAAAAAAAAAAAAAAAAAAAGAAAAAAAAAAAAAGTTCAATCAATTTGTTGTTCCTTTTCTTATGGAGTTATGGGTCTACTTGCACATGATATACTCTTACCAGAACTATCTTGGCAGCGTTTGGTTCGAGGGTCTGGAAATGGAATACCCGCTTTCGTTCCCAGTATGAGCTTTTAATCGATACTAGCCGAGTACCCGTGCATAGCAACGGAAATTCCTAGCGGCAGATAATTAAAGGTTTGCGATATTATGGTAAGTGTTTTGTGTAGCGTTAAATATATAATGTGAATAGTAACGAGATCTTACAGCGGCAGATAATTATATTAATATTTTTGTTTCACAAAACGTTATAAAAAAACACTTAACTAAACTATTATTGTAATTATTTGTTTAAAAATGCGTGTTAGGCGTAATTTTTTTTTTCTAATATCGTTAATTTATGTAAACAAATTTATTTCAAAAGCTGAACTTTAAAAATGTATACTAAAGTTGATGCATTCTAAACTTCCAAATGTGTATGTCAAAGTTATTTTTGCTTCGAGCCATGACCAAAACAAACATAAATAAACATTTAACTTAAAAAAGTATAAATATACAAGAAAAAAAAAAAAGAAAAAAAAAAAGGGACTTCTAGCAAGCATCCACAACTAACATCGGTCTCAGTTGTACAATTAACATCCACAACTCTATAAATGTATAAATGAAAACGAGCATTGAGGAAAACAAAACTATGAAATCATTTTATTCGTATCCCAAATAATCCTCAATTAACAAAAATGAATCATAAAGTTTATAATATAATTTAATGCGTATCCCAAATAATCCTCAACTAACATAAACGAATCATAAGTACACTAACAATATTGTTTTTTTCGTAACAAAGAAGACAATGAATTAACAAATACGGAGTAAAAAACAAAAATCAAACTACAGAAAAAACCCCAAGTCTTCATCTTTTAGATTCAAGATCACAACCATTAACCGGATTAAGCTTAATCTCTATAAGTTCTTCATCCAAATAACCACCCGATTCAGTTAAAAATTAAAACCCATACGGTTAATCACAACATTACTAATAGCAACTTCACTATGCAAACACTGCCCATTTTTCGCCATCCCTCTCATGTAGTTCTTCACTTCACTTTTGATCATATCTTATCACAACCACTAACATAATACAGTCATTACCTAGGTATTGATGGTCTTCTATGTGTCACTTTTCGTGATATGGGGTCCTTGGTTGATATGAGGGTTTGGTGAGAGCAGATTTTATGGTGGTGGCCGGTTATGACCGGTGGTGGAGGATGGGAAGAGAGAAGGATAGAAGGAGGCGTTTGTGTTTGTGTTTATGTTTTTGGCACAAATCATTTATATGTTTATAATAGTAGAGATTTGTTTTCATAAGTTCGAACGCTTATCGTTTTTTATTCGTTAATAACAATAAAAGTAGAATCGTATATGGAGGAAGCTTTGAGGTTTACAAACAAAATCGTATCTTTGTTTGACTTCCTAATATAACCCGTTTGCATTTAAGACTATGTGTTTCCAGCAAATGAATATGTGTTTCCAGCAAACATATAAAAGGTGTTTCTAGTTAAGCTTCGTGTCTAGCAAATGAATATGTGTTTCTATGGTCTAGTTTCCGTTTCACTATATGGTCTTGAATCAAGCATTTTATTACATTTATCATAGAAGGTATAGTTTCCATATAGATAAAACGTGTAGTGTTGGTAGACTTTTAGTTGCCCATTGTTGAAAACATATGGTTTCCTTTTGCATGGTTGTTTCCTGATTTTGCATGGTGCCAACTTTTTTTATATGGTTTACTTTTGCATGGTTCTTACGTTTTATATAGTTTCCTTATTATAGTGACAAGGGTAATTTGGGGATTGACCAAAAGTTAAGGAGTTCACTTTCACTTTGACTCTTTTAACATTATAAGTAGTAAAGATAAAGATTAGCTTTGAATGTGTTTCACAATGGGCAAGGTACCCAACTTAGGGTCTGTTTCTAATCAAGGTACTATACTTTTTTTCTTGCATAAAAAGGCGGCCAACTTTTTTTTGGCGGTTTTAGGTTTTATAATTACTTCCGTTAACTTCGTTAAAAAATTACATGTTTGGTCTTTGAATATTTATAATCATTTCATGCACAATCCATCACCACCAAAAAAAATTCCTAAAACAATATTTTCAAAAAATATAGATTTTTTTTTAAAATTAGAAAATAAAAAAATGATATAACAATTTAAAAAAAATAGAAAATATAAAAAAAAATCAACATTTTTTTTGAAAAAAAAGTTTCAAAATTTTTAAAATATATATATATAAAAAATTAGAAAATAAAAAAATAAAAAGATTTTTTTTTAAATTAAAAAAAATATAGAAAATAAATAATTTCCTAAGAATTTAAAAAAAAATAAGAAAATAAAAAAAGTTAAATAAAATTCAAAAAAAAAATTTTGAAAATATTTTTTCGAAAAATAAAAATTATAAAATAAAAAAAAATTGAAAAAAAATTTCAAAAAATATTTTTAAAAAAATATTTTAAAAAAATAATTATCATAAAAAAATTTGGAAAATTTTTACAAATTTAGAAAAAAATATTATTTTTTCGATAATTATTTTTAAGAATTATTTTTTCTAAATTTGAAATTTTTTTCCAAAACCCTTTTTACGGTAATTATTTAAAAAAAATTATTTTCAAATTTTTTTGAATTTTTTTTTGATTTTTTTTTTTATTTTCTAATTTTGGTTTTTCAAAAAAAAATAGAATTTTTTTTTGAATTTATCATATTTACCTTTTTAAGCTTTTTGAATTTTTTTATTTTCTTTATTTTTTCTAAATTAAAAAAAAAAATTACTATTTTTTAATTTTTAATACTTTTTTTTTAAAAAATTTGATTATTTTTTCAAAAAAAAATTTGATTTTTTTTTTAATTTTTATAAATTTTTTTATTTTCTATATATTTTTTTTAATTTTTTTTCTATATATATTTTTTTTAATATTTTTTTGGAATTTTTTTTATGTGAAGGACTGTGCATGAAATGATTATACATATTCAAGGACCAAACATGTAATTTGCTAATGAAGTGGATAACGAAAGTTAGTAAAAAACCTAAATCCGCAAAAAAAAAAAAGTTGGCCGCCTTTTTATGCAAGAAAAAAATAGAGTACCTTGATTGGAAACAGACTATAAGTTTGATATATTTTTGTGCCGTTTTCCTTTTCACAATTAACGAGTTATAGCAAATTTTATTAAAAAAGACTAGATACATTTTACCATGTTACATAGAATTTCTCGTAAACATGCCAGGCACATTAGTGATTAGTTTATTATATACTCGCAGTATATACTAGTTATAATACCTGTACGCATACGGATTTAAAAAAAAAAAAGTTTAGTTATGCATTATTATAGATTATAAAGCAAAAAACTTAACATCTCTCAAGTAGGTTTACTTGGTTGATTAAAAATAGGAGATTTTATGTACATATATTTTCACTACAAGAAAAAAGCCTTTTAGCGACATTCATAACGACATAGTTAGCGACGTATTTGATGCCAGTGACGCATCTAGCGACTTCAGGTGGTAGGTCGCTATATAAGAGTCGCAAATTTTTGCGACTTAGTCTACCTTAACGCTAAAATTTGCGACAAGTCACCATACACATCGCTATTTCTAAGACACGTCGCTAACTAAGTCGCCATACACATCGCTATTCTCAATAGAAGTCACTACTTAAGTAATATGTACACGATTTGTAAAAATGAAGGATTTGTGGATCTTAAAATTCACCACGTTGGAGGAGCATGGATTTGGATCCAATTCCCCACACCAGACGCATGTGAGACATTTAGATCAAACAGTGCTATGATAAGCATTTCTTCTTCGATAAGAACCGTCTCACCCTCTTTCAAGGTTGATGAACGTTTGATTGGGATCGAGATTAGTGGTCTTCCACTTTGCTCTTGGGGCTCGAATGTTTTTAAGAAAGTTGCTAGTCTGTTTGGTAAATTTTTGTTCTTTGAAGTGGAACAAACTGCAGCTATGTGTACAGGTAGAGTTTGCATCTCTACCAAATCATTTCAACCAGTATCGGAGAAAGTGAAGGTTGAAATTCATGGGGAAATTTTCGAAACACAAGTCCACGAGATAGGGACTTGGAATATCAATATTGTGGATGATTCTTTTGATACTTCATCCAATGAAGTCGAGAATGATATTGATAAGGTCGCGGACACTTTTGATGTTAATTCAGTCGACGATTTAGATGAAGTCTTAAACAAGCTGAATAATGACAATGAGGGCAAGGATAATTATGCAGAGTCTCCCAAAGTAAATGATAAAGATGCACATCCCGCTAAAGAAAACAATACGTCCGACTTAAGCTGCCCTCCCGGCTTTGAACACATGAAAAAGGGGTCTTCTAGCAGATGCTCCACTTCTTTTGTTAAACAACGAAACAAAAACATTAAAGGTATCTCTTTTCTTCATGAATTTTCAATATTGATTGAAGTTGGAGGATCTCTAGGGCTTGATGTTAGGGGATGCCGAAAATCTTTAAACCAAATGATAAACGGTATAGGGGTTCACATCGTTGATAAATGAATGTGCTTTCGATTAACATTTGTGGCACGAAGAAAAGGAGAAAACGAGTTTGGATTAAAGATTTATGCTTCAAAAATAACATTCATTTTTTGGGCATTCAAGAATCTAAGATGTCCAGATTAGAACCATTCCGCCTCAAATCCATGTGGGGAAATTACTCTTTCGACTATGCTTGTAGTTTGGCTCGTGGTAGATCGGGAGGCTTAATCTCCATGTGGGATCTGAATAATTTTGTAAAACATGATATTTGGTGCGATGATGCATTCATAATAGTTAAAGGTAAGTGGAAAAACACGGTTGGCGATTGTTTCATGGTAAACATTTACGGTCCTCATGATCCTTTGGCCAAAATTGAGTTATGGAACCGAATTCGAGACTTCATGCAAACTAACAGGGGTAAGTATATTCTATTTGGTGATATGAATGAAGTTAGAAATGTCCAAGAACGTGTTGGCTCTATTTTCTCTCGAAACGAAGCTGAGGTTTTTAACAACTTCATCATTGATTCTAACCTTACTTATCTTCCTTTGGGAGGACATATGTTCACTTGGATGAATAAACAAGGGACGAAGCTTAGTAAGTTAGATCGCTTTCTAATTTCTGAAGAGGTCATTAATCTGCTCCCAGACATTCGGATTACAGCTCTCGATCGCATGTGTTCTGACCACGTTCCCATTCTCCTTCACTGTAGTAAGCGAGATTTTGGCCCGGTTCCTTTCAAAATCTTTCATTCATGGTTTAGTCGTGAAGGCTTTGATGAGGTCATCAACTCACAATTGTCTCTCTTGGGTCATCATAATGGTTCCGGTACCATGTTGTTTCATGAAAAACTAAAAGTCTTAAAACAAAATATTAAACTTTGGCATACCTACACCAGAAGCAATGAAGCTTCTAAAAGACTTGATGTTTTAAAGGCTTTAAAGATTCTAAATGACAGGATAGAAGATGGTTCCGCCTCTAACGATGATCGTGATTCACGTATTAACCTTCTCCACGAGATTGACAAGCTTGATAACCTCGAGGCTATGGATACGATTCAAAAGTCATGCTTAAAATGGGACATTGAAGGAGATGAGAACTCCAAATTTTTTCATAGTTTGATCAACCAAAAACGCAGAGGAAATTCAATTAATGGCATATTGTTCGAGGGTGTTTGGGTCACGGAACCAAATCAAATCAAAGAGGTGTTTCTTAATTTTTTCAAGCAGAAATTCAAAGCAAACGACTCTCTAATCGATCTCCCTTCTACACCCTATCTGCATAGACTGAATGATTGTGACCGGGCCCTATTAGAAACTAACGTTTCTATAGATGAAATAAAAGATGCTGTGTGGGATTGTGGAAGTGATAAAGCCCCCGGTCTTGACGGTTTCACCTTTGCCTTTGTCAAAAGATACTGGGACTTGTTAAAGTCGGATATTCACTTTTTCGTGTCTTCGTTTCTCACTTCAAAGAAGATGCCTCCCGGTTCCAACTCCTCCTTCATCACGCTCATCCCAAAGGTTGCTAATCCGGTTCATATCAATGACTTTCGGCCTATCTCTCTCATAAACACTCATTACAAGATCATTGCGAAAGTTCTTGCAAATAGGCTCTCTAAAGTGATAGACAAAATCGTAAGTCACGAGCAAACGACCTTCATTGCGGGTCGTCAAATTCTTGATGGACCCCTCATTCTCAGCTAATTTATTGATTGGTATAAAAAAAGAAAGAAAAAGATGTTGCTTTTCAAAGTCGATTTCGAAAAAGCCTTTGATTCGGTTAGTTGGAGGTACCTCGATTTTATGTTATGTAACCTTGGTTTTGGCTCTATATGGAGGGAATGGATCAAAGCATGCCTCGAATCTTCTCGGACATTGATTTTGATTAATGGCAGCCCCACTTCCGAATTCAACGTTAGGCGAAGATTAAGACAAGGGGACCCTTTATCTCCTTTCTTATTTATCATCATTATGGAAGGTTTGCATGCGGCCATTTCAGATTCAATTCGAAACGGGCTGATTCGAGGGGTAAACATTGGCACTTCTGATATTAATCTTAGCCATTTGTTTTTTTGCTGATGATGTCATTATCACCACAGAATGGAGCATTCATGATATGGAAAATATTATTCGTATTTTTCAAATCTTCTACCTAGCATCGGGTCTTAAAATAAACATCCACAAGTCCAACATCTATGGTATTGGTGTGTCTGAAGATGACGTTCATCTTATGGCCTCTAACACGGGTTGTTGGTGTGTCTGAAGATGACGTTCATCTTATGGCCTCTAACACGGGTTGTAGTGTGGGTTCGTTTCCTTTTACTTATCTTGGTTTACCTATCGGTTCTAACATGTCTCTCACAGCGAATTGGAATACTTTAGTGGATAAATTTTACTCGAAGCTTTCATTTTGGAAATCTAATCTTCTTTCCTTTGGTGGACATTTAACTCTTATCAAGGCCGTTCTTGGGAATCTTGGTATTTATTACCTTTCTCTTTTCAGAGTTCCTGAAGCGATTCTAAAAACATTGGAGAAATCTCGAGCCTCTTTCTTTTGGGGAAGCTCTCAAGGTTCTAAAAAACTCGCTTGGATGAAATGGACTAACATATTGGCCTCATATGACAAAGGAGGATTAAATATCGGCAGTCTCAAATCTTTTAATCTCGCTTTGCTTCACAAATGGAGATGGCGTTTTTATTCCAGTCCATATTCATTATGGGCGAAAGTTATTAGAGCATTGCATGATAGTGAAGGTGGGTTCGATCACAAAGGGTGTAAATTCAAAGGTATTTGGTCTAGGATAGTCGATTCTTCCAATTATTTACACTCAAGTTCTATTCTCCCTTCTGACTCCATTTGTTTTCAAGTGGGTTGTGGTTCCCTTATTCGCTTTTGGAAGGATATTTAGCTTGGTGACTCACCTCTATATACGCGTTTCAATAGACTCTTTCGGTTGGATCAAGAGAAGAATTGTCGTATTGTGGATCGTATTGTTGATGGGCAATGGTCTTGGAATTGGTCTTGTAATACGCTTGGAGTTCGCAACACTATTTATCTCAACAACCGGTTACTAGAAATCAGTGAGCTTGTCATCATTGAAGCAAAGGATAATGTCATCTCGATGTGGTAGAGAATGACGCAAATATGACGACGTTTGTTGCGACACTAATTGCGACAATGTCATCTCGAAACACGTCTCGACATCATTGGCGACATAATTCGCGACGTAGATGCATAACGACGCTAAAGCAATCGCTACCTGTGTCGCCACTTTGCGACTTTAGATGGTAGGTCGCTAATTATGTCGCTAAAAAGCTATTTTCTTGCAGTGATTCATATATCATTTTTCAAATAAAATATTATGCGTTAATATTTTTCAGTTATGTTAACAACGATCATGTGAACCACAAATTACTTTCGAAGTAGAATAAATTATTATTTAATAAAAGCTCTATATTGGCGTAAGAATTTTATTTTATCCCCACCACAACACGACATGTGGGTTTTAATTACTCGTATTTCACAAAAGCCGAAACACTGTTTGCGACTTTGCGCCAAAAGAATATATACAGCTATTAAAAATCTATTCTTACGTGGAGTTATATTCATAACCTCAAAAACATATTTCCTCACTGTCAACTCAAACTTGTCCCAGTTGTTAATCTTGACCTCCAAAACTAATAAAAGGACTTAGATACATTTTACCATGCATGTTGCATAGAATTTCTCATAAACATGCTAGGCACATTAGTTTATTATATACTCGTAGTATATATTATATCTAGTGATACAATTTTCTAATCAAACTGAAACACTTTTTAGTTAGTTAAGAACAAGATATTCCTTAGGATTCTTCATGGGTAATACAAAATTTGTCTCGTCTATCTTAAAGACTACTATCCAATACAAATATGTCGTTTTACATGGACACTAGTAACACATTTTCCAGCATTGCATGTGCAAGGTGCACCACATTGCTTTCAATAAACGTATATTACGGATAACCATATATTACAATTCGTGAGCCTCATTTCTTCCAAAGTACCGATTGTGATTGTCGATAACGGACTTGAACTTGAACCCGTGCAACGGTCTCCATCAAAACTATCAGTTCCGTTTTCGGGATTCGATGGATTATGCCATTATGGTATTTGGAATGATTAGGGTAAAAGAACAGTTCTTTAGTATTTATTTATGGGACATGCATGAACTTTGAGTGATATAATGGATGGGTCCAAAATGGTACTATCGAGTGAGTGAGTGTCTGGGGGTTTGTATACGGGTCCAAATATGGTACATGTAATAACGAGTCATTTTGGATTCTAGTTTTCTTACTGGACCATTATATGTCACGAGTTAAAAGAAACGCCAGTTTTGCACATGTTCGTTCCTAATCAATCACAAACATCTACAGTCATAAGTTAGCTTGAAATGGTTCGTATTTTTCTAGGTAAAAAGGACAGTTACCCGGCAAAATCTATTGATAAAATGGTTAATATTTGTTAGCCTAGAGGGTGCGGTCGCTTAGTTAGATCATAATATTGTCCGCTTTTCTCACATGCACATGGCTTTGCTTTGCGGCTCTCATGTGAAGACTTTTCGGCAGATAATCTAAAATTTTACTACTTGATATGAGCACGCTTAACTAGACAGAACACGTTTTGTTGTCTACTGTGAGTATGTATTGTAGTTGTTTTTGAGTGGCTTCCCATGCCACATCTGTCTCATTTTGTTTCCGGCTAATGCGCCTCATACCCTTAATTGATGTTCGAAAATATGTATTGTAAAAGGTGTTTTTTTTTTTTTTTTTTTTTTTTTTTTTTTTTTAATTTTTTAACGGCATAACTTCATTATGTTGAAGAATTAAAGTTACAAAAATAACAAATAAATTCCAAAAAAAAAATTATTTATATCGGTCTACTTAATCAAGTATGTTACTAACCTTGATAAGTTCTAAACTCTATTGTTAATAGTGTGTTCTTCTAAGAAGTGAGTTGACGATCTTTAATCTTCACTCTTTTTATTAAGTTTTTTTTTTTTTTTTTTTTTTTGAAAGGCTTGGTGTAATGGTCACGACAGCCAGTCTGTCGGTCAACACTGACGCGCCGCCGTCACTACACAAGTACACATCATGGGACGCGTCCCATACGAAGAAAATGAAGAAGATGGTCGAGGAAGGCGACCGATTCAAATGAAGAAAATTAGTATTTTATAAATAGCTAATTTACATTTTAAGTCATTGAGTTTTGTTTCTTATTCATTTTTGTTTATAAATAACTAAGTTACACTAAGTGACATTTTAAGTGATTTTTTTTTTATTTTGTAAATAATTAATTATTAATGTGATGTTTTTAATTATTAATGAAATTTTAATTTTATTGCTTAAAAAAAAATTGAAGATGTTGGTCTCCTATCACACTAAGAGGAGTGGGTGTGGCTCGCCGTTCTAACGTGGCGCTCGCCGTTGCTCGCCATGATACCATGCACCCTTCGCCACAGCTCGTTGTTGGAGTGCTCCTCGTCTGAGTGACGAGGGTGTTTGTCTGCAAATATGTACTTTTTTTTTTCTTTTTTTCTTTTTTGGGTTTATTGTTTGTGTAATTGTTTTGTAAAAAATATTTTGTAGAAAATGTTTTGTGAATACAGATTTGATTGACATAAAAGTTAAGGTGAATTTTGAGTTTTTGGCTGGTTTTATAGAGTTGAGATATGGAAAGTGATATCAGTGGAGAAGATGAGTCACTGGAGAAGATGAGTCAAAAGGTGGCATGTGGGCTTTGGAGCAGAAGATTGACCAACCTATGGATGAAGAAGCTGGTAGACTCAAAAATATGTATAGAGAAAAGGTTACCTTTTTGCTTTGCTACTTTTTTCTTTTTTTAGGGGTGGCAATTTGTGCCCGAATTTAAAAGAATGTGCTAATTTTGACTACGTTGTAAAAGATTTGGGCTAATTTTGGCAATTCGTATTGTTTTTTTAAGTTTTGTATCGTTTTTTTTTCTTTTCGCGTCGTTTTTTTCCCGTATTGTAACTTTTTTAATTTGATGAAATAAATTTAGTTTGGTGTGATATTTTTAATTTTTGTGAAATGAATTTAATTTATTTAGTGAAATGAATAAAAAATAAAGTTGTAAGCGGTGAGCCCCAAATGAGTAAGTTGAGGTTAGTTATAAGTGAGGAGGGGTTGTTGGGGTGATGTGACACCCGTGGGCCTCAAATGAGGAGGTGAATGCTCGTTGACACTCACTCTTCTAAGTTAGTCATGAATTAATCCAGGAGAGAGAAAGTTTATGGCAGTAGAGATGTCAGTCTTTTGGTAGTCACCACTACACTCGATCTAAGACCTCAAGCAAAAAACCAGTGACTGGAACAATTGCAAAGATACATTACTAGAAACGAGTGAGACGTACAGAGGCTGTTACTCTATACACCTAATATACACTGGTGGTGGCCAAAGACATAAATTTAATAATTAACTAATGAATTGTCAGAAGTAAATGAATGAAAGGACGATAGAATTTAAGTGTTTACAAATGAATTGGCATGGATGTACATAGAAGTACTATTTGTCGGGTGAGTGTTACATTTTTAATAAGATTAGGCCGCATGATCGTGAGAGTGTACATCGTGAGGGGTCCTCACGAGTAAGACCCAATCTAGCCTTCCCCATTCACGCGTGAGAGAAGGAAAAAAACCAAAGAAAAGTTGACCATTTCACCTTAGACTATCTCGCAAGGGGTGAAAACAATTTGGTGACTCCATTTCTCACGCACGAACCCCATATCAAACCAAAAAGTCATGTGTGACTTTTCAATTTCGAGGCAAAATTCGGTGACCGAGTCATCTTAAGTTACATTGTGTGTGTGCCCGGTTATTTTGTCTTATAGTTTTTTATTTAGTTTATGAGTGTGTGTGAGGTATTTAGTGGGTATATTTTTATAAAGTTAGTATTTTAATAAAACATGAGATTAAGGTGATCATGTCCACCAAAAGGTGATAGAGAGTGAGGGGAAATGAAAAGAGAGAGAAAGCTGATGTGGCGCTGGCTGCATAAAAACTTTGCAACCTTGGTCTTTAACCTTAAGTTACAACCAAGTGAAGTGAGCCCCCCTTTTTTTTGTTTTATTAATTTTTATTTTGTTTATGAGTGTATGTAAAATATTTAGTTGAGTATATTTGTATAAAGTAGTATTTGAATAAAAGGTGAGGGTAAGGTGACCATGTCCTGTGAAATGTGAGGGAGTGAGAGGAGAGAGAAAGATAAGGTTGCGCTAATGTGTAAGATAAGAAGGTAGTGACTATATCCTTTAGCCTAAGCCTATGTTGCAGATACACCTTTTTGTGATAATTGCATTTTTTTTAATATATAGTTTTGTTTCTGTTATAAAACTACAAATAACAAAATACAAAACATAAAATATAGAGCTTGACAAGTCAAAAGTAATAAAACAAAAAAAATACGAAGCAAAAAACCATGAACAACTATCATATCATGTTAATAAAATGGGTAAAACTATTCATAAAACACAAAATTAACTACTCCTTCTATCCCAAATTATAAGTTCACTTTTAATTTGCATAAAGTTTAAGAAATCCATACTAACTACACTATTTATCAATCAAATATCTTCTTTCTCTATTAAAAAGGTATTTTGGTAGGTTGAAACAGGGAAACGGGCAATTATTTTGAGACAATCAAAAATAAAAAAAAATAACTTATAATTTTGGACGGATGGAGTATATGTTTGTACTGAATTATTTTAGTAATGTTAGATAGCATCTTCCAAAATGTGTTTCTGTTATGATAAGATAAACAAGTAAAGGAATTTCTTTATAATTGACAAAATGTGTTGCGGTTATAATAATAACGAGAATAGCGCTGGCCGCCGCGTTGCGGGCGGGCCAGTTTTTTGGCGTTGCATTTGCTGAGATAATAAATGTGGCTAATACATGTCAAACATTTTGCTATTCATTTTAAAGCATCAAATAATGTGGCAAACATTTTGCAACTTACCCTTACTGTTCTTTGTTGTTGATAGTTATCCCAAACACCCTTTAAGAATTAGCTAACCAAAATAAGCTACTACAAATGCCTAAAGCTTAAGTACCTGTTGCCCGTTTCAAAAGGTTGAACTGTTTGGCTTCCACTATATAGTTACAGACTCAAAACATGCAAAATAATTAACTTTGTACCATCGGGAAAGGTCGTCTGGACCTGAACACATTTAAAAAAGATGGTTATGTCATATCCTATATCTTTTAGGTCGAATTATCAAGAAAAAGAGTTGATGCAAATGATGGGTTGCAAAGTGGGACAGACTTTATTACTTTCATTAATCAGCTTATTACCCTTTCTTTAATCTCATCAATTTGACACTAAATCATAACTTTAAAATAAATGGATAAAGATATAATCGCCTTATGTCAACTTCAGTTTAAACTTGAATCCTAACACTCCTAAAGATATATCTAAACAAAACATCATGCGTTAAAGAAAAAGTCAAATATGCATCAGTCTAGCTCAACTTAAATGACACTTCAAAAACATTAAAAACTAAAAAATTTTATCAAAAAAAAGATCTGCAGAACCCTACAGCAGTGTACTTATTTCGTTTTTTCGACTTCAATTTAAAGTCATCACCTTTTTAGCTAAGTATCCAAGTAAAGCTTTCAATAAACACATAATAAATTAAACTTGTAGACTCAAGTTACCTCAGTAACTGTAGGCCTATAGTCGATGTGCATAAAGGCCGTAAACTCAGGGCAGCCAACCCGTAGTTGATATCCTTGGTCAAATCTTTTTCACTTGTTGATCCTGATTTCACACTCCGCAAATTGAACCACCACCAATGCCCTTGTCGGACTAACCTGAGCTACGTAATTACCCAGTTTCCGTAGCGACACATGGATTCCCTGCAAATCAAGTAATAACAACTGTCAACAATTTTGCATGATCAGAAAAACTTTAAAGTTTAAACCCCTTTTCATAATAAGACAACAGGTTTTAATCATACCAAAATTTGAAAGACTGATAAGCGAAAAAAAAGTTACACGTAAATGGTATGTATATATATATAGCTGCAACACGGTTGCCATAAAACACGACATGATTCAGTCAATCAGAATTCTATACAGATATTACTTGAATAATTTTTTGTAAGGCCGCATCATATCAATCACATATGAGTAGCATATACCTTGAATCCTAAATCCTCAGTAGTCGCGTCTTCCTCCTCCTCATTTTTGCCTCCCGCAGCCTATTTTCATTGCAAAAGTCAATTAAAAAAATATAAAAAGTGCTTGTAATAGCTTAATCGACACATATAACTGTGAATCACTTACATGCAATTTAAAAACATTCAACAAACCATAGTCATTTGGTGTCTCCAGTTTTCCGTCATAACTCATATGATTATATCCTTAAAAAGATATAAAAAATAATATAGATGGCTATTTCAGAACCAAACACGAACAAACAAAACAAAAAATAAGCACATGCATTTGGGTTTCACATATTTTCTATCTACTCCATGGTAAATTAAGCATACATTTGCATCAATTAGTCCACACATATCATTCCACATAAATGAAACAGAAAGTGTTGAAAGATCCACTCCATTTTCACATAAACGATTCACTGATCAAATTTCAGTAAATTTGTCATTTCGATGGCTATTTTGCCTTACCATTAAAAAGAAAGCAAAGCAAAAACATTAGACCAACTTGAGCCAAAAAGCAAAACCGAACCGGGTATAAAGTATAAACCATTTGTCTACGGTTTATGGCAGCCCGATTTTCTACTTTTTCGATGGTTCACGTAGGGTTCTAGACTTTATCACATCCTCACACACAATATGAGATGTTGTAACCATCCATGGTCTAAATCATCCACAAATTTTTCAAGCTCATCAAATACCCATGGTTCACTGATTCAGATAAGGCAGTGTCCATTGAACTTAACGCCAGCTATTACATAAACCCTATTTCTAAGATCAAAAGTTTCTTTTCCTGCATTTGGACAATTAAACTTAAAAAATACAAAAAAAAAAAAAAAAAAAAAAAAAAAAGAAAAAAAATTCCCAGATCGCGTTCGTTTAAAGCCCTAGTAGGCAATGCATTCAGATAACGCAGGCAGGTTTCCATTTGTTAGAAAAATGAAATATCAAACTTGTGAGCGCACTAAACTAAGATTTCCATGATCCCTGATTGGTCCTATATTTCAATTCAGAGCATCGTGATTGGTTTCTACACCTACATTATCACTCCAGGTAAGTTGCGCTTTCTTCCGTTAGCCTGTATCTTACATACTAATCTACAAATATTTACAACAGGTTCTATCACAATACAATACATCGTACGTTTGATTTTAACCTATTATAAAAAGTTAATTATTCATTTTAACAAAATAGTTATTTTAACAGAAGATAGAATTAAACCCATTACTTATTTTAACAAAATGGTTATTGACCGGTCAACTAACATGGCATCAAGAAACTAAATAGAATATTTCTATATAACATGTGGCTTACCAGCAATCGCAACATCACATGTTCCATCACGATCAAATGACGCTGCAACATTAATATTGAGCACCTATGTAGACCACGAACACCAATCTTATCCTTCTCTTCATTATACACCTTAAACAACCACCACGACTACGTACAACACTAAAAATAATTTGCCTCCAACATCTAGGCAGATCCCACATATGAATTGGCGTTGGAAACTGCAATTAATGCAAAATCGGTCGAAAGAAATTATAATCTTTATAAAAAAATTAAGCAAAAACCTGAAAAGCGGGCTCATTATGTAACAATCCACACCTGAGGCTCGACGCTCGCTAGGCAAAAGGTAGCCTCATCACGGCATTGAACAACTTGTGGATGCATATAATTAATAATACCTACATGGAGACCAATAATAGAGTCAAATATGAGGAAACAATTATGAAAGTGAGTAGCAAAAAGGAAAAGGTAAGTAACAATCACGGCGCCGACAGAAATACCAAGGTCTTCCAACAATGGCTTCCAAAACCGTAGAAACGACTGCAAATCTAACATCCTGAAAAAAGTAACAAAAGGTCAATCTCTGACGATTCTATAGTGTTTTTAGATGACACGTGAGTACCTACCGTTTGGCTTCTCGGGTCTTCTCGCAACAACTCATCCACTGTAACTCTGTTTCTTCACTTTTTCTGTTCGATGTTGTCATACCGGTGAGTGTGGGCATTTTGTATCACTGGTGGCGCCACCAGTTCGTTATACCTGCAAAGTTATAGCGGGTCAGCGAACCATTTTCGCTTCAATAAATATTAGTATTTTCTAATTTGAAGGTTAGTCATGACCTTTGCTCATTAGCTACCGGGCTACGTAAGATAGCAATATATTTGAGTTCATGACATATTGTTTTAAATTGTTAACAACTCACCGGCTGAGTATATAGTCTGTTTTGGGAATTGGCGGGTTGAAATAGTAGCAAGCTGCAGGCGTGCTGGAAAGTTGTAACCCTGCATATGTTGTTTGTTAGTAAAAATTTGGTTGACCTGTTTTGCAGCCGGCTATGTAACGGTGATATCACCTCCATATGTCTTGACCCAGCAAGAGCTGACTGCCATGACAGTTGGCTTTGCTTCTTTCTCGTAGGCGTCGGTGTCGAAGCTTCTAGCATTTTCATTCCATAGAGTGAACCTGAAAGTATCTCCTCTGTATTAAAAATGAGGCGCGAGTTGATTATTGCTGGAAAATATTGTTATCCAGTTGAGAATAAGAGAACTTACTATAGGTTCCGGAGCACGATATCTCTCCAGACAACCTGCCGTTGGCTTGCGTTAGCAAGTTTGCACAGAACACCCACGTAGAGAACACAAACGATGTAATCTGCAGTTTGGCAACGTGTACTTACAGTGTGTATTCGGCGTAGACTAAAGATGAGGATAATGAGTACCTGTTAATATCGCGTCGTTCCTGTCAGCGTGCAAAGGTAACTCACTGATGTCGCAAAATTAAAATGGTGTGCCGGGAACCTGGTGCCGCTAAACTGCTGAATGTCTGTAGACTTTCCTAGTAACAATGTGAACCGATTGGGCAGCGTCTACATCATGTTTTTGTATCCAGTAGTCCAAATCCGGTAATTGTGTATGTGGTCTGTATCTGAAGGATGTTATCAAAACTGGTTCACAACATAACAAAGACAGAACTGAGCATTATTTGTTAACCACAATAGTATATAACAGAAACCCAAATTAGATCAATGCTCAATCGTTTCACATCCCAAAAAACCTATTGTATTTTATTTTTTAGCTATCCAAGCAAATTCAAAATTAACTGGATGTGGCAACAACAGCAACGATTTGTGTCAGTATGAGTAGCAGCATTTTCTCTCAACAGCAGCAAACCGTGTCATAAGCAAGACGCTTCAGCGATAAGCTTTACGCCTACTCATTAATTTTGACATACCCCCATCCATTCAACGTTTAGTGTTTTACGGTACAAAGTTTACCCTTTTATCCTCCCTTACCCCATATGTGAATGATCTACACCAAACAAAAACCCAGCAAATAAAAAATCGCTAATCTAGAACCTTAATAAAAATAATCTCTTATAAGTGCTTAGTTTTATCATAAAAAAATCTACAATTTACACCTACAAATATTTGTTAAGGCTTCAATTTAGTTCACCCCAAATATTTGTTAAGCCTTCACCCCAATGACAAACATTCAAGTCAGCAATGAGTTAATAATCTGATTTCAAGCTCATCACACAAAAAATAGGGTGTTTGCCATTGGTCTTATAACAATGCTTATCCGAAACATCTTACCTCGTGGTGGGCGTGCTTGGTGCATCGATGTTGTTTTGCGCCTATTGCTGGCATGATCGGCACTGGTTTCACTATAGTGCCCGGATTGTATATCACGCTGGACTTGCACATGACACCGCATGGTATTGGATGAAGGTGGTATCTCCTCAGGTATGATTCCGGTCCCAAAATCTAGCACAACCGGTCCATATCGACTTTATCTACCTGTCATAGAAATCAAGTAGTTGTAACTACCTCACCAGCAGCTGCAGATTATGATACACATAAATGCAGTAAAACCCTAACCTCCGAATAAGGAGGCTGATGTACGCCCATTTCCAACAACTTTGTCAATCACAAGAATAGCAGCGATATAATTAAGTGATTCATCCATCTGCTGTCAATCGACGAACAACTAAAGGTAAATGAAACTAATGAAGCTTAAAGACGGACATGACACTTTGAAATACCATACCTGCTGATGTTCCTCATCACACCAATGTTGTTCACAAAGCTCATGTATGTCGGAAACACTCCCTGCATGCAACATGAAAACATCAATTAGCAATGATAACCAACATCATGAAATAATAGTCACACCGCAAGTGTAAATGAGGAGAAATAAAGATGAAAGCATTTGCACATGTAACCCTTAAATTCGGAGTCGAAAAAACAAATGACAATCGTATAAAGCATGGCGATAGCCAAACTGGCTTTCTCCAATGGTTTCTAGGAAAACAAACACGCCGGAGACTTCATTCTTCTCTCCACTGTTCTTATCTCTTCACGGCCACCCATCGTCTTTGTTTGTCGTGCTGGTGGTTATATCTAAGCAGCTAAACCTTAGCATGAACCATCAAAACATGAATTACAATCTATAAGAATCACTCAAAGAATAATAATAATTACTCTAAATTGAATAAAAAGTAACAAAACAACAAAATTACCAAAAGCAAAACCCCCAATTATAAGAAAACCCTAATTTAGCTGATAACCTGAGACGAACACCCCCTAACACAACAACAAAACTACCCTAAGCAGTAAGCAAAATCAAATAAGCTCATAAATTTATATATATATACCCGAAATTAGCAAAACCCCCAATTATAGCCAAACCCTAATTTCCAATTAGATTTTATATAAATAATTGTATACCTTTCTTTTGTTTGGCCTAAATCCTCCATACCCCGTCACTTGTACACCATCGTCACACACCCACACCTCATTGAACGTCATCATCACACACCCACACCTGTGTGAACGATGTGGAGCAGGTTTGGTGGATGAATGAAGTTTGGGGAGTATTATTATAGCACAACGGGCTGGATTATACAAAAAGAGGCCGGAAAAGCAGGCCAAAACTGGCCCAGAAGGTGGGCCGTAATTTTGGCGGGAAAGATGTATTGTAGATGAGCAGTGCTAAACGACTGCGTTTTCATCCGGTTTTATATAAACTTGTAATGTTAGCTAGATCTTCCAAAATGTTTTGCTCGAACATGTTACAAAACGTAGAGTAATGATTAAAAGATTAAAAAACATACACATAGTAACATACAAGATGAAATATGTATGAAATAATTTACATGTGCGTGCATTGTTTTACAGAATAAATACTTCACATTTAGTGCCTTGTGATTTAATTTTACATGATATGTTAAACTGTCATCATTAGTTTTAGGCTTCTTGAATGCTTACAAACTAGAATTTTACTACGTGTATATATGAAAGTGAAGTTACACTTGATTAAAATTGGATTGGCTTAAAAGGTACGATGACATACTAACCTTATTATTGGTATTATATATTTGGCCTACACACAACACAAACATGAGGATGAGTCTGTCGGAAGTATGTATTCTTGATTTGTAACCTCCACCACCTTTGAAGTATTAACCAAGTTTAGATAAAGGACCTTCAAATATACTACTACCGTGTAAATGTTATCCAATCAAATAAAATAAAGAATAAAATGTAAAACCGTCGTTATAGTTTGGCCAAATTGCAGGTGCAACTCTTACAGCTTCAAAAGTGTACGTGCACTTAATGTGGAGAATTTTGGTGTGCAAAAGTTGCGCCTACACTTTTGATGCTTTAAGAATAGCGTTTACAATTTGACTAATATTTGCAGATTATTATCCTCTTACAATTTGATGCTTTAAGAATCGGGTTTACAATCAAGACATGGCTCGATATATGGCCAATTTGATGCCCTAGTTTAAAAGAACAATAAGGAGCAATGAACATGAATATTACAACTACGTAATAGAATAAATTCAAGTGGCATCAATTATCTTTTGAGAAGAGTATTATTTTGTATAATAAATAACACCATATGCCAAAATAGAATTCGGAGTAAACACCAAATTCCAACAACCGTATCTAGATAATACATAGTCAAATGTTAGAAATCTTATTACATAAGAATCATTAGATTAAATACTAGTTTTGCATATATAATTTATAGAATCATTAGATTAAATACTAGCTAGTTTTGCATATATAATTTATGATTTCATAGGTATAGTTGTTGGACGGCTTCTTTTTATATAAGGTCAAGATGGTGGGGAGAGCATACACAAGCACATCAAATTCAGTCCCGTAATTTCAGAAAATTTGTCTACTTCTAATCATGTTAATCCACTTTCTACAATCTTTTTATTCGTAAAGATTTGATTTACAAAAAGCAAAGAAGAAAAATTGAGTTGCATGACCGGTAAAGCCTAACAAAACTAGTCAAATCATTCACATAAAGTATTATGAGTCATTTTTTATGATCATTAAAAATAACCACAAAAGATGTACGAGTAATGACTAGACCAGTGTCTTATGATTAATGGTTTCACTTTCGTCTATCTAAACACAAATTGCTTATTAACATTTGCCTTAATCATTTGACTACGTACAATATCCTTAGCATTTTACTATATCATGACCAGGAGTGAAGCTAGAAAGTTATAGTCGATGAGGTAAATTACAATAATTCGGTTCACTGTATGGACATATTACAATATAGCCAAATATTTTACACGTTTTACACTGCAACTTTTTTAACTAAGGGTCACGTGCCCTCGTTCTTTCTTTGCCTCTGATTATAACCGTATCTCACACTCACGTATCATATATCAATATGATGAAAAACAACCGCGAAACATAATATTACATTAATAATGCTTACTCCCTCATGAAATCCTATTACCTTACTCATCATTTTATTGTCTTGGTTTTACTTAATTGTCTTGTTATAGTAATGCTTGAAACTGAATTGTAGTCATCATGAGACATAACTATCAACATTCCCTTTGCTTTTTATTTGTGCTTACATATATTAAGAAATGCCATGATGGGAAACAAATGGAGCTTCAATCTAGCAATTCACAACTATAAAAGTTATACAAAATTTATTTATTTGTCTTTAATTATTGAAATTTGTACTAAACAACACCTAACTAAATTTTGTTGAAGAAAACCTTAATCTAAGCTACATTACAGGCGCCACCATTGTCGCCTTTGTTATTTCTCATACTTTACAACAAACACATATTTGCTAACTTTCGTATACCGTACATATCTTCATATACTAACACGTAGACGCTCCCTAAATACGCCTCATATACTTCACTCCCGACATCTTTCACGTACAACCGTTGTCCTTCTTATGTACAGATTGGTCGAGAGACCAAGGTAACGTTAGATTTAATCACTACGGATATGAGTTTTATAACAGAATCAACCGAACTGAAAACCAATTCCGAAAGCTCATTCCCGGCCACGTGCCTCATTCCCACTTTATCACCCAAACACTCCTAGCTAGTACTAAAAAAATTTAACACCCACGTGTATCAAAACTCCGTAAATGAAACATTATATCCACACTCATCTCTTGACGGAGAATCTAAGGGTGAAGGCAATTGTCTCAGCTTCTTGAAATACTCCGTTATATTAATACCACCCACGTTCTCCGTTAATTCAGCGTCATCTTTTGACGGAATAAACGGAGGACGTAGCACTTCTGTTAACATATCCCACTTCAACCCGTCGAAGAACGGGTGCTCTTGAATGTCACACGCACCTCTTGTGTAACCCAAGCGGCCCGTGGGTTCTTTTTCTAGTAACTTTGTTATCAAATCTGTTAAAACATTTGGTTTTCCTGGAAACTTAGGTGGCATCAATAGTATACGCCCGAATGTATCTTTACGGTTTTTGCCACGAAAAGGGGTTGTACCGTATAGCATTTCGTACGATAATACCCCTAATGCCCACCAATCGACCGCAAACTCGTGTCCGTCCCCACGGACAACTTCAGGTGCTACGTACTCTTCTGTTCCAACGAACGAATTAGAATGTTCGCCGTTGGAACAGAAACTGGCATTCCTACGTGACATAGGTGTCACACGTGCGCTTTTCGCCTTTTTTAACTTAACATTGTTCTTCTCACGTGCCAATGTGAAGAACCGTGTGAGCTTCTTGTTCCGGATGTGTTTATTCACATCCAGAGGTTCAGAAGCTAGAATTAAGGATTTTACTGATTTTTGAGCCAGGTCACGTGACAAATCAAAATCTGTAAGTGTCACGTGACCTGTACTCTGAATCAAAATATTTTCGGGTTTTAAGTCACGATATACAATCCCCATTTCGTGTAGATGTTGTAACGCACACACAATTTCGGCTAAATAAAACCGAATAACTGACGGAGAGAAAACCCTATCCATTTGTCGGTGACGAAGGACGTTAAGGTCACCACCCGGACAAAAAGGAATAGCCCATGCAATAACTTCTTCAGTTTCGAAAAACCCTATTAACTTAGGAAGAAAAGGGTTAGGTTTTTCCGTAACCCTTTCGAGAACCGAAACCTCCCAACGTGCACGTCGGTCAGCTTCAGGTTTCGCTATAGGAGAATACTTTTCCACGGCTTTTAGCGCGAAGGGAAAGTTGGATAACGGGTCAGAACATGTATCATGTACTAGAAAAACAGTACCCATAGCTCCGTTACCAAGCACTTTTATCGCGCGAAGATTGTTTAGGTCTAGCTCAGGTGAAGGTGGTGTCGCCATTGAGTGATGATGGTAGTAGTAATGTGAGAGGATATGGAAGCCTTAAATATTTAGTTTGGATATAATGCAAATTTATGCTAAGAATGAGAGCATATTATAAAAGTAAGGAATACAAGAAGAATACAGCTTTATGTTGTGTAACGAATTGTACTGTGCCACCAACATATTCTTTTAACATGTGAATATTAAATTACAGCCATTATTTTGTTTTCTTATCGAAATAGGGACAATGGGACCACTCATAAATATTCGTAAAAAAGTTAACGTATTTCTGTGTATATAGCAAAATATTAAGTGTATACTGTTATTTCAATTAGAGCTGGCAAATCGTGTCTTAACAGGTTTTGAGCGCGCGAATAACATAAGTTTTAAACATGAAAACGACTCGTTTAACACTTGGTTTTGGTGGTTTGAGTATGACAGATATACGTTTTATGTATCAAAAAAGTTAAATATTGAACTCTAGAATACTAAAAACAATTATTTTAAAAAATAAAAAAATTGCATAGTACATTTTTTCCCTTAACAGGTCTTAACAGGTCCTAACAGGTACCCAATTTGCCAGCTCTAATTTCAATGTGTTGGACCACTCCTTATTGTATTAAACGAAAATTTAACCTATTTCTGTGTTTATACTTTATACGAGAATGTTGATAAGAAAGTTTTTTACAAAATGTTGATCATTGAAAAAAATGTTGATAACGGTTAGATGCGAATTAGATATATAGAACTTAATTATAATAGTAGTTTTTAGAGCTAATAGTGTACCCAAGAGTGCAGAAATACTACTAAGCGAAACACTACTAACGCGTTGAAAGGTTTGACAGAATGCCGAAAAGGGAGCTTTATATCAAAGTATAATGGAACGGTATGATGGAAAAATATGTCAAAGGACGCGATCTTGTGGTGATACCGGAGATTCTATAAGTCCCTCTTTCGTGACAGATACACGTTAATAATGTAACAGCTGAACGTATTTTAAGCAATACAGCTCTTCCAATGTCTCTAGTATAATAACACTTGCTACTTTTTAAAACCGACTACATCAAAACCATTTATTCATCGTCTTGGACTCAGCTCAAACTCGATTAATCTCAC
This sequence comes from Artemisia argyi, assembly GCA_030686995.1. Lineage (NCBI taxonomy): Eukaryota > Viridiplantae > Streptophyta > Magnoliopsida > Asterales > Asteraceae > Artemisia > Artemisia argyi. The sequence continues at coordinate 28,276,723 of CM060693.1, forward strand.
ACGATCGAAGACACACTTACAAGTTTAAGCTCAAACTCTTTTGTTTGATACTTGACAACTATATTTAGGCAACAATATTATATGAAACACTAAAATTCCAGCTTCTTTTATGATTTTCAGATCTTGAGCAGTTTACGAACCCGTGCATTTTTATTTTCAATTTTTTTCTAGTACACGTGTTCGGGGTTTGCAAAAGAGGTGGCCAAGAGACAAAACATCACATGAGGGGTACTCTAATTAAAGAGAATAGCCGAACAGGGAACAAGGACAAAATTGTCTTGAATTCTGGGGGCCTTTTGGAATGTTGCTACATGTTATCGTAGTAAATTATATTTTACAAATAACTTTCTAGTTTGTTTAACTGCTATTCAATTATTTATATGACTTTAAACTATGCCATGTGTAAAAGTTATTGGTAAAACTATGCCAAATTGTCTTGATATTTGTTTAACTAATTATATATATATACTGAATGTGGGGAGGTTGATGTGTGCCGACACTATAGCTGTTATAGTGGTTGTTACAATAATTTTTTTTTTTTTTTTTTTTTTTTTTTTTTTTTTTTTTTTTAATTATTATTATTATTATTTTTAATTTTTAGTACTAACGGTCGTTAGCAATTTAACGGCTGTTAACTAACGACTGTTATCTTTAACATTTAAAAAAAATTGTACGCACTTTGTCTTTCATATCAGCGGTTCATTGTAAATTTAGTCATCACATAATTTACATAAATGGTCCTCCATATTATACATCAATTGCAAATTCAGTCCTATTTGTACAGTACTAACAGCCGTTACTTATTTAACGGCTGTTAACTAACGACCGTTATTTTAACATTTAAAAAAAATTACGCACTTTTTTCTTCATCTCAACGGTTCATTGCAAATTTAATCCTCACATAATTTACATTGTGGAAAACTAGAAGGGGGTTTGAATAGTTTTACGTCTTTTTCGTTTTATTTATTTTGTAAAAGTTAGCTTCTAAAGACTAGACGAAAATTTCAAAACTCTTTAATGCAAAAATATAGATACTAGTTTATTTACGATTTTGTATAAACACTACTTATGTATAATATACAATTTCAAAACTCTTTAATGCAAAAGTGTAGATACTAGTTTATTTACGATTTTGTATAAACACCACTTATGTATAATGTTGGGAAAGAATTTATAATTTCATATATCATATATATAAGCATATATATATATATATGTATAAGTGTTTTAATATAAGTTTATGTACTTGGTTTGTTTTTGTAAGATTAATGTTATGAATGAATTTTAGTTTGATCTTTATGTGAAATCAATATATGCACAACACAAGCAATAATAATTATGTATGAAATGCTAATAAGTAAGTAATCAAAAAGTGAGAGATGGAAATATCAAACCGAGAGACAAAGGATTTATAGTGGTTCGGCTACAAGGACACCCTTCTTGCCCTACTCCACTCCCCGAGTCACCTACTCGAGAGTTTTCTTCACTAGATCAAAAGCCTCCCTTATGGTGGAGAAAAACCTTACACACCAAATTACACACCACAACTTTGTCACAATACAATCACAACTTCTTCACACCAATCTACGTCACACCAATTCTTCCTCACACCTTTCTACTTCACTCCTTGCTTCTTCACAACTTTCTACTTCGCTCCTAGCTTCTTCACAACTTACTACTTCGCTCCTAGCTTCTTCACAACTTACTACTTCGCTAACTCTTTTTCTTCACGCCACTTGTTTCTTCACACCTTCACTACTAACTCCTAACCACTACTCCAAGATATATACTACTTCACAACTTCTAGGCTTCAAGGTCTTCTCAACTTCAAAGCTTCAATTTCTTTGTCTTCACAACTATCTCCACTTCAATATACTACCACTACTTATTTCTTCTATCACTAATCTTATCCGCCTCTAATTCTTCACTTCTAGTACTACTTTACACCTTCAATAAATCTAGATCCTATATCTAAATCTATCTAACCAATGTATACACTATATTCACCAAAGAATGAATGATATACAAGATGAAATGATCAAGCAACTTAGATAGCAAGATGATACTAAGTTGTAATACTCCTAGTCTTGATGAATAGAAGTATTCTTCTCTTTGCACTTGAATGAATGAGGCTTTGGATCACTTGGAAACAAAGGCTTATGAATTATATGATCAAATGCTTTTTAAGATTGAAATGGAGATTTGAATCAGAAAGTTTCTAGTGTAAAAAGGTAAGAAAAATTCCAGATTTGAGGTGGTATTTGTAGGCAACAGATTCTGACAGAGTAGCGTGGCCGGTCCCTTAAATCAAGGTCGGCCCCTTTAAAATTAAGGGGAACGCCCTTTATAATTAAGGGGGCCGCCCAGCTGTAATGGCCAGATTTTTTTTTTTTTTTTTTAGTGGGGAAAGTTTATTTGGTAAAAAACTAACTGATTTTGGTTAAAAATTTGAAATCATATATTTAATATGATTAAAACATTTTTCTTTATTACCAAAAGTGTTTTTCAAAAATATATAATAAGTTTATATATTAAAATAAACTTTGTAATAATATCCCTTTGATCTTATAATGCATTAAACACTATGTTTATTCATACCTTAAGTGATTAGATGGTGAAAGTGATTATTTACTACTAAATACTTGTTTACGTCATGATCTTTGGTTTGATGTGTTTTCGTTTTGTGATTATCAAAACATAGAGATATCGAAAGATATGAATAACGCTTTTAGTCATTTATTTATATCAACAATCTCCCCCTTTTTGATGATTACAAAACCTAAACTCATTAAATCCAATAATTAATTTTTAGACAAGTATTTAGTGAGTTTATATTCACTTCTCCCCCTTTTTGTAAAATCAAAAAGGTTTAAGCCAATAAGAAGGAAGCTCCCCCTTGATGTATGCTCCCCCTCGTTTGAGGGCACCAAGGGTTCGAGTAATGGAATTCTTGCAAGAAAAATATTAGAAGCGCAAGCATGGCACAAGCGAACACATATAGCATAATACCAACTAATAATAAGCATGACAAAAGATAATTAGAAACATATATTAAATCATTCATTAATGGAAAATGATTATATCAACCCATAATCATTGTTACAAAGGCCATAAAGATAGAATACTAAACTAAGTAGAGCATCCTAATGTGCCAACAAGGAGTGTCACCAAACTTTCTTGAATCCTAAAATGGTTGTGGAGTTTTATTTGAAAATGAGAAACATAAGCATATAAAATGCTTGGTGGTTTAGTGGAGATAAACTTTTGGTTGCATGGATGTTGGTGAGTTTGGAGATGTGGAGCTTGTAAGTGGTGGATTTGAAGTTGGGTTTGTTGATTGAGGGTTTTGATGTAGTTCAAGTGATGGTGTTTGTTGAGATCTAGTAAGAAGATACTCAATCCAAGTAAAGTGCTCATTCAATGCAATGGTTTGTTGTTGGAGGAAGATGCAACAAGGGGAATTGTTAACATGTTTCTCAATTTGGTTGATGTTGTGTGGTGATGATGGTGAGCTTGATTGAGGTGGATCCAAATTGCGTTGAGCAAGATGTAATGCTAAAAGAGCACTAAGCTCATGAGCCTCTTTTAGCTCCTCAACGAACTTCAAGTGTTCGGATGAAGGTGATGGTGGTGGAACATGATAGTTGTCTTGGGTGAAGGTTTGAACATGCAACATAGGAATGGCATGTGAAGTTGTAGGATGTGGTGGTGGTACTCTTGGTGGTTGAGACATGGTTGAGCTTGGGTAGTCATGAAAACATGTAATGGGTGGAAGAGGTTCTTCATGAGTGGGTGGTGTTTTGTTGAATTAGCAACATGTGAAGTATTGATTGAGAGATTGGGATTGAGCATGCTCATCATAAGAAGAGGCATTAATGAGGGTATGAGTGGATGATAGATTGTGAGATGAGTCATTAGTGTGGGTTTGAGGTTTAGTTGTTTGTTGACTTGGAACAACATCACTTGAGTTATGACAAGAATCAAGTTTCCTCCTCCAAACGGGTTTGACGGAGATCCTTGCGGTTCTTGAAATCTTTGGTTTTTGGTTGTTGGGAGATGACATGTTTGGGTGTGATGGCATTAATGATGGGAAGAGGGTATTTATAGTGTATGAGAAATGTGGTTTAGGAAGGTAAATTTTGAGGGATAGTATGGGACAAAATGTGTTTGTAAATTTTGGGAAGTGAAATGAGTCAAAAAGTGATAAAGAAAACAATATCCCCGACCATCAGATGGCCGGTCCCCTTAAAATTAAGGGGGCCGCCTTATATAATTAAGGGGGCCACCCATCTGGTGATTCCCAGAATGCCAGAAATGGGTTTTTGGCATAAAATTTTCAAAAAGGTTGTGTTTTTGGATTTGGATTCAACTAAGTTCAACTCTTTGAGGCAATATAGGGCATACTATTTATGAATATAGAGAGTGTTATAGAAATAAGTAAAGTAGACAATTAGTTTATAATAATCATGCTATCTACTAATTTATCAATTAAGATAGGTAACCAAGGAAGCAATAAAGCAAACTAGTTAAATATGCAACTATATGAAAATGATAATATGTAGGCTAGTGCAAACATATTGATGATTGCTTACAAGTAACAAGTAGGAAGATATGATTATATGGACTTCAAGACTTGTTACAAACAAGATCCATATGGGCAAACCATGATTCTCATGAAATGATTTGATTAAATTGTGAATGTCATTTCCACAGAAGTGTATGACACATGTGAGATAATCAAATATGTTTTAAATAAAACGTTTTTAGTTTTATTCAACAATGCTTTGAAATAAATTCAAGTGTGTATTACAATAGAATAAATTGAGTTTTGTTTCATAACATAAGAAAAAAAAAATCAATCTTGATTTTGATTAAAATAAAGTTATAGTAGCTTATAGTTAAACATGTTGTTTGAAGAAAAATAATATAGATATTTGAAAGATTTTTATTCAAAGAGAGAGGTTTTAAACATGATGTTTTGATTTTGATAATCAAGAAATTGCAAGTGAAGGATTTAAAATGGAAACTTATCATACTCAAGAGAATCAATTAAGCTCATTGTCACATATAATCATCTCTAATGGCAACTAAAGATATGAAAGAGAGAAGGTAGATATTTATGATCTAAATGCAATGAGATAGAGAGGGACAAAGTAAATCATCTATGAATACAAGATATACATATGTATATATATATATATATATATATATACACACACACACACACAAAGAACATCATAATATTAAGTTACTAACAAGTCTTAATTATAACACATCTATTAATGCAACTAGTAAGATCATATAGCTTAAATGGTAAGTATCTACTATAGATCATAGAAGATTTTCAATATAAATGAAGACTAAGAAAAATGATAATAGACTTAACAATAAGAGGGTTAATTATCCTAATATCATGTATACATATATTAGTATTAATGATCTAAAAGCATGGCAACTTATAAATTAAATCATATTAATATACTAATTAAAGCATACTTTAATATAATGTAATATTGGCAAGTTTTTGAAAAGAAAACTTACCTCAGGTCCAGCTTTCTTTAAGAGTGGGCATGAGAGTAATGGAAGGCATCTTAAAAGTTTGCCCAAAACATGTCGAAGTAGCAAAGTAAAATCCCAACGCAATAAAGATCAAGGAGGCTTGATCCGAAAACCTTAATCGATCACAACAATCATCACAAATCGTGAAGACCAAGAATAGTTGTGCTTTGAAACCTTCGTCTTGAAATAGTAACGGACACACCATAAAACCAATACTCCAAAAGTGAAGAACAAAACGCCGAGACATTAAACGACCGCACCAACGTCATAGGCAAATCATGTGTAGAATGTGAAACATAGTAATAGGAACCAATAGTCGTCAAAAGTAAGAGAGCAAGGTGAGCAATCCAAAACGTAATAGTCTCTTTGTTCGTTAATTACCTAAACATGATAAAGATCTTGGTACCCAGATTCTCATGGGTCCGAGTTGGTTAGTTGAGAACATCCATTGCATTTAAATGCACATGATGAGGATGTCATCGAGAAGTACAAGAATTCATCAATGGTTTGTTTTAATCAACAAACAATGTCTTTCTTGACTAGAGAATAAATAATGGGTGTAAATAATATTAGTTCTAAATTTCTCCACTAGGTTTAACAAATTTTATTTGTTTTGATAGATTTGTTAAATGATCATTTGCGGTAAATCCTAAGCCGGTTTTATCATAAAATGACTTTTGAATATTAAGTAAATATTTTAAAGATCTAGAACTATTTTCAAATTTTGCTAATATTTTTGCTTTTTCATTTTTCATTTTAATTTCATGTTTATAGTTTTGACAATATTTACATTTAAGATCAATTTCAATATTGCTTTCAAGTCTAGACATTTTATCTTCTAAAATTATTTCCTTTTCAAAATTGTTTTCAATGAATATTGAAGATTTATTTTTAAGAATCATTTTTGAGTCAATGTTGCAAAAATGTTTGAAGTTGTTTTCTAATTTTGAAAATTCTAATATAAATAGATCATAGCAAAAATGTTCGGTTTCGGATTGTACCTTATTAGTAGTTGTATAAACTTCACATTCTATATGTTGATCAATTCCATCGTCCATGTCGCTCTATGTTTTATTTGTAGTTTCGCTTAGATCAAGAAGCATGTAGTCCTTATCATCAATACTTGTATTCACATTTGTTTGAATATTCTCACAAGCCGTATTATCATCGTCTTCTTTGTACTTGTTGCACCATGATTTATTAACACTCTTTCTTCGGATTTGACTCATGTATTCTTCGTTATTGATACATTCAATGATCACATTTGAACTAGTAGTACATGTGTTTATTTCAACTAAATATTTATCTATTAAATTTTCTAGAGTAACTATTTCTTGTGCAATATCAAGTTTATCATCTTTGGTTTTACATTTCTCTTGGTGAAACTTTAAAAGACATTTCCAAATATCATTTGCCGTTTTACAAAGAAATAATCTCTCATATTCAACTCTTGGTAGAGTTTTGAAAATGAGTAATTTGGCTTTAGTATTTTTATCAATCTTGGTTTGAAGATTATTATATTGATTTTCAAAATCTATTTTGGTTGGTTTAAGATCACCAATTGAACTGATATGCCAAAGATCAAGATATATTAATTTCACATAATTTTCAAATTTATTTTTTTATTAAAGAAAATGATCATTTTTAAATAATGGTGGTTTTTGCGTAAATTCCCCTTCTAGATATTTTTCGAATTCCATAGATCGTTATAAGTTTTAAAATACAATATATTTTAAAAGTCTTGCTAGACCTGGCTCTGATACCAATTGTGGAAAACTAGAAGGGGGAGTTGAATAGTTTTACGTCTTTTTCGTTTTATTTATTTTGTAAAAGTTAGCTTCTAAAGACTAGACGAAAATTTCAAAACTCTTTAATGCAAAAATATAGATACTAGTTTATTACGATTTTGTATAAACACTACTTATGTATAATGTACAATTTCAAAACTCTTTAATGCAAAAGTGTAGATACTAGTTTATTTACGATTTTGTATAAACACTACTTATGTATAATGTTGGGAAAGAATTTATAATTTCATATATCATATATATAAGCATATATATATATGTATATGTATATATATATATATATATATATACATATATATATATATATATATATATATATATATATATATATATATATATATATATATATATATATATATATATAAGTGTTTTAATATAAGTTTATGTACTTGGTTTGTTTTTCTAAGATTATGTTATGAATGAATTTTAGTTTGATCTTTATGTGAAATCAATATATGCACAACACAAGCAATAATAATTATGTATGAAATGCTAATAAGTAAGTAATCAAAAAGTGAGAGATGGAAAGATCAAACCGAGAGACAAAGGATTTATAGTGGTTCGGCTACAAGGACACATTCCTTGCCCTACTCCACTCCCCGAGTCATCTACTCGAGAGTTTTATTCACTAGATCAAAAGCCTTCCTTATGGCGGAGAAAACCTTACACACCACAACTTTATCACAACACAATCACAACTTCTACACAAATTTTTCACACCAATCTACGTCACACCAATTCTTCCTCACACCTTTCTACTTCACTCCTAGCTTCTTCACAACTTTCTACTTCGCTCCTAGCTTCTTCACAACTTACTACTTCGCTCCTAGCTTCTTCACAACTTACTACTTCGCTAACTCTTTTTCTTCACGCCACTTGTTTCTTCACACCTTCACTACTAACTCCTAACCACTACTCCAAGATATATACTACTTCACAACTTCTAGGCTTCAAGGTCTTCTCAACTTCAAAGCTTCAATTTCTTTGTCTTCACAACTATCTCCACTTCAATATACTACCACTACTTATTTCTTCTATCACTAATCTTATCCGCCTTTACTTCTTCACTTCTAGTACTACTTTACACCTTCAATAAATCTAGATCCTATATCTAAATCTATCTAACCAATGTATACACTATATTCACCAAAGAATGAATGATATACAAGATGAAATGATCAAGTAACTTAGATAGCAAGATGATACTAAGTTGTAATACTCCTAGTCTTGATGAATAGAAGTATTCTTCTCTTTGCACTTGAATGAATGAGGCTTTGGATCACTTGGAAACAAAGGCTTATAAATTATATGGTCAAAGGATTTTTAAGATTGAAATGGAGATTTGAATTAGAAAGTTTCTAATGCAAAAAGGTAAGAAAAATTCCAGATTTGAGGTGATATTTATAGGCAACAGATTCTGACAGAGGAGCGTGGCCGGTCCCCTTAAATCAAGGCCGGCCCCCTTAAAATTTAGGGGACCACCCTTTATAATTAAGGGGGTCGTCCAACTGTAATGGCCAGATTTTTTGTTTTTTAGTGGGGAAAATTTATTTGGTGAAAAACTAACTGATTTTGGTTAAAAATTTGAAATCATATATTTAGTATGATTAAAACAATTTTCTTTATTACCAAAAGTGTTTTTAAAAAATATATAATAAGTTTATATATTAAAATAAACTTTGTAATAATATCCCTTTGATCTTATAATGCATTAAACACTATGTTTATTCATACCTTAAGTGATTAGATGGTGAAAGTGATTATTTACTACTAAATACTTGTTTACGTCATGATCTTTGGTTTGATGTGTTTTCGTTTTGTGATTATCAAAACATAGAGATATCGAAAGATATGAATAACGCTTTTAGTCATTTATTTATATCAACATACATAAATAGTCCTTCATGTTATACATCAATTGCAAAGTCAGTGGTAACTAACTTCACGTTAAGTAGCTAACGGCAACAAAAGAATTCAACAGCAAAGCTCGGGTATCAACACTCGTTTAGACTAACACTTATTAGGTTCATTTTATTAAAGTTAAAAAATTGTTGACACAAGTACTACCGTTGATAGTAAAGTTTAAAAAAATAGGTTTCTTATATAATTTTTACACTCTAGAACATAAAACTATATGTTTCATAGGAACCTCTGAAAACCTTCTCGGTCCATTGTTTTGTTAAACGTAAACCATATGACAGCTTTTACAAATTAAACCTTCAAAGATATGAATTGTTGTATGATAAGTGAATATTTTATATCCCTTTTTCGAAAAAAGGTGATATTTTATATACAAAATTAAAGCATAGCTATCTCTAGAATTATACATCGAAAGTTATATTCATTGATTGTAGGATTAGAATCTTACCGAACGATTTAAGTCTGTTTTTTAGCCGAACATTACATGTGATGACGTGATATGCATTTACATATTAATCATGTAGTTTTGTTATATATATAAACATTTACATATTAATCATGTAGTTTTGTTATATATAATATGTAAATGTTTACATATTAATCATGTAGTTTTGTTACATATTAATCATGTAGTTTTGTTATATATAAACATTTGCATATTAATCATGTAGTTTTGTTATATATGTAAACATTTACATATTAATCATGCAGTTTTGTTATATATTAATCATGCAGTTTTGTATTAACATATAAATTGAACACATATTAATTCATTTACGTCATAACTGATTTATAGGATGAAGTTGCATTTAGCTACATTAACTTGTCGCTTCAAATTTTATAGAGATAGATGTTTTAAATATATTTTTAAATAGAAACTGAAAATAGAATCATTGATTTTATTATTAAAAATGGAAAGTAGAAAGACTATCGAGATATTCGTTAGCTAGGGTTTCGTATCTTTCTAAATATATAAAGTGGATTTGATACAACAACTAAAATTTGCATGTGAGTACCAACGTTGCAATTTTAAAATGTTCCATGAGTTATAAACTAATTATAATAAATATTGATATATTAATTTCCCATGTTTCTTCTTAGACAAAATATATAGTATTGTTGTTTCTAGATATTATTAATATTCAACAAAACTATATATATACAACCTAAATTACATCGATTGTAAAGTTACTACTATTTGTTAAAAGTATATATAACTTAAAAAAAATGGAATCAGTTTTTTGGTAAAAAAGTTACTATTGGTAAAATTTTATTATTAAAAAAAAATTACATAACAACGGGTGTGGGTGAATCCCACATCTTAACCCAAAAGTCAAATCAAACACACCTACAATGCTTAGGGTGGTGGCAACGTTGCCTAAAGGTTTATGGAGTTTCATTTTAATTGACCAATAAAAAGCATGCAACACATTTTTTGCCTAAACATGCCTAAAGTTGATTTTTTAGTGGCAATGCCATGTCTAAACATGCCTAAACCTTTCTTCCATTTTAATTGACCAATTAACAACAATAACTCCTCCAGCGTTCCAAAAGTATTAAATGCTTCACTTGTTACCGACTCGGTAATAGTTACCGAATTGCATGCCGAAAAGGCCATGCCGAGAAGATGGCATTGTTGATGCCGAGCCTCGCCGAGCCATGCCGAGTTACGTTGCCACCCCCTTAAAACCTAAACTAGTATAAGAAAGATAAACAAATCTTATGATCAACAACTATAAAAACATAAGAATATAAATAACATTTACTCTGACCACGAAGATTTATATTTATTGAGTCACAAAACGCGAGTTGTTCCGGTTTTAAACCTTGCAAGTTATAAGTGTCATATAGAGTCACAAAACGCGAGTTGTTCCGATTTTAAATCTTGCAGGTTATAAGTGTCATATAGATCAAAATTTTCATTTTCATTTTCATTCTCATGTAAATTAAACTAGCATTATAAAATGGAATCAGTTTTGGGTAAAATAAAATGGAATCAGTTATGCCATCTATATTTCTCTCTAGTGAATTACAATATTGTTTTGGTTCGGTGGTGATGGTAGAACAAACCTTTGATATGGAGTACCTACTATCTATTGATTAAAGGTTATCGTTTAATTATTAGTATTATTTAAACGAGAAATTAATCATTTTTTTTATGGTAAACCACTAATCTCTATCTTCTACTCATCAACAATATCATTTAAATGATGTTAATAAAGTTTTATGCAATAATTACTAGTTGGGTAAGTAGCATATACAATAGCAAGACTGATTGTTTATCTTTTAAATCTAACTTCACTACAACATTGACTGCAATATGAGAGGACATTTTGATTTATCAACGATTTGAAAATTGATATTTGATTTATCAACGATTTGAAACGATGTCGAAAGAGCTATTATCTTAAATTTTCCACGCATGTGCGTGATATGGTCGATCTCGTCAAACAAAATTCTTCAAAAATTCCTCTTGGTGGATTCTATCCTGCATTGAAAACGAGGGCTGACATGAATTCGATTTCAACATCGGCTTAAAAATTATTCGGGACGTGTAACATGTTCTTTTGGGAGATGATGCTCATAAGAAACATTAAAGGCATCACAAATTCATGTATATGTGTAACCGAAAAATCTAATGTTTTAAGCTAAATAAAATGTATATCTTTATTCGAACTTAATATCAACCAGTTCTCGTGCATTTGTAGTTGTTCACGAACCTACTTAAATTGCAAATAGCATAATGATCATGTACTCATCATTCCTTCATGTTGATGCAAGTGAAGGAGTTAATTCTTATTTTGTTGATCCAATTATGTGTTACTTTGTCATGATATCATGCATCAGTCTAAATGTTAAAACAATTACATTTTTTACAGAGTATATGCCATATAATATCTTACATTTCTTAGACGGAACTTGAACATATCACAAAAAAACGACTTTAGATGTTAGTCAGGTGCACATCACGCACTTTGTCTCGATCTCACTAAGTTTTAGTGTAAAAGTTATAAATACTCTGTGTACTTACTAATTCGACTCATTATGCTTTCTCTACTCTTAAAAATCTCATTGCTCATTTATCTTCACACGACTTTCCATAACATAAACCCTAAAGATCTGCCCAAATTAATTTCGGTTGGTTAATGGTGCGTTAGTTAACTATTGTATTGCTTTATGATTTCTGGTTTAATTGCATATGCTAATTTTACGAATCTTTAATTTTTAAAAGTTAACATTAATTTTGCAAATATTGTTAAATTTAGTTTCACCGTTAATATTCTATACCACGATGGTTATTTTGGTTAATAATCCTTATGGTGAACATTGTGTTATCAATATACAATTTTTCCATATATAACTTTTTCTTTCCACGAGTTCCATTGATGTTTTCTTTTTCATAAAAAATTAATGAAATATTAAAATATCAGTGGGTGAAATAGATGAGAAATTTAATATATTCTTGATTTTGGAGTGGGAAGATTTAAGCTTTTGGAAAGTTCTTGATTCATTATTGAACACTAAACAACTCACAAACCTAGTTAAATTAATTATTTTATCATATAGTTGGTCTATTGTTCCACTTTTTGTTGTAACATTACTTAATTATTTAATCCAATCTTATATAATGTTTTTTAAGTTTATTTTCAGTGCTAATCTTATGTTGAATTCTATTACACCATTGATCCTTAATTAGCTCCAAGATAATAATACACCATAACCTTTTAAAGGTGATATATTAATATATATGTAACAAGTGAGAAAGCATATATATGTCAATATTTTGATCAAATCTAATATTTCAATTTTTTAGGGAAAGTTTTTAGTAGGGGTGTGCACGGTTCGGTTTGGGTCGGTTTTTGGCTAAAACCGAAACCGAACTGTAATGTTCGGTTTTCATAGAACCCAAAACCGAAACCGTTCGGTTTTTGGCGGTTCGGTTTTAAACACTAAAATGGACCTAACATATATATACATTAAGATCATAAGATGGACCTAACAGCGTAGTTAACATTCAATTTCGAAACGACAAAAAGAAGATAATTTAAACACTAAAACCTCAAGACTATTGGGATCTTGCCTATATAAGTTGTATTCTAGACGATACAACTTACAACGATATTGCTCACGACGATGTTGAATCTGTTAATCATATCTTCTTCTCTTGCAACATGGCTAAGGATTTATGGTCGTTGTTCGCCAAATGGTGGGAGATTGATATTCCGGTTTGCGCTAACATTTCAGAGTGGTTTGAGTGGCTTGACAACTTGACTATTTCAAATAAGGTTAGATCATTTATTGATGGTGTTGGGGATACTATGCTGTGGCATATTTGGAAATTCAGGAACGAGTTGATTTTCTCTAACTCTCCTCCCTTGAAGACGATGATTTGGGACTCCATTGTTACGCAATCGTTCTTGTGGATTTCATCTAGAAATCCAAAGTGTAATTTTAGTTGGGGTTATTGGTTGCAAAATCCTCTATCTTATACAGCCTCCTTATAATTTGGTCTAGCATTTGCTAGTTTCTAATAAAATCCGTCGTTCAAAAAAAAAAAACGATATTGCTCACGACGACTTCTATACGAAATTTCATCCATTTTACTTGAATAAGGTGTCAAAGATAAAACTATATAAGCTGACGAGACATTTTATTCGGCTCGATTTAGAATTGACATGACACTCACTTCATTAATCTGTCATTTACTTCAAAGACTTGAACATAGTCAACAATTTACGCGTGTAATTTATATGAGCTAGTAATTGTTACGATAGTCAAGATAAAACACGTATGTGTATTGTCCTATAATTGTCAATCGTTGTAGCGTGATGACTTTTGTTAGAATGTTATACTCTCCGAGATTCTTCTAACGAGTGAACAAAATTTAAGATAGGTTCAGTCTCGTTTGAAAAGACGTTCGAAAAGACAAAACGAAAGATGATAACAATAACAAAATAATCTAGGGCCATTGACATTGAACAAAGATCTTAAGAATTTATGCAACTATTGAAACTAACATTCATTTTATAACACTACGGGACTTTTTCAGTCCTTTGTTGTTTAGTGACTTTTGGCGAGGACAAATGTGTTCTCGCCAAAAGTTGTTAGCCCGTTTTCCTGTTGTTGTACTGTAACGAAGTAACTATTTTCTATTCCAAGCTCTAGAAGCAAATTAGAGAGTGAGGTTGACATGTAAAAGCATAAAATGAATTAATATTTGGTGCCAAATACTGTACTTAAAAAGCCTTTGTAACACAAAATCTTGTAGACTGATATCTTTTAGGGTGACTTTATAGTCTATGTTTGACATAATATCCCCACGATGGATTTTAATAACCCATCAAAACTACTTTTCGTGTTTCATTAATATGTTCTTGTCTGCCACTTTCGATCAAGTGGGGTATTTAAGGGAAAATAAAACTTACTTTTAAGTTTTAATGAATGTGTACATTGGGTTAAACATTTCAATATGGCTAACATGACGAATAACACGTACATATAGTTTAGAACTTTGTGTATCAGACGGCAGGGACGGAATCGGAGGATTCCGTCATTCATGGACTTTTTCGATGTAGTTTTTATTTTTGAAAAAAAAAAATATTGATTTTTGCTAAATACATCTTAAATACACTCAGTCAATCGAAATGTGTTTCTAGTGTTATTTAGTTAGTATACTTACAAAAAAATTTGCGCACCTGATCTTATTTGATTCTAGTTCCGTTCGTGTCATGCGGTCGTAAAAATGTTATAAATATACTATTGAAATTAGTACTTGGCTTGTCCTAACATTGTATACTTTAAAATGATTTCAAGATGTAAATTCCATTATAACATACTAAGTGGTCCACGAATTAAAAAAGTTTGGATGACTTGTTAAAGGTAAAAAGCTACGAACACATTGATGATGTCCATGTCGGCCATCATTTCACCACTTCATATTTTACAGATAATTTTTCTTACCATTTTCTACCATTAATCATAATTTAATTTGTTTATATTATATATCTATTACCAATCAGTTTATAAAATCTTTGCATTTGATCAGTTTTTATCCGATGAATACCTTTTTTAAACGGCATATTAATGAATTAAAGCTTGCTAAAGGCTAGGAATTACAAAGACAAAACATTAGTTGTTGATAGACCATATAGTCAATTAAGCCATTTCAAGTTACCAGTTTTTTCATATAGTTTTGAGCCAAAGAAATTTATTAGTTTTAACATTCTCATAAATTAGATTCGATCGAGGTTTTATAATATTGTAGATGTACTCGTTCCAAAACGTCCATAACACACGACTCCGATCCTAGAACCAACACATCGAAAACAACCTTGTGGTTCTTCCATGAAGACACAATGTTAGATTAGTATGCGTAATAGTAAAATGACAATCAAATAACTAAACAGAACAGAAAATATAAGAATCGATATTTCCATAGTTAAAAACTAGTAAAGTTTCATTAGTTTATATGCCGGAATAAAATTGCTTAGAAAATGAAAAGAGATACAAAAAGATTGTTATAATGAAGTTATATATGATGTTCGTTTGAAATACACGACTGGCATCATTACACAAGTATGAGCATCATTTTTACATTACACATATATGCCGCTCCTCTAGTAATTATTATTTGTGGGGGCATAGCACACGGATTTTTATTTATTTATTTATTTCAAACAAGATAAAAAAAATTAGTTTAAATTTATTTTCTTCAAAAGGCAAATGACAAGAAGTAATGACAAGGGCAAACTGAGGGGTGCACGATAACTTTATGGATTTACCCTGCCTAGTGTAAAATTTTGTTTTATAAAAACCTGAATTTTTGAACATGCACTTGGTCTCAAGAATTTTGTGCAACAGATCTTCTTTTATCTTACAAAATGCACCTAATGACTTATAATTCTGAATCCGCTACTTAGTAAAGAAACACATAATTTCAATTAGATTACAACCAGTGGCGGATTCAGAACCAAGAGTTATCAGATTCATTATATGAAAAGTTATTTTAACTCATAAATAAGGACCAGAGTCATTTTCGAAAATCAGTATATTTGACATAATTTTACACTACGCAAAAAAATCTATGAAATTCCCTTGCACCTTCGAGAACCCCCTCAGTCAGTTACAACAACACACAACTATAATTCAGATCACAGGATCATAAAATTTATTGTGAGATATATCAACACATGCATGCGTTTGTGGATGTTCGTATTGTGTTGCATGACAGATAAGAGTTGAGAGATTGTACTTTATACATTTGTGAGCTTTGCACGCTTACACTATTTAAGGCTGCAAAAAGACGAAAGCATTACTACTTTGCCATTTTCCACTTTCTCTTAGTTTTTTCATCAACTAAATTATGTTGAAAAAAATTCAACTCTACAAGAGTAATATTATACCTTACAAAATATTACTATTACATTCCAAAGTTAGTGTATATTTTTCTATCAGTTTGTTCTAAATTTTAACAATTTTAACCGTTTTTCAGATTAAAAATAAAACAATATTTGATTGCGTAACAACATAATATTTGTATTTTTCTTAACCTATATGTCGTTTTCAAAGCGGACATTTATTTAAAGACGACCAGATTAATATGTCAACGAATACCGTTAAAAAAAAAAAAAAAAAAAAAAAGTATACGTATGTAATCAACGATCGAGTTTGTTCTCTAGTTTTCTGGTTTTACCACTTATAAAGTTATATATTCTTTTTCAACTGCAAAGATTTATAAGATTACATATTTATGGATGTTGCTTTGAAACTCTATAACTATAATAAAATGCTTTTTCCTCTCTTTTTTCCTCATAAATAGTATTTGCAGTTCGATGAGTGAGCAACTAATATAGTGGAAAATGATTGCAATTGTATGTAATAATAATAGTACTATGTAAGTCGCTATTATTGTGGGAATAATAAAAGTAATGGAGCATCTATAACGTTTTATTACGTAATTTGACATATACTCGAAAAAAGTTGGCATAAGAAGCATCATCATCATCACATTATAAAAATTCAATTTGTAGTTACTGAATAATAATATGAATTGCTTCATTTTTATTATACGATTTGAATTTCATTGACTCATATTTTAACCATTTTCCTATCATAAAACATCATAATAACATATTAACTTTTGGATAAACATTATACATTTAAGGCTTGATTTACTGATCAAAAGTCATCAAAGATATTTGTTTACCATCCAGTCATTCAACCTACTCGTTCAACTTTTACATTTTGGACTAAAATTATCCATCAATAAAGGTGTAAAACGTCTAGTTCGGACCAGTTAGAAATAAACCATTAGTTGGGCTATTACTCCATACATATTAGTTGGGCTTTTCCTCTGCGTTATTTGTAATAGTTTCTCCTTCTCAAAATAAATGTTCCTGTTTTCATTTTGAGATGTCTTAAAATAGATATTCGCTTTGCATATCAATCAATCAAAAGAGAGTTTCGTGGATATGATATTTGATTGGTGTAAATTGTTGTTAGTGTGAATTCTTAAAATTTTGTGCATTTATATAGTGTACATTTATTTTTAGACGGATGAAGTGTTTTAGAGAACTAAACTAAGGCTGTGTTTGATTTTTTTTTTTGCCTCTTAACAGGCTCTGAATGGCCAAAATTTCTGAATCGATCAGACATTTGGTCGTTCAGACCGTTTTTTTTTTTTTTTTTTTTTTTTTTTTTTTTTTTTTCTTCGTTCAAACGCGTTCAGATGCAGTAAGATCTTAATGGTTTAGACTTGAGAGGGGTGTCTGAATGCGTCTTGTTGCCTCTTGCTGACACAAATAAAAACCAAACAAAAAAAACAGTACGAGCAAGCAAATGTGCGGTTCAAACATGAGTTTTTTTTCCCGTTCAGATGCGGTTAGATTCAGACATTTACGCATCAGATTCAGATTCAGATGTGCGGTTCAAATTCAGATTCAGACCCTCTTAACAAACAAACACCACCTAAGTTACAATAAGACTAAAAAGGTGGATGTCGTAGTTGTGTGTAGTGATCAGAAATGCCGTTATAATGTCGATTAATGTTTGCTTGATTCGGAGTTCGGAAATTTTAACCATCTGTTTTTACATATCAGCTCACTTTTGAGCTACAGATATGTCTTGCAGAAAAAGGCTTCCTAAATCTATATTGTCCGTTTGAAAGCGCTTTCCTAAAGAACCTCCTTTTAGAATTGGTATTTCTTTTTGTGGTTCACTTGTTCCATTCTTACTTTCGCTGTACTTTGGCATGTTTAAGAAATGAAATATTCAAAATAAAAGTAAAAAAAAGAAAAAGAAAAAAAAGGCTAATGTCAAAACTCAATGTCTCAATGTTTAATAGATATGAGGCCTGGCCCGTAGCAATAAAAGTTGAGGCCCACTAGTATTCTGGGCTTCTATTTTACTGTTTCAATAATAGCCCAAACATAGGTCTACGTTCAAAATCATTTTTTTTTTTAATCCTCCACAAACTCGCATATTTAACAAAAATTTCATACACCTGTTTCAATTTTTCATGGTTACGGGCCTACATTATGGTTGTCAGTTTGTCACTAATCACACTAGAAATTATTACAACTATAGGCAGAGCAAAAAAATTTGCTTAACACTTCTCCAATATAAATATAGATGAAAATGCTTTATTTATTTATTTATTTATTTATTTATTTTTATTTAGAAACGCATGCTATAAACTTATTTAATTGTGAATGCATTTATAACCCCTGGCATGTCATATCTTCGAGTCATGATTACCAATTATACTAAAGCTAAGGGTGTGTTTGTTATGCGAGTTTTGTGCCAAAGGAATACTTTCATAGCTTAAATTAGTTGTTTGGTAAGAAAAATTGAAAAAAAGTAATGAAATCATTTACAAAAACTCATTCCGTATGACATAGGTGACTTTGGAAGGATTCCTCTTGACAACATGCTTCTCCATCACACATTTTATTTTTTCCACTCACTGTTTTTGTCTTTTTCTTACTATTTTTTTTAGTAAACAATTAATATCTTATTAAACAAATATGTAAATTATATAATTATTAATTTTCTCTTTCCTACTTTTCTTTCAAACTAATCCCAAATCCAAATCCGATTCTAAACCCACTTACTAACCAAACGGGCCCTAAGCCTTACTTAAAACAAAAATTTTGTTAAAATATACGTTATAATAAATTTAATTAATGTGTTAGAGGCATTGAAAGAATAACAAATAAAATGTTGAATTACAAATTCCATGCATAGTGCATGTGAGATGCAATGGATTAATCTCACTAGCTTAATTGTTTTACTATTAATCAAAATAATTAAATAATATGCTTGTATAAGGATCCTAGTAAGATCAAAACGTTGGAAGTAGCATTATCACAAATGTTAATTCATCAGCAAACAATTAGTCAACTTTGCCAAATTTATATTAGTATATAATCGCTAATGTTAATTGTTATAACTTATTATAATTAAACCGTCTTACTACTTGTTTACTATTTTAATCACAATTATTATAACATGATTTGTTTAGAACAAGACAATGCTCCACACGTGCCTTCAAGATACATGCAACAATTGAAGATCTATGAAAAAACCAATTTATTTGCATGCTTGTTATTTGTTTAGGTGTACATATTTATACGCTATTGGTTTAAGATCAGTTTTGAGTTGTTTATCGAGAAATAATTGTCATGACTATAAACATGTCTAATTATATGTGTGAACTGTGAACTTACGTGACAAAATGTTGTTGGTTGCAGCAAATTATAAGTCAATTTTCACAAAGTCACTGGCGGAGATAGGAAGGGGTAGGATGAGCACGTGTCACTAGCGAAAAATATTGTAGATGTAAAATTTTTTTAAATATCTAGTAATTTTTGTAATTTGACTTCTAACGAACTAATTTATAGTATAGTTTATTAAAATTTTCAAAATTTGTCATGTCGATAATTATTTTTTGGCTCCGCATCTGCACAAAGTTATAAACTATTGTGATGTATGTTAGTTTACTTATACAAATACATATGCTTTGTAAGATGGTTGTATATTGAGCAAAGAGCTTGTAAATTACTAAATTTGTTATAAAGTTTTGACGAACAAATTATATGTTTTAACTAACAGAAAATATATAATTGGTTGACTGTTACTCATACAAGTTTTTATAATTGGTCATTGATAACACCAAAATCAGATCATCTTCGATAGATGACCAACCCATTCTCAATTGTTTTTTGGTTACGAATTGCATTTTACGCCACCAACAATAATAATTTGTTAATATTTGTAAGTTTGTGTGGGTCACATGAGGTGATATTAATTTAAACCCTTAAAAAGGGTCAATTGACGTGTCTCTTCATTCCATCGATGCACCAACATGGCCACATGCACTTCGATACATCAACCCTTGTTTGTGTTTGGATTTTGAGATCGAAACTTGCAAGATATATATTGTTTTTAATTTGGTTTCGTTCTTCTTAATTATAAGTTTGATCGACATCACTTGTGTACTTACGCAAGTGTTTGTGGGTCATGTATTAAAGAAAAATAGATGAGGGTTCTCTTTTTAGGTTATGCGGAGAGGTCACGTCTTTAACTCTGATGAGCGTAGCTTAATCAAGTATCTCGTGATAGTTTTCAAACATCTTCCTGTTAACGTACATTTGTATATTGGTTGGGTATATATATGGCCAGGTCTTAGCAACCCTGTTGTGTTATATTCTTTTTCAAGTAATTGAAAGATTATATGTTGTATTTATCATTCCTGTATTGCATCACATCATAATCGCTCTCTAAAATGAATCCATCAGAAAAGCGCGCCTCATTTCTTTAACCCTAGAACTAGTCGGTTTTCAGAACCCTACACATCATCTTCTTTTTTCTTCCAGCAATGGTTGTTGATGATAGCCCTCCAACATCTAAACCATCATTGTGTATTTATGATGAGGCTTCCGCGTCGACCATTAAACTTGTTATTTTTTTTTATCTAGATAAACTTAATAACAATGTGTGGAGTGTACTATTTTCACAACATTGCCACGCCTTCTGAGTACTTCACCATTTGAAAACCTAGTGAAAACCCCGTTGATGCTCCTAGCGCGAGCACTCCTCCATTTGATCTTGTATAAATAGAAGACTCGCAGTCAATTTTCGAGACACAATATAGGCGAACGATCATATAACCACCAAGTACGAGATCTTAGCAATAAAGAAGACGACGAAGGTCATCCTAGTGCATAATTACATAGGAAGATTCACTTAATTCGTTATAGTACTCTTTAATCGTTCGGTTTAGCGTATTTTTCTCTTTCGATTCATACTTGAATATTTCCGAACATGTTAATCTTGTGATATTACAGAGATTATGGGCTAATACATGTAAGTATTAGCCCTGTTTAATGATTATATGATATTTTGGTACTTACTATTTCGACAGGAAACTCAGGCTTGTGTTTCGATTACATTTATTACTTCATTTATAATGTTTTGCATGTTAAAAGCCCTAGGTGGCTAATTAATAAACTAATAATCGTTAAGGTGAACTTTATGCGGATTTGGACTAATCGTGATAGGATTAGATCAGTGTAAAACTTAAAAGTAGATCTAGGAGTCCAGGGGGTTCCTATTCCCACGAATGAGATACGCACAGTTGTGAGTATCATCACTACAGGTCTTAAACTTATCAAACATCATGTATGACTAAACAAATGGCTAATACATTATTCTTACTATCGGCTTGACCTCTTATTTATTATCTGTATTTCTGCTTGTGTGTGTTATTTGTCTCCTAGTTGTTATTTATGAGTCTCTCAGGCTGAAAACCCTTTGTTGCGTTAGATTAGGTTTAATTAGACTAACACGTAGAATTAAAATATTGATAGATATTTAAGTGTTAACGTTTCACTCTTAGTAATCGACACCTTATTTACCAACTAGCTTACCATCAACCGGGTAACTGCCCGTTATTGTTTGTTATAGGTAAAGTCAGCAAAATAAATATAAAACTTGATAAATAAATTACCTGTACTAAACGACATGTCACCCATCTATCTTTGTTTACATATACTTAATAAAATAAAAAAGGGAGTAACAATACCACACAGGCCTCCCTTTAGCCCAAAATAAAATATAAACATAACTATGCTACATCGCAACCACACAGTTCATATTTTGGTCTTTAGCTCAAACTCCGTATCATGCAAGATTTTAAATAAAGCAGGAAAGTACTTATTTAATAAAGTATAAGTGAAACACTTAAGCTATGATTCGCAGGATACACTACACATGCACATGCACCACATGTGTAGCTCATCCTATTAGTACATGCGTATCACGATATTCACCTATATTTTTGCATGCTAATGCAACTTGTCATTCTTCAGGAAGGACAGTTCTTACTTTACTGCTTCGTATTGCCAGTTTAGGAAACTTTTACTTTTAGAATTTATAAACCCTAATTAGGGTTTCGAAAACTTAAAATTTAAAAGTTCGTGACTTTGGTAACCAAAACCCTAAGTCACCATGTTTAGTTTTGAAAATTTTTTATTATGGATTTTCAATTAAAAATTTAATTTCCTAAATCATCTGGTTATGACTTAACCCCAGTTTCCATATTCAGGAATCCCAGGTTCTGAATTAGGTCAAACTGAATATTTCATCCATTTATGAAAACCACCTGCTTGGTTACCTTGATTCATGCCCATCGATTTCTTGATCCTATCTAGCTAGGATCCATAAAATCGGCCCACCTAGGGTTTGGATAAACCCTAGGTTGCCTTTCTTGTACATTAAGTTGTTACTTGCCATATGATTTAATTTGGTAACTTCTGGTTTCCAAATATGGGTTTAGAAAATTTTTGAAGTAAATTTTGCACTTTCCCAAAACTATCTAGAACACCAAATCATATTAGGTAAAACTACTTCCAAACAAGAATTAGGGTTTTCCCAGATTAAGGTTTTGTGATTAGCCTGCATTAGGGTTTCTTCCAGGTTTAAGTCGGGATACTCGTGTATCATTATAAAGTTGACAACTTTAGGGTTTAGAAAACCCTAAAGCTTCGAACTTTTTGTAATCAAAAACCTCAAACCTAATTTGATTACAAGAACATAGTTTTTGTAATCATGATAACACTAATTAGGAATTTGTATGTTTTATCATGGGAGAAAGTTATAATGTAAACACAACCGTAGATCAACAACCCGAAGGATAAAATCCTTGTGCATTATGATCATTGATAAAAACAATGCAAATCCTAATTAATTACAAGGGTGATTAAACCCTAGTTACCATTCAAACCCTAAAAACCGTAAATTGCATAAATCGACTCACACAACCTCATAAACAAATCAAAACATGATTATTATGGGAATATAAGCAATTACTAAGAATCCTAGTTTGGTTATATATGATTAGGGTGTCTCTGATACCACTGTAGGGTTTTAGTGGTCACCGTATGGTGTATAAAACATGAACAACGAAAAATAAACTCACAAACGCCATGCAGACCACACCCTAAGTCCAGATCTCCTTACTCGGATTATAACCTAAACTTAAACACATAAAAAGGGTGTTTATAGGATAGTTACCTTTTTCCAGGATCGCATAAGCTCCTACTGTACATTGTCTTTTGCTGCACGCATTGAATCGCCTCTTTCTTCTTGTTGTCACCTTGATCGACCCATGTAAGGGTTTGTGTAGGTCAATCGGCCCTTGGGTGGCATCAGGTATCCACTGGTTCTGCACAGGTAGAACTAGGTGTTAGTTTTGCGGATAAAAATTAATGTCGTATGTCCGGATTGAAACGCTTGTAATACGTGTGTACAAGAACGAAGAACTAACATACTTTTGTTAGCTATTTTCCCTATTCGACTTGCCCACAAGTCGATCTCCATAAACCCTAATTAGGGTTTTACTTGTTCTTGTTTATTGATTTCTTGTTTGGCTAGAAATCGCTAAGGTACGCATATCATTTAAATTCGGTTTATTATTACATGTATTATGATCCTTACTTCCGCTTGATGTTTACTTGTTTAATTTTATAATTATTATTATTAATAAACTCCAACAGTGGCATCAAGAGCCGTTAATACTGTATAATTAATTATCGAAACACATAAAATTGGATCTTAGTTGATTATTACATGTTATGGATTTCTAGGGTTTTAAAAACTATAAACCCTAATTTATTTTAATAGTGGGTCGATTACCCATATTTTTAGTTATTAGGTTTTGATTTTGTAAAATTTGTAGAAACCCTAGGATGCATGTAAGTTTTATGTGTAAATTAATGGATATTTGCTATATGCTATTAATTGATACGCGATATGACTTGATTATGGTTATAATAAGTATAATGTAGGAATCCATGAAAAATTCATGCTAGTTTTGTCATGGATTATGATATATTTGATATGATTATGATTATTTTGTGAATTACATGCTAATTATGCGATTTGATTTAATTAATTAGGGTTTTAGTAATAAAATTGTTAAGACTTGTTTAATTACTAAAAATTTAATTAATTATGAAATTGGAGAAGACCCCAAAAATCGTTATATTAAATCAATTATGTGTGTTATTGTATATATTCATCGTAGGACTTACGCGACCAATTATTGGTGTATGTGGTCCATTGGTAACTAGCTCGAAAACCAATGGGAGTCTTAGATCGATATATACATGTTTATTGATTTATTTTACATGTTCATTATTTATTTCATTTATTTGTTTTATTAAATTGCGTATTTATTTATATATGTTTATGACATGATAGTAAGCAAAAGGGTGATTTTCGAATTAAAACTATAAATTGGACTAAATAATGGTGAAATTTGTTTTGAGCTGTAAATCTTGAACTTTTAATTGATTGATCGCGACTGTACTAATAATGGTCGAACCGGTGGACTTGAATTGACAAACTGTGTGGTGGGGTCTAGTAGAAATAAGTTTTTTAAGAGCTTCGCGCCTACCTTTGTTTCCGCGCCCGCTTGTGCGTCAAGGAGAACTTACCGCAGTACAACCATTATCTATGTACGAAGCACTTAAGGCAATGTTGTAAGTTTCTCAACGCCTCAATTAAAACTTTGTAGATTTAAGCTTTATAAAGAAACTAACGAGTAACAGCGTTTTTTTTTTCTTTTATATATATATATATATATATATATATATATATATATATATATATATATATATATATATATATATATATATAAAACCTTATGATACAAAGATGAATGCATAACATCTTAATACATATTTTTGATTACACGCATCAAAATTTTTACCTTTTTATTTAAGTTATATGCCATCAAATGAAACGGAAACACCTGAAGTTGTAATTTATGTCAGGGTGTAACCTGGCTAGATTGCAATGGATGGGTAAACTACATAATTTCATTACTAGCAAATCAACTGATGTGATGGAATTATGTGAGTTTGCAGTTTCTTAAGTTGGTTAATTTAATTGAGTTGATAGTGAGAGCCGATCACTCAAGGCATAAAATGGGGATAAAACATGCTTACATTGCAACTATGGTTGGCAAATATGTAAATCCCATCCTTTCTAGGAATTGCAATCGAATATTGGCAATTGAGGCTCGACTCGTACCATATTGAATACCATCATCACTAGCAGATCAACTGATGTGATGAACCTATGTCAATTTAGATCCTAGTTTTTTAGTGAAAATTAAATGGTTATATGATTATGAACCATGGGTATTTAATTTTCTTGAAAATTTTATTATCAAAAATACTAAAATTGAATTTTGTAATTCTTTTCAATGTAATAATGCAATATTAAAACCATAAATGTGTTTTGGTCTTAAATTGGTAAATTGATCTAATTCTGCTTTCAAACATAATGTTTGATTGAGAAAAATTTACTGAAAAGACACAAAGTCTATTTTCCATGAGAGAAGAATGAGATTCAATCCTATTCCTTTTCATGATTAAGAAAGGTATGACAAGAACATTAAAATTGTCTATATTCTAATATATAACTCATAGCAATCTTTAATACTTAAAAATATTGCACATCTTATTTTTTCATAGAAATTTCATTACCCCTAATTTTGGTCAATGAATTATTCTATAACAAACATGACATTAAATATGAGTTATTAGAAGATAGACAGATTACCGCAAAATTGGTAAAAGGTAAGCTAGCATTTTTTTATCTAGTTGTTGTGCTTTAAAGGTGCTACATACCATTATGGGGGATAGTAGGCCTATTAAGGAAGAAGTTGCATGTCAAAACTCTTCAAGTTAATATCATTGATGAATAATCCATTATATACATAGTAGAATACACATTTTAGAACCCGAGTAATTATTACGTATGGGTTTTTCAAAAGGTGTAGGAAGTAAAAGCAAGCAAATTGTTTTCACTGGTTATGAAACACTTACAATGTTTTCAAATCCAGTGGGAACGTTGTGTTGTTTTACTGAATATGGAGTTATTGTTATGTTCTCTAATTCAGTGGGAGCTACAAGCTTTGATTCCTATTCCTATGTAATATCTCAGATTATCTTCAAGATAATTACTTTCCAATTGTAGACACTCATGTTTTTAGGATAGCCATGTGCGTTTCCTGATAAGACAAAGTAGTCTTGCATCTACTTGTTAATTCTATAACACAAATCATATTGAATCACATAAACAAACTTGTGTAATGTTGTTTATCTGCTACATGATATTGTTCCATGCACAAGTGGGAAAATTGTTTATTGTATGCAAAGGAACAATACATAGAAATATGATTATAGGATTATATTAATCGCAAGGTAAGAAATCTATGTTCTAATACGACTTATACATTTAATGTGTAAGATTATCTTATGTAGAACATGTGTCAAGATTATAACAAATCGGTCTCCATAAACCCTAATTAGGGTTTTACTTGTTCTTGTTCATTGATTTACTGTTTGGCTAGAAATCGCTAAGGTACGCATATCATTTAAATTCGGTTGATTATTACATGTATTATGATCCTTACTTCCGCTGTATTCTTTGATGTTTACTTGTTTAATTTTATAATTGTTATAATTAACAAACTGCAACACTAGGGCTAAGAACATGCACAAGTTAGGTGAGCACTAAAACGGGTAAGTTGGCAGAAAGTCTACTAGTCGATCGGTTATGGATTGGGAAGAGGGGAAGGATTTCAACCCAATTTAGGGTTAGAGTAGGAGTTAATGAATCCCTTAGGAAGCCTTTGTATTTATAGGCTTCATGGGATTATTCTATAATCCTTAAACTTGAAGAACAAGTTTACTAATACCCTCTGGGGAAACGAACAACTAAACACCCCTTGTTAGGGTTATGTTTTGTCTTTGTTATTAATTACCCTCTAATATTAATCCATGATGAATATTAGACTTTAGGTAATTACCGTTTAACCCCATTAATAAAAATATTGCCATATCTTCATTTCCAATGAAAATCCTTTGGGATTTTCATTTCCATTTCATTTCGTGAACTTGTTTCTTATTTTCACTTGTGTGTTCTGTTTAGTGTGCACCGATGTGATCCTTCAGCATTTCTGTGAAGGCAAGTGTGAAAGCAGTTGTGTTATTTGCACACAAATCCTTCATGATGAAATATATTAAGTGATAATCATAATTCTACAAAAATAATGATAATAGAGAGCATGGAATGAAACATATCAAAACAAAGAAATGATTATAAGTCTAATGCAAATATAAATATAATAATTAAAATATATATCAAACCGAACACGATGAATTATAGTGGTTCAACACAAAGCTACTATTCTCCCTACTCCATTCATCGAGCTTTCGACTAAAAAGTTACTTCACTAAGTCAACAACCTCCCTTCTCGGTGGAGAAAACCTTACATCGTCGCTTAAAAGTTTATTGATTTTATGCTAGATATCGAGTTCTTCTTCGGTTACAAACAAACCCGTTATGTTTTATGGCACAAACGTAACAAACCTATTACCCTTGTATTTTAATGTCATAATACACAAAACCTGTTACCCTTGTGTTTTAATACCTAAACACATAAACCATCTAACATCTAGTTTGGAATATAAGGAGTTATACAAGGTTTTGTATGGTGGTGATACATGATGTTGTATAATGATAATCCAAGACATGGTTGTTCAATTGATATGAATGAATTATTTAAACATCAAGAACTCTAAGCTTAAGATGGTTGATCTTCTGTTGATAAAGAAGCCTTCGATGGGTGAAGATGACAAGAGCTCTAATCTTGTTTGCGGTGGATCTTCATATGCAAGTGTGCTATTAGTAGATGAAACTGGAAATACTTAATCACTCCAAAATATATTTTAAACATTCTCAATCATTTTTTTCTTATAAAAGGTTTTTACAATCGCTGAATATATTACTCCAAAAACCGATTAAGTACATAAGATGTGAGTGAATCTCACATCTCAGCCATTGCATACATGGTAAAGCTTACATAAAAAGACAAAACTACCTCCATTAAGAAGGTTAACACAACTAACTACTAGAGTACATTTGACTCAAAATTGGACCAAATATAACTAACATCTAATTTGACCACGAATACTTATAACAAAAGCGTCAGAGAATGCTAGTTAATCTTCCATTAAATATGTGTGTTCATCATCATCGTCATATGGGTTACAATCATAATCATCTTTCCAACACTCATATAAACTCTTCTTCCCCGTTTCCCCTCCTCTCATTGAAGAGCTTTTACCCTTAGAAATTTTCGATGTCCTGAAAATCGTTGTTTCATTATCATCGCTTCCATGTCACTCTCTCTATCCTTATTAGTCAGTTCCCCTTCCTTATTTTTCCCTACCTTCGAACCAGTTTCTTCCCATTTCGCCCTAAGTAACCCAATATCCATGTTTGCAGTTAAATTATCCACCATTTCAGTTTGTTTATCATTTCCTTCTTTTCTCCTAACAAGTCATCAATATCAATCGTATTAAGTGCTTCAAAGTGCTTGCCTCAGGTCTAGTCGTTTCAAAACTCTTTTTTACCACTTGTACTCGCACCATTCTTGTTTTATATCGGTTGATACACTTGTTTGGTAGACTTAAACTGAACCTTAGGAACCATATGAATGCCACGAAAAGCTATTTTGGGAGCATGTTGAAACGCATCATCATTCTTGATGCTTTTCTTCTTAGGATCATTAACAACTCATTTCGGACATGCCATGTCATCATGACCAAAACAACTCATTTCGGACATGTCATGTCATCATGACCAAAACATCTCATTTCGGACATGTCATGTCATCATGACAAAATACCCCACACATTCCACACCTAAGTGGTTTCCAATCGTATTCCAACCCAAATGTTTGAAGCACCTCTCCATTACCATCCAAATTAGGAATAGCAATAATCATATTGTCCTTAAGCTCATGCTCATCTTTAATATCAATCAATGCATGGGTATAATTCAAATGCCCCCATAACTGGATGCACATAGAACTTGTATAAGAATCAAGCTTAATCGGATTACCAAGTCTAGTAGCATTCGGAGTCCAATTCTTCAATATTATAGGAATAAACCGAATGAACCATGGTCAATTCTCCAATACTCCGTTCATTTCAATCGATGCAAACTTAAAAAGAGTAGGCCATTTACATTCATCATGGCACAAACAACACCATACTTCCTTTATACGTTCCTCATGTTGTTCTGGACAATCGGAAACGCCGCTTTCTTGCCCACAAAATACCAATACAAACTAAATTCAAACCTCGTATGAACTTTTTAAAATCTATGATAAAGGAATTTGAACTACAACCATTTCATTAGTCAGTTTACCCGTATCCAATGCCTTAAAGTTAACTGATGAGGCGAAAAGTGTATCGCTTTTAAGGGGTCATTTAAGCCCAAATTCGAGATTATTTGATCAATTATTGCGCTAAATCGTTCCTTTTATCATTTTAGGTACTTTTGGAGAGAAATCTGGAAAAGGAAGCATTTTGGACGTTTTTGGAGCATAAAAGTGAAGAAAACGGCAGAGTCTCAAATTTCCTTGCTGGAACAGTACCTGACGGCGTCAAGCCTTTGTACATGACGACATCAAGAGTTACAAAAGAAGTGGAAGTGGAAAATACACGTGATGATCCAGAGTATTTTTAAGCTTATGACCTGACGGCGTCACCAAGGCCGTCAGGGTCCAACTACACATGACGGCCCAGAGTAAATTCCTACATGACGGCGTCACAAACAGATCTAGGCTATACGATTTTATCATGGCGGCTAGTTGACGACGTCACAACTTAACACATGACGCCGTCACGATGTAATATCTATATATAGTTTTCCAAATTTCATTCATTAGTGTGCAACTTTGAGGGAATAAACCCTAGTCCGAATTTTATCAGTTTTTCAAGGGTTCCAACCCCTTGATTCTTCCCTGTTCAATTGAAGATAAGTATTCATTCAAGTCATTCAATATGTCTATGTGTTGTGTGATTATATCTTACGCTTTTCTTCTCTTTAACATGCTAGGCTAGATTTTTCTTGTGTTTGCTTAGATGTAGTGAAACCTAGATGTTAATTATGGGTTGATTGTTTGTTTATAATTGTTACGGATGACTGTATTCGATGTTAGGCTTAAGAAAACTGGCAGACTTCCATTGGTAACTTGCTTGAACGTCTTAAGAAACATGATCGGAGGTGTACTACGATTTTTGGTTGTATTTAATGCGTAGGAGAATTCTAATGATCCCATGTTAGGAGCTTCTAACGGCTCGACATATGAGTGAAGTAGGATCCTATAGAGTTAGGGAATATTGTACACGACCCAACGACTAGTATTAAGGAATACGACCCGTCATCCATGCAATTGTAACAAGCTAATCAACCTGTAAAAGATATCTTGGGAGTAATGAAATCTAAGTAAACACAACTTTCCTCATTATTGTTTCCACCACATTAGTATAATAGTTTTATTTTCATAATAGTTTTATTTTCATTTCTTTTATTTTATTATTGATTGCATTAGTAGTTAATTGGGTTAGTTGGCTAGCAACTAATTCCGCCATCATAAAAATATAAAAATACAAAAAGAATTATCCCTCACCTCTAGACCTAGTTTAGTAGGCTTTCTAATACTAGCGACACTATTCCTGAGTTGAACGATCAATCCCCCGGTACTTGTCACTATATTATACTACAACGATCAGGTACACTGTCTGGTGGGGTTGTAAGCTTCTCAAGATCCCTTGAGAGGTAAAACCTGTTGCGAGGGTGCAATTCCCACGTATCATTAACCTTTCAACTACTTGATTCGTTAACCAATCTAGAAAAAGATCTAGGAGGAGGAATTATGGCTTCCTTTGCCCCGTTTGAATCCACAACCCAAGCTTCCTTCGTCATAATATTCTCCCCAAATACAGCCGAATTAGGTGTCGTATTTATGTTAGTCTCCACTTGTTGCACTTACGAATCAACAACCGTTTTAGGGAGCTCAACCGTATTCCTTCCAAGATTTAATGGTTTTCTGTCATATCCCAATAGCACGAGTCTTCTTTCTAGCATTTGATTTTGGATCATACGAACCTTTGCAGCTAGAGAATTGAAATTTTCATTGTTTATTCCGGTCACAAAAACATGCTCATCATAGAACATTATCAATTTTTGTTAGATATCGAAAGGTGTTGAGGATTATATGCTTTGACGATTTACGGTTACGAGTAACTTACGTGTTTATGTTATGATTAGAATAATTACCAAAATACACCAAGCAATCATGATCAATTTTGTTCCTGCCCCCAGAACAAAAAATGTCTTTTTTAGACCGGGGCAACTTGTACAATTGGACAACTGACGAGGTGTCACTTTCTGCAAGTGACAAGTGTCGCTTGTCTGTCAATTTTTT
Source organism: Artemisia argyi (assembly GCA_030686995.1). Taxonomy (NCBI): domain Eukaryota; kingdom Viridiplantae; phylum Streptophyta; class Magnoliopsida; order Asterales; family Asteraceae; genus Artemisia; species Artemisia argyi. The sequence continues at coordinate 28,308,865 of CM060693.1, forward strand.
TGGCAACTTGTGAAATTTTTGGGCAACAACCGTCATTTTTGGGCAACTGGGGACACTTGTCATCATATGGGTCGAGTTACCCAGTTGCCCGGTCTAAAAAAGATATTTTTGGATCTAGGGGCAGGAACCGAATTGACCGTGGTTGCCCGGTCTATTTTGGTAATTATCCGTGAAAGTTATTCGTTTACACTTTCTTCTCCCATTTTTGGTGAAACAAAAAGGTGGCCACTCCAAGCTCTCCACTACAATACCCGTTTAAACTTCTATCTCCCAAAAAGGTGGGCACTTTGAGTTTTTATAACACTACCCGTTTAAACTTCATTATCCCTAAAAAGTCGAGCTTGCTACTATACTATCCGTTTAGACTTCTTACTTCTCCATTTAAACAGCTTCGAGCTTTATACTCCCCAATCTCATTACTCCTTCATGATTATTGCTTTCCCTTGTTTATTGTCATTCGTTGTTATTCGTTGTTAGTGAATCCATGGATCAAATTCTTATAAAGGCTTAACCCACATTAAATGTTAGCTTTGTGCAACATAGAATATTGATAATGAAAGAAAGGGAGCAACATAATATGGAGGAAAGACCCATAACTAAAGGCATTCGGGAATTAAACTATGTTGGAGAACAGTTAGGGTTCCTAAACTAAGATAAGCTCTTAATGAGAATAAATGTTATGAAGTATAACCAAAGTATAATCATGACAAAGTATGTTGGAGACTAGCCACATATAATCCTTATTTTAAATCTATAACCTAAAGGATCAAACAATGGAAAAACAACGAAGTGAGTTAAGTGACTAATAAAAGGTTATTGCAAAACGCTTAAGGGTCACAACTTGACTGACATCCTAATGTATAATTGTTCAACAAATCACACCAACTTTATCACATAAGAACGAATTTTGTTAGTAGACCCATCATTATTATAGGAATGACATCTTTCTAGTTGTCATTGGGAGAGGTAGTTCTAGATGATTTTGGATTCTACCAAAGATGATGTTTTGGATTCGGGTAGACTTTCGTCAAGGGTTACTTTGAGATATTCTTCAATCCTCAATTTTTTTAAGTACTATGTATGCTTTTCCTTGTTGGGGGGGGGGGGGGGGGGGGGGTATCATAGGAAGACACCTTCGTAAGACTTCGGGCCGAACATTGGGAGGTTTTGTTTGGTGTTAATGATAATTTGCTAATAATACATGGTCTAAACATTGTTATTAGAAGAAAATTTTCATGTCATGTTATGTATATAAGTATACATATATCATTAATAGCATGCCATAATATAGACTCAGAAAGAGTTTTAATACAAGAAAAATCCTAGTAAAAAAATACAATAAGCACCTAGACGTGAATAAAAATGATTTCCTATTACCAGCATGTGTTGGATTAACCTATGTGTTAAACTAAGGTTTTGGGTAAAAGGGTTACCTCTGGTAAAATATTATTACTCAAAATAAAAAAATAAAAAAATAAAAAAATAAAATAAAAAAAAAGTACAAAAATGTGGTTGAATCCCACACCTCAGCCTAAAGAAGGCAAACCAAAATCCCCAACAAGGATGGTTTAGATTAAATCGTTAACACCGATAATCTATTCATTGTATGTTTCAAAATAAAATAAAATGTGCATGTTGTCCTATTGTGAGTGAATTTCTTTAACGATTTTGTGACTATAGTTTTAAAGTTCTGGTTTTGGATAATCATAGACTTCATTTAGTTAGTGCCTAATATCCACATAGTGGGAGGGTGTGAGAGACTATTCTATCAATAATGCAATCAATTTTTAATCTCAAATTTGGGATAATTGATGAGTGAATGGTTTTGTTGTGTGTGATTGTGTAGTTATAAACTTTGAGTATAATGGTTGTAAGGATTGGATGTTCTTAAACTAATTGTCACTATCAAGAGTGAAGTATAGTTACAACGTTTAAGTGCAATGGTTGATGTGTTTCTTGTAAGGTTTGATTATAATCGATATAGTTAAGGATTGAAGGTTTCTTAACTAATTACCACTATCAAGAGTAAAATGTGGTTATTAAGTGAGTGCTATGGTTAAAGGATTGGTGATGCATAAATAAAGTTTCCATAACACACAAAGAATTATTCAGTAGTGAGTGCTATGAATTTCTTTAGAAAATCCTAACCCTTCAGCAAGAAAACATTAACACGAGTACATATGGAAATAATGCTGTTGTAAGTAAACGGATGAGTATGGTGCATAATTTACAGCATAGGATTATTAGCCATTTCTCAGATTTAGTAGATACAAAATAACATAAAAATATAATGGCTTAGTTTTAGATCCCGACATATCTCGTAAATTTGCATTATTGCAAGCATGCTTTTAATTGGTACGGGGACATGCAGTCAGAGTATGTGAATTGAATGAACCCTATGCATTTCTTCAATAACTTCCAACAAAACAAACCTAACCCTAACCCTAACCCTAAAACCTACATTTTTCAATGTTTATGTTTTTATATATATATCTATATAAACTATACAAAATTTGGTATATAAAATGCACTTTGTCTAGCTTCGAGGCGACACGAGCTCTTCCCCATCTCTCTTCCACCACCCACCACCTTCCTCTTGGAAAACTATAAAACTTTACCTCTGGATTCTCGTGTTGTTTTCTTCCCATAATGCCCCTTATTGCCAACCTTAAACTACCAATAAGCCATCCTTAATTTTGTCTTGCTAATTTTACAACAAAAAAAATATTTCCCTAGCTTGTTTGTTCTTGAATGATTTTAGATCCTTAAAACAAGCTTCAAGTGCAAATCAATTTGGATCGTTAAAATTAGATCCTTTAGCCATAAAAATAAAATCTAAATTCTAGCTTGTTCTTTTGGAAGGATTTGTTTATTTTTGCTTCTTATCTTGTGATTTTTTAGTACTGATAAGTTTTTTTTTTTTTTTTTTTTTTTTTTTTTTTTTTTTTTTTTTTAAGCAAATTTTATTAAGGGAGGCTCAAAGGAATAGCCTAAGAAACAAATTTAACGTTATACTAATGTTTCGAAAATCGGTTTTAAACATCACCTGGGATTAATTAGCTTTAGATTGTTTGTATAATTTTACGTAGCGTTGGACCCGTATAAACTTCCTTCGTGAAGTAAGGCCGGGTTTAATAGAACCCACGCGTTCAAGCCCCCACGTGTCGACTTATAAAACCCCTCCACCACAGGTGCGTTGTTAGTGATGAAATGGGAGAGCTCAGTCGATAGACCGCCGACTTGAGAAGTTGGTTGTTTAGTGTGTGAGAGATGTGACTTTGATTTTTGTGGGTATATTTGTTTATAAATGAGATATGCTTTGATGTTGATATACTGATTGTATTATTACACTATGTTGATAGTAATGTTGATAGTGGAGTAAAAAATTAATGTGACGCTAAGCTGGCATTAGTGATGTTGATCACGACCATACCTAGTCTAAAGGACGTAAAGCTAAGTTAAAACTTAAAACAAAATTAAGAATCACTAAAAACAAATTAACATCCTAGGCGTTGCAATTTAAAACAACAAATCTAGGAGAACAACACAAATCCATAATCGAAACATTTGAAAGATTTGTACCTATTCTTCGATTTAGATTGAGTTACATATTTCACATGTATAACATGTATGCTTGTGGCTAGAAAAGAATCATCATATCAAAGATGGAGATACCGATCAATATCTGCTGTAATTTACACCGCCGAGGCAAGATATATAACCGACAAAGTCATAAGCCTCTTACACACCGGATAGATTGCATTAGCGATCCAAAATCTGCTTGTAATAACCATCAGGCTGTAAGCTCTTTTGCCCAACAACTTGTTGGTGTTTATAATATAATGTTGATTTTAAAGAATCAAATTTATAATTTCCAAAATCATGGAACATATGATATGCATGGAGCAGTCACATTCCATCGAATGTTGCCGCATATCCTGAAATGTCGATCTCTACACACACATGTATGTCTATATCTAAATATAGTTCATTTTCTGAACCTTAAATTAAAAATGTGAGTAACATTATTGATTGATTAATTTATCAAGTTAGAAGTCCTAATTAATGGCCGGTGGTAAATCCCCACCACCACCTTTCCCCAAAGAAACACGTACTATACAAAAAAGAATCTTCATCCCTGACTCACTGACAGTCCACAGCAGTTGAATATTTAGTCAGTTTCACACAGATATGTTTTTCTTTCTTTCTATTTTTAATTTATATTCTTCTTATGCTTCTATGGTAGCTGCTGCTTTTTTACCTCTTTTTTTTTTGCAATTTAAAATCCCATTTTGTTCTTCAGTTTCTCCTACAATTTGTCAGTGTTTCTTAGCTGATACTTCCACCTACATCTACACTACTTTTAAAGAAGTTTAGAAAAAAAATAAAAATAATAATAATTGTCAATATTTTCTTAACATGTAATGATGTAGACGACAAATAAAAAATACGAATGTTGAGAAATAGAAAAAGAAATATTATTTTCCCATATCCATCTTCTTAACTTAATATTTCTTCTGTCCAAAATTATTGCTCAACAAGATTCACACAATTTAAAAAGAGTGAGAACATCACATTATTCAACCAATCAAATTTTACTTTTATTTTTTCAGTCTTTTTTGATTGGTTAAAAAAAAGAAAACGATTATTCTAGAATATATCGAATAAGAAAGATAAATAATTTAAAGACGAAAAAACATATTTTTCTAAAGGGAGATGATATCTCTACATAGAAATTTACTTCATACACATAATTTTAGTGAGGCTCACATAACTTTTATTTGTAAAATTTATGTGGGTCCCACTAAATTTATGTGTATGAAGTAAATTCTTATGTGGAGATATCACTACCTTTTTCCGAAATATGTAGGTCAATCATTCATAAACTTATAGAGCAAATTCATTTCCTTGCAGTGAGATGATTTACGTGTATCTATCAGTACGATAAAATAGACAGTCTACAAAAATCAAAACGGACCCGAAAGAATTCGATTCAAATTGATCCAATTATATATATACTAAACCCCAAGAGGTTACTGTAGCAACCACTGTAGTTGCTACAGTGGACGCTACAGTTTTTTTTTTTTTTTTTTTTTAGTATTAACGGTCGTTAGTTATTTAACGGCTGTTAACTAACGACTGTTATTTTTAACATTTTTTCAAAAAATTTGTTCGCACTTTGACCTTCATCTCAGCGGTTCATTGCAAATTTAGTCCTCACATAATTTACATAAATGGTCCTTCATGTTATACATTAATTGCAAAGTCAGTCCTAGGTAACTAACTTCACGTTAAGTAGCTAACAGCAACAAAAAATGCTTTTAACGCAATTACCATAACCCAAAGCCGTTAAATATTTGCAACAACAAACAAAACTTAACCGACACCCAATAACTACTTAAAAAAATATATAAACTATTTCTCTCTTTTTTTTACAACCAACGCATAACACCAAACTACTATTTAAAAAACCCGCCGCAACGCGCGGGTTACTAAACTCGTATATACTAAACCCCAAGAGGTTACTGTAGCAAGCACTGTGTTTGCTACAGTGCTTGCTACAGTATCATTTTTTTTTTTTTTTTTTTTTTAGTATTAACGGTCGTTAGTTATTTAACGACTGTTATCTTTAACATTATTTCAAAAAGTTTGTACGCACTTTGACCTTCATCTCAGCGGTTCATTGCAAATTTAGTCCTCACATAATTTACATAAATGGTCTTTCATGTTATATATTAATTGCAAAGTCAGTTCTAGATAACTAACTTCACGTTAAGTAGCTAACGGTAACAAAAAATGCTTTTAAAGCAATTACCATAACCCAAAGCCATTAAATATTTGCAACCACAAACAAAACTTAACCGACACCCAATAACTACTTAAAAAAATATATAAACTATTTTTTTCTTTTTTTTACAACCAACGCATAACACCAAACTACTATTTAAAAACCCGCCGCAACGCGCGGGTTAGTAAACTCGTTTAAACTAGCTAGTAAGTATTATGATTTATGAATATAAAATGGTTGGAAAAGGTGGCGAGAGACGTGGGTCCTTGCCTCCTTGTTTTGGAGCACTTCAGTCAACTCTCTCATTTTTTAATCACTATTATAATGTTTTAAAGAAGTATTTCTGACAAAATTCACATTTCTCTACAACCAACTTTGACAGTAAACGTGTGATTAAATTCATTAACAATGTCACGAAGCAGTACATAAATTGCCTTTAACCCTTTAATTATTCATCTTTTTTAGTTTTATTACCTTTACAGATTCTCTGTGTTTCTTACTTTATACATGAATAATGCCAAATTATAAAACCTGACTGTATGCAAAAACGAGGGAAACTAATGTATTTGTGGCATAAAAGAGTACGGAGTGACTAGTTTGACCATTCTTTAAATAAACGTTAGATAGCCGGCAATGCTTGTAGGCGCATCATGACTTCAAAGAATGATCAATTGATCGATTACCGGAACTTATTGATAGTTAAAGGTTTGGCTTATAAAGTATGACGGCCTCAATGACGTACTATTATTGCAATGTTTTTGAACACATTACGTTCTTTGGGGGTTTCTACAGACGTTTATAACGTACGACGGCCTCGCTCAATGACTATTGCATTGTTGTTGAACACTATTGCATTGGTGTCGTTTCAGATAGGTTTTAGTTCAAATTTCCTTTGCATGCTTGTTAGTATGTTTGAATGGAGTGTAGGTTTATATATGTATGATAGTCAAGACATTGTGACAAGGTTATATATTGCTTCTAAGATTGGTATCCCTATGATGCTAGATTCTTATACGAATACCATGTGTTTGGAGTCATGGGGCGGAGTAGCTATGCGAAAGCTTTGATTGAAATTAATGTATCTAATGAATTTAGAGATACGTTAGTGTTGGTTGTTCCAAAGCTTGAAGGGATCAGGTATACAAAAGAAACTATCCGTATTGAGTACTAGTGGGTATCATCTCAGTGTAGTACTTGTTTGCTATATGGTCATTTGAATGACGATTGTTCCAAAGCAGCCCCTAAACGTATGGTGAATGTGATGGGTAACAACAAGGATATTAATTCGGGTGTATCTAAGAGGCTTTCTAATTATGGATTTATTGTTTTGAAGCGTAAAGGAGGCAATACTAAGAAGTTCAATGCTATTTAAATGAACAAATTTGAGTATAGGCTTGTTGCTTCAAAGAATACCAAGGCTTCTCCCTCTAAAGACAACACAAATGAGGCGTCTACGTCTAAACAACCTATTAAGGACGCTAAAGTGGAGAACACCTCTAATGCATTTGTTGTTCTTAGTGATTTTTTTTTGGTAAAGTGAAGTAATCCTGCATCCTGGTAAATATATTAAAACCCAAAACGTTTAAGTACAAATGAAATGTGGCTGAAGTACCACATTAACCTCAAGCTTAAACAGCTTGATAGACAAAATCCTAGAGCTTATGACATGCCAACAGCTCATAACAACTCTAGAATAAAAAAAAATGAACCTAGAATAAGAACTAAGCAAAACAAGCTAACCAACTGCTGCCGTGAATGATGAACTACCATCAGTAGTAGAGTTAGGAAATAAATTAGTCGATTCATCAAACACGTTTTCAACAAAATCTTCACCACCGCCTTCATCAGTAGCCAAAGCAGCATATGGATTTGACGTAGCTATATCGCTTTCCTTAGAGGATAAACCTTTAGAGTTCAACATAGATGACGATTTAGGCACACTATTCCTATTAGTAGCTCCCTTGTTTGGCTCACTAGTAGTCTTCTTAGGCTCATACCTGAGATTCGATTTGACTGAAATACCAACCTGACTCACATTACTAGACTGGGCTTTACCCTTCTTCTTCTTCTTATGATATACCTTTTGGAAACCATCATTAAGAGGCTCTGCAGGAGTAGTGACACTGGGAGTAGAAACAACAGGAGGACTGACCACAATTTTAGGACAATGATCCTGGGTATGCCCAAAAATCTTACATGAAGTACACCTTGGAGGCCTCCATTCATACTCGACTCGGATAGTTTCTTTAGTAAACCCATCCCCTATAAGAGAGGGGACACCAATAGTAATAACCTCTACGAGCTCAGCCTCAGAACAAACCTCGATTAAGCACCGAGCAAAACTACTTCTACCTTAAGAATCCTTACACATAGAGCTAGTATACGAATCAAGCATAATAGGTTTACCAAGAAATGAAGCAATCAAGCTAATACCATCATCTTCAAAAACTTGAATAGGCACATCATCTAATTTAACCTATACCGGAATACGGGTCAACTCTTCCTTACATAATCTAGTATCAATTGACCATTTCTTGAGAATGATCGGTGATTTGCGTATCAACCAAGGGCCATCTTCCAATACTGCTTTTAAACCAGCCTGCGTATCAAATTTGAAAAAGATAAAACCTTTTGCATTCATCATAATCTTTTTCAAACCATATTTAGCCCAATTATTTCTAACATAGTATTCAACCACTGGAAACGCCATTCTATTACCAATAAAGTAAGCATATAGAGTGTATTCAAGACGTGCACTAACCTTTTCGACCACTCTACGTGGAATAGAAACATTAACTCCTTCACAAACTGAATCAATAGCCAAAGCACTCACCGTAGTATTTGGATTGGCATCCACATTTACACCATTGGGCGTTGGAACTTTGACACTATCTCCAGAATTAGAAGTAATAACATTAGCCTTCCTTTCTATCTCGTAAGCCTCAAACAATCCATACATAGCGTCATGCACATGTGAACGAGTAGCACTATCCAAATTAGACCATTTTGGATATTTTCCGGCTTCAATCTCCTTAAGGAATAAATCAATATCCAAACATGATTTCAGCGAGACCCCAAACACCAATTCAATAAAATCATGCTTACTTTCGAGAGTGTTCAAAGGAGACACATGTGTTACTGTCGACCCAGCGTTAGGATTGCTAGGAGGAACATTAGCATTAACCTTATTAGCATCAAGAAACTCTTGAAACGACTCAGGTTGTGAAGCGTCATTACTGCCCGCGTTAGAGGAAACTTTAACACCATCACCGTGAGGCAGGTTTGCATCAATTGAAACTGTATCAACAGTTGCAGGAGGGATACTCCTAACTAACGAATCAAGTGTAGGCTTTACAAAGCAGGGTTACTAGTGAGGACAGGTGTACTAGTATCCTTCATGGTAGCATGTCTTCGAGACTTATTATTTTTCCTCACAGTCACATTTGACAACAATTGCGTATTCTCCTCTCCCGTACCAACTTCCTCCATAATCAACTAAAAAAGAAAACCAGAAAAACCCTAAGAATAACCAACGATCGCAAAAAGAAAACCAGAAGAACTACGTCTATCTTCAAACCGATGGCCTCAACAAAGTCAAGGCATGATTTAAATACCCATATAGATCAACCGACTTTTATATTGTAGATAATCACAAGAAAAAAAGGGAACAGCAGATCGAAAACCTAAAAAACCCTAAAACAGCGATTCACAAGAAACCCTAAAAAAATCTATAACCTAATCAAATCAAGTCTAAATCCCGATAAAAATAATGTTAAAGATTAGATTAAACGAAGCTAATCAACCAGAAACACGATCGTTAAAGGAATTAGAAGCAGGATTGAAGATTAAGCAACGATTGGAGAGAGTTTAGGGTTAAGAAAATAAATTGCCATTGGCACCAGAGGAGGAGTGGGTTTTTTTTTTTTCTTTTTTTTTTTTTTTTTTTTTTTCTTTTTTTGTTCTTAGTGATTTCGATGAAGGAGTTACTATTAATATTGCACCTAGTGGTAATGCCCCTTCTACCAACGCGAATATTGTTACTACTATTGATGGAGGACACGTGAAAAGCACCCGAAGTGGTAATGTCCCTTCAAACACCACAAGTATTGCTACTACTGTTGATGGTAATGTCCCTACACCCTTGGTTGGTATGGAATCTGGTAGTCCAAGTACTACACCTTTAGTTGCACGGATTAATGAACAGGAAAGTCAGATACTTGATGGGAAGCTTGTGCTAGTGAGTGATGATGATAGGAAGCCGCTAAAACCTTGTAAATCAACACTTCCTATTTCTAAATAAGCTGTTGAGCCGGATAATACGGATAGTGATGATGAGGTTGAGGAGGTTTTTGATGAAACTACCAGCTTTTTGGCATCTACGAGTTCAAAAGCTGCTAAAAGTGGCAGTGGGGGGTCAATAAAAGTGTGCATGAAAAATGGAGGGGGTATTATGATGAAGACCCATATGATGATGATGACTTTTATGATTGTGTCCTACTTAATGATCTAAAAAAGTTCGCAAAAGATTATGGTATTAGTCTTTGTGGTCAAGTTAGATAAAGTTTTATAGGTCACATAAGTTTGGCATGTCACTCTTATGTTCGGCTAGGTTCGAAGCACATTAGGTGTATTTGTTTTTGCCTGTTTATGGGCTAAGATGTGGAATTCACTCATATTCGTTGTACTTAATTGTTTTTTGGTGTAATAATATTTACCGGAGAAACTCTTTACCCAAAAAAATAAAAAATAAAATGAGATATCTTTATTATCTCAATTCACATTTATATAAACCGTGAAAAGAAAACTCTGTTTCAATTAACATATTTGTTGCGTTAGTTTATCGAAGCACGGTTTTGGTTGTATGTATTTGGATGTCATACATTGTTTTACTATGATCAAGCATGATCATTAGTTTACTAAATAATATGACTAGTACGTATTTCACAGAAAAAAAAAAGCAATAGCCATGAGTGGTGTGAATTTAGGTTTGTCTTTGATTAAAGTGATCATGTTTTATGGGCTTGATTTGTTTATTAATGTAGGAACCTATATGTTGAAGAAACAAATAAACATCGGCTACTTGATCCCGTATAATAGGAATTTGATCTTCAAATGTTTTAGGCAATCTTCTCGTTGGGCAATGCAACTCTGTAACATGATATAGGCTAAAGATAGCCTAGGAGACTTAGCTCATTGATCAAACCTAAAAAAGGCGTGTGTTCTCTAAAGCTTAAAACAACATATATTCCTATATTTTAAGTAATTAATTTATATCAACACTCTTAAAATATACCATTTACAGTATGTGATAATAACTTATTTTTAATGAAATTTCTTTTCACAAATGATCTTGAGTACAATTAGGATCAATTGGTCTTGTAATATCTTTGTAAAATTTATAGTTTCTTGCTAGTTTTAATAAAATCCTGTTGTCTTTCAAAAGATGTAACATTAAAATGCTCAAGCTATTATATTTTGCAACATAAAAACTCAATTTATGATGATGTTTACACGTAAATACAGTGGTCAATCGGCTTGTGGCTTTGCGTGGGTTCTTTTACCCAATTTACTTGCATAAAAAGAAAGAAAGAAAAAAAAAAAAAAAAAAAAAAGTTTTAATCTAAACCACATTCACGAAATGGATTTGAAATGCATTTCTTACTATAAATACTGAAAGTGGTGCCATCGATAAAGACCTAGACGTCAAATTAATGAAGATGCTCCATTTTAGACATGGGTGTTATGTGATCTCATAGGCGTTGAGGTGTTTTGTAACCTTTTTTGAAGCGCTTGTCTGGTGTTTGGGTGCAACCTTTTTGAAGTTACGATTACACATTTTGGAACGGTTTCTTTTGGTAAATATTGTATGCATGACAACTGAGTTTCAACTTCAAAATTTAAATGAAAATGATTTTCTATTGACTCGTCTCGTTCAATCACTATGCTAATTGTCATATTTAACCTAGCATACTCGATCATGGTTGGTATTTTGGTCCTTAACGATACAGTAGAAGTAGAAGTAGAAGTTAGGCCTCAACACGACGTTGTTCTTGTGAATTTTAGAGTGGTATTTGGGAGCATGTCGACTCCAAGTGAACTTTCAAAGATTGATGAACCTTTTATTGTGTTATCTTTCGTAACAACAATATATTTATATGAACAATCGATCTAACCAAGTTTCCAATTTAAATGGGCCTTTCTAGACCTGCATGAAATATAGTTGAAGGAATTGAGCTGGACATCATTGATAAATCAAGCTCCTTAGTGGCCGTGTGAGGGAGAAAGACTTTATAATTTCCAGACCCAAAGTTGTTTTCACAACAGTATCAAAGTAAGCCACATGACTAGCTGGTAAGGACACCCGATACATGAATTGAATATATGTGGTTGCTGAGATCTTTCACCGACTTTGTCCCAAGTTTCGGTTGGTACTTAACAAAAACAAAAAGAGGCTTGCTTCCGTTTCACTGTCTTTATCATGACACGGCATCTTAGAGAATTTTGGCTTGCAATTCCGTTTCACTCTTTATCGGAACAAGGTTTGTTTTGACCTTAAGCCACCTCGTAAAGACTTGCTGCCTAAGAAATCAAGACAGTACTTTCCTTTTGTTGGCTTTCACATAGGAATTGCAAGCTACGTTGGTATGACTGGATATTAGATCCTAAAAGTATGTCACAACTATGTGTAGAATATTTTCTTGGTTTTAGTTTCTTGCCAGATCCTTTTAATAAAACTCCGCCGTTCAAAAAAAATAACTTAAACTTTACGATGATGTTTCAGTTAGGGTTTCATTATTATAAAACATTCGCAGTCCGACACAATGCCACATACAGAAAAAGAGATATCCTAACCCTTTGTAAACATAGACCGGTCACATTTATGGACTTAGCAACACTAATTTTATGTGTACGTGCACTTATTTTATCTTTGTTCAATTGTGCTAATGAGCTAAGTCTCGCAAACAACACAAATGATACAAGGCTCATCTTTAAAAAATTTACATTTTACCTTACTACAAATTCTGAAGTCAAACATTAGGTCTTGACCGACATTAATTTCTACATATGTTGAAATAGTAATAAAAAATAAAACAAAAAGGAAAATAAAAGACTGTCAAAAGAATTTACTTTGACTGATCAAACCAGTAAGTGGAAGACAGAAGGCAGCAAATTAAAAAATTACTACTAAATTAAATTAAGAGGCTAAGTAGCAACTAATTACTGTAACCCAACAAAGTTATTATTTTTTGTTGTTTCACAATTTACTTTTTTGACGAGTGCATTTCCCAATTACTTGGTCAACAGATTTCTACTTGGTTTCCACAATACCTCTCTCTCATCTCTTAATTATTTTTAACTTAATTCCAGTCCATAAAACAAATCTGAATTTTCTATACTTATTATATTCAATATTTACTTAAACTAAATTTCGTAAGTTTTACTCAATAACTTGTGCTACATGATCATAAATATTCTTAAATTTAGAACACCTGCAGCATCGCACGGGGATCAACATCCTCCTTATAATTTTAATATATTTTTACTTGTTAGTTTTGAGTATATTTAGATTTGATTAGGGGATTGGCAATGCATGCGGGGAGGCTCGGTGCGGCATCCCCACCGCACGGGAACACCGCCGCCCTCCCCATCCTACCGCACGGGAGAGGCATTTTTCGGGGAAGCTTACCGAGCTTGTTTTGAACGTTGGAAATCAAAAAAGGGACGTTGGGAGAGGGCAACGGCTAGTTTCTTTTGTTGTGTATATATATACTTTGAAACATTGACAAAACATAAAAAAAAAAAAAAACCAAACAACAACCGATCTAAAAAAAAAAAAAAATTCCGGTTCCAAAAAAAAAAAACATCCGATTCAAAAATAATATCCGTTTCAACCGCAAGTTTATGGAGCACAAAAAAATTGGTTCGATTTTTTTTCTAGATGAGCCGTTCGAGTGGTCTAACGATACTAGTCTCGAATTTTTTGCCGACGCAATTGACGAAGATGAAGAAGATACGGCTGGGTCGACACGAAAATCAGTGAAACGCAATCGGAGGTGGACGATGAAGTTTAGTTTTTTAGTATTATGTAATGGTATTTTATGTTTTTTAATAATATTATGTAATGTTTATTTTAATTTTAATGAATTTTAGTTTTTAATAAATTTTAATAGAATTTAAAAAAGAAAAAGGAAAAAAAAAAAAGTGAGTGAAGGGTGAGGGGTGTGCCGCCAACAAAAAGTGAGTGAGTGAAGGGAAAAGTGGGAGGGTGATGTGGCATAAGAGGATTGGTTGTTTGTGAGTGAAGGGTGATGGGGTAAGGGGTGCATTGCCAACCCCCTTACTTAAGGAATTCTAAGATTTAGACAACTAATTAATAATCTTTTATGCACATACAGACGCATATATATAGTCCAATAAGATGATTTAGATAGTGTGGGAATGCTGGACTTTGGGGTGTCAAGTTTTTACAAGTACGAGGTGTTTAGTGAGTTCCAATACACTTCAAGTTGGATTAGAATAGATCGAGTGTGAGAGAGGTAGAAAAGATCTCTTAAAAAATTTATCAAGAGAAATAGATATTTTACAATAAATATCTTATCTTTTTTAGAGTTCAACAATTTTAGCCATGTCTTTACAAATTTTAGGTTAAGATTTTGAGTCTTTGTGAAAACAATACTCATGAGTTTGTTTGTTTAGGAAAAAATAATGAAGATTGAATTCATAGAGATGAACAAGTAGCAACCTAAACTATTTTTCACAGGATTTGACACTTATAGAATCAAGGCTGTCAAGATCCATACCCTATTTGAGATCATTTTTGTTTTTGCAAAATTAAAATCGTAAGATCAGATAAAGATAGTAAGATCCTACTATTTGTTATTTTATTGATAATTCGGTTTTATAATCCTACTCATCATTTAAGATAATCTTACAAAAATGTTAAAGTTCAAATTTCAATACAATAATGAAATCTCATTAAATAATTTATATATAAAAAGTTTCCTACATATCAAATGACAAATTTCGTCTTCACATGTTTTAAAAATAAATAGATGTAACTAATACTTTAATTAACAAAAAAATTAAACCCATTTTTTTATAATTTAAATATCTCATGAACTATTAATCATTAAACAAAATAAATTATAACGGCGCGATAAACATTTTATTAGTTTTCAAAAGACGTGTACTTTCATATACTTTTGACAAATTTTTTTCATTTTTCTTATATTTTTTTTTTCAATGTTGAAATTTGCATGACCATAATACATGTGATTTAACACTAATATGGTAGTTTGAACACTAAACAAATATAACAAAATTGGCTTAAGTATTTTTGTATAAAGCAAAGACTTTACCCATTTTTTGCAATGAAAAAAACACTCATCCATGGTTTTCCAACCATAATAATATATTGTATTATTTACAAAACTTTTATAATCATATGTGAAAAACTCACATGTGGTTAAAACCATATGTAATTTTATGCTTTTTATCTAGTTTATTTGACAAATTAACTGCACTAATATATAATTCGAAATATAATGTGCTATATATAGTTAAAAAGTTGTAAGTTTCTAGTTTCCTTATTGAAAAACAATGAAACTTTTATAATTTTGTAAAAAAAATATGTTTATTTTACTACATGTCTAAATATTTAAATATTTATATTAGTGTTAAATCACATGTTATTTTGTAATTTATTTTATTTAAATATTAACGATATAAAAGATATTAATTTTTGAAAAGAAAGGGATGACAATGAGTTTTTTTATATTTAATTTAAAATAAATGATTATGATTGATCACTTGTTATGCAAAAAATTTTTGGTATGTAATTAAATAATATGTGCTTTATTAGTTAAACAAGAAAATATTGATTTTTCAATCATTATCTTAAAGATTTCGCAGGGTAGCAAAATAAGTCATAAACCTATCAAAACACGTGATTCGTATAGCCGAAAATCCAATACATATGCCACCAATCTACAATATGTAATGGTGCATTAACTTGATTTCCTCATGCAAATCAAAAATTAGTTTTTCAAAATGTTTGTCATAGTATTAACTTCAGAAAAATCATTATGTATTTTAACTAGGAGGGTGTAAATGAGAACAATGGACTATAATCGTTTCTGTCATTTAACTGGAAAAAATAAAAGCAAGATTGGACTGTAAGATCGGATCGTTGGTCGATCTTGCACACAATTTTATGATCGTATGCACGATCTTACAATCCATACGATTTTATACCGATCCTAGTAGTTTTTTTCTTGTGGGAAAATATCTTATGATCTGACTTAAGATCTAGACACACATGTATGGAATGTTTAATGTATTATTTATTGATATATTTAATTTTAATAATCTACTATTCATTTGATTTGGTAGTCGACGCTAGAGTAATGAGATTTGCAGTGTTTAACAAATTGCAACTTTGAAATGCGGTTTGTAGCTAAATTAACATTTTATTTATTTTTGGAACACCGAAAAATATATTGAAAGAGCATAGCAAAAAGCTAAGCCAAAATAATTAATTATAAAGGAATGGAAAGAGTGTTACACGGTTAAAAAATCCACTCAAACCAATTAATCATTACTTTTCTAAACCTATTCGAAATCCAATTGAATGGTGAGAATCTAAATATCATGGATGATGAGACTTTTCTTTGGTTTCTTGATCGCAAAAGCAGAGTCGTTTATAAACCGCCAGATAATTCAAATTGTGGAAAGAATCACAGCCTCAAACACGTTCGTGAGTTTAGGCGAGAAGCTTGCATGGTTTGCAAGTGAAAAAAATGTCACTTATGCTGCCAAAGTAACATATATTTTGCACTTGTAGTAAACTATATGCTACATGAAACCTGAGCTAGTGTATGTAGTTGTGTCAAAGAAGTCGGATGCTACTAAGGAGAAAATCACCAAAGAGGTAAGTACAAGTGGGATGAATGTTGCTACATCAAGCCCATTTGATGCTCTTGATATGGATGATACTTATGAGAATGGTATTTCTTGTTCTACTCCTATTGCTGAGAAAATTGGGAAGCTTGAAAAGCTAATTATTGATGGGAAAGCTACTCTTGTGGATGATGATGACAATCCTCTTAAAAATGTTGATTATCTTGGTTACCATGATTGTGAAGATGATGTTGAATCTGTTGATAACGATATGGCTAATTTTTTAGCATATGGTAAGCCTGTTGTTGCTAGTTCTTCTAAGAGTGAGAGTGGAAACGAAGATGAGAGGAAGAAGAGTTTATTAGAAAGTTGGAGGGAGAGTTATGGAGATGACCCATATGTTGATGATCCTTATGATGAAGATGATTAAGTCCACGAAGAGCTTTCTGCTAGTCAAATTGCCTTTTGTGATTCTTATGGCATAAAGATCTCTAAGAACTCTAGACGTTAATTTATGTTTGTTTTGTGTTAAATGTGATATAGTAAGTAGTGGTTTGTTTTCTTGTTTTAAAGGATAGGAAATATCTTGTTATGTTAGCTTTACCGCCTATCTAACAGGATGAGATATGAGACTTCATCCATATCATTTTTACTTAAACGTGTTTTAGAGTAATACATTTACCGGAAAAACCCTTTACCCAAAAAACTATATGCTACATGAGATGTATTCTTCTTGAATATTTTCCACACGTGGATCCCAAATAGGTAGGGTTGTAAACGAACTGGACGGACACGAACGGAGCCCTGTTCATGTTCGTTCATTTAATTTTAACCGAACAAATAAACGGACACGGACGATTAAACGGACGAATTTTCTTGTTCGTGTTCGTTTATTAACAAAAAGAATTGTTCATGTTCGTTTAAGTTCGTTCATTAAGACGCTAAACGAACATAAACGATCGAACATAAATGAAAATAGACAAACAAACATAAACTTTATTGAATTTTTCACAATATATTATTTTATAAGTGTTGCTTTATTTAAACAAACCAACTTTTAAAATTATAAAATTAAAAAAAATATATATGATATATGAACATAAATAGATAAATAAACATAAACGAACGCCTAATCGGACGTTCACGAACATAAATGAACGAACGAGACTTTTGTTCATGTTCGTTCATTTAACTAAACGAACATAAAATATTGTTCATGTTCGTTCATTTAATAAACGAACTTTTTACCGAACGGTTCATGAAATGTTCACTGAACGTTCAGTTCGTTTACAGCCCTACAAATAGGGATAGAATTGTTCAATTAGTTGGTTAAATTAACACGATAACCCTTACATTGTTATCACGTAATTGTATATTTCAAAGTTCAAACCATCTATAACTAAAACACCAAAATCATAAATATGCCACACCATTGGTTTTATCATTTTACACCAAAATATGGTTAGTGATATAAGTAGTTAAGTAATTGAATTATTTATAGCTTAAGTGTGAATGTAAAATTAAATTTAGTTCTTGAGTTTATATATAAAATGCCAAAACACATTTTAGTATCTTAAACTTAGCAAACTGAATCATTTAGTGTCTGAATTTTTAAGGGTGCAAAATAGTATTTTGAGATTGCCAAATAGAAACTACTACCATATACTAAATTAACTTTAATAGTTAATTATTTTTCTATTCTAAAAAATCAATTTAGTAAAGCTTATTGTAATATACTAATATATATGAGTTTGTAGTAAAATTTAAGATAATTAAATATACTTTTTTTCATAAAATTTAGTTACTTTGAATTTTTCTTAAACAAATATAACATTATATTTTATTTATTATTGAGAACAAAGATATTTTCAAAATATACCTTATAAATCCGCACTACTTTTATTATATACGTATCCAATTCCATAAGTAAATGTGTGTTTTTCAAATAATTTTGAGAGCATAACTATTAAATTGTTTATTTATTCATATGCATATATTAACTTGAAATTTACAAACTCATAAATACATAATCGATTATAGGTTTATAAAAAATTATTTGAAACAAATGTATAATTATAATATGAGTCGAGTTATTCAACAAACCAAACATTCCTCACATACCAAGGGACTCATCCCCACCATCCATTTAAAAAGGAAATCAATGGTTGAGATTAAAAGGATTTTATTATTTCACCCATTTTTTATAATTTAAATATCTCTTAAACCGTTAATCGTTAAGCGAAAATAATTACACCATCGCGACGGGCATTTAATTATCTTTCTATAGACGGGCACTTTGATATACTTTCGAAAAAAAAATCGTTTTTTTCACTTTTTTTTCCTGGCCGAAAAAAAAATCATATATAATATTGCATATCATATATGATATGTAATATCATATATGATATTACATATAATATCATATATAGTATCATATATGATATGTAATATCATATATATGATATTATATGTAATATCATATATGATATTATATGTAATATCATATATGATTTTTTCGGCCACGAAAAATAAACGTGAAAAAAACAATTTTTTTTTTTTTTTTGTCGAAAATATATCAATTAGCCTATCTATAGAAAGATAATTAAATGCTCGTCGTAACGGTATATTTTTTTTCGCTTAACGATTAACGGTTTGAAAAATATTAATATTTGAAAAAAAATGATGAAAGTGGGGTTTTTAAATTGTTGGGATTAATCTCATCCATTAGATCAAATAAAGATAGAGGGAAGATGAAGGGTGAAGATTAGTCTCTTAGTTTGTAAAAAAAGTTTGGTCCTCAAATGATCTTTACTCTTATAGATATATGAAGATATATTAAAGCTAGTGCGTAAGAAATATTTTTAAAATAACTTAATATACTTTATTCTATATAATATTTCACATATATTAATTTAAAAAGGTGAATAGTTACGAGTATTAAATTTTAGGAAAAAATATGTAGTCAAATTCTAACTATAAATCATTTATGTTAGGTATAATAGACATTACTAAATTGATTTTTAGCATAATAAATTAATTAATTTTCGAATTTATTTATTATGAAATAGTAGAAATTTCATTTTTCTAAGTTCAAAGGTATTATTTTGCACCCTTAGGTATAAGCTAATTCAGTTTCTCAAATTCGGTGTGCAAAAATGTGTTCACATATTGGCCTATATAAAACAATTCATTAAAACAAAGGGATAATTGTTTCTAAGGGCTCGTTTGGTTCGCTGAATGTTTTTGACAGAATCGGAATCTGTTTAAGGAATTGGAATGTGAAGGAATGGAATGTCAGGGGGCGTTTGGTTCGCTGAAATGCGGTGTAATTCGTTGTAATTGTAATCTGAATTACATTACAATCCTGTTTGGTTGGCAGGATGGATGTAATTGTAATTCAGATTACATTACATTGCTTGTTTGGTTTGCAGGGAAATGTAATTGGATTACAACCAATTACGTCCAGTGATGTAATTCAGATTACATAGCAAACTTGATAGAATGTGTTGAATTATGTTGTAATTCAGATTTTTAAAAGTTAAATATCATTATTTATCTTTCAACGTTATTATTCATTATTATTAATATATTATTTAATTTTTTAAAAATACAATAATAATAATAATAATAATAATAATTATTA
The DNA here is from genome assembly GCA_030686995.1 of Artemisia argyi. Taxonomy (NCBI): domain Eukaryota; kingdom Viridiplantae; phylum Streptophyta; class Magnoliopsida; order Asterales; family Asteraceae; genus Artemisia; species Artemisia argyi. Next base: position 28,329,195 of record CM060693.1, read on the forward strand.
TTATTATTATTATTATTATTATTATATTATTATTATTTATTTATTAATTATCATTATTATTATTATTATTATTTTATTATATATATATATATATATATATATATATATATACATATATATATATATATATATATATTTAATAAAATGGATCACTTTATTATATTAATATTATTATTATTATTATTAATTATTTAATAAATAATGTTATTTATATTATTATATTATTATTTAATAAATAATATTATTATTACTATTTTATTATTTTTATTTTTATTATTATTAGATTATTATTATTATTATATTATTTATTATTTAATAAATATTATTATTATTATTATCATTATTATTATTATTATAATTATTATTATATTGTTATTATTTATTACTATTATTATTATTATTATTATTATTGTTATTTAATAAATAATATTATTATTACTATTATTATTATTAGTATATTATATTGTTATTATTTATTATTATTATTGTTATTATTATATTATATTATTATTATTATTATTAATGTTTTTCTGAATTACATTACGTTGCGAGTCAACCAAACACAATGACACATTTCATCAATTACAATTACAACACATTACAATTCCAACACATTCTTATTCTTTGAATTACAATTCATTCAAATTACAATCCCTTCCAAAGATTACAATTCCTTCAAATTAGAAATTGAAATCCTTAGGATTTAAAATCTGACGGAATTAAAATTTGCAAATACTAACGCATGTTTGGTTGGAAGAATCAAATGAGAAAAAACAATTATATTAGAATATTTAAAATTTTATTTTAGTTTAAGATTAATAAACTAAATATTATTTAATAACTAAATTACTTATGAAATAATAATAATAATTTTTTAAATAATATTATATAAACTAATATATTAAATAAATTGTATTTTTATTTAAAACACAATTGTATTTTTTTAAGTATAAATTAAAAAAGTAAGCTATAAATAAATTATATTTAATTTTAAATAAATAATAATTTTTAAATATAATAATAATAATAATAATTTTTAAATAAATAATAATTTATAATTTTTTAAGAAATAATTTTTAAATTTATATTCAATTTTAAAAAAATATCGTTTATAATAATAATAATAATAATAATAATAATAATAATAATAATAATAGCAATAACAATGATAAAGATAATATGAATTCCATTGAATTGTAAACAATCCTCTCATATTGCCATGAAATGTAGAATTCCATATATATGGGATTTTGAAGGAATTTCCTTCCATTCCGTTTGCCAACCAAACACAGTAAGGAATATAATTCATATTTCAAATTCTTTGAATTTTTCAACCAAACACGTTATGAATGGAATTGGATTCTAATTCCACCAGAATCCTTAGAATTTCGCCGAACCAAACGGGCCCTAAATGTAACGAACTTGTCACCTTTTACTATGTTGTGTATGTATCTTTTAACTTTGTTAAACAATGCGAACAATTTACTAATCCGTCTATTGTATGCATAATTTAACATTTGTTTAGAGTTATTTACATAAATCGTCCTTGTGGTTAGGACCAAATTGCAACGACAATCCTTACTGTCAGTTAGAGTTATTTACATGAATCGTCCTTGTGGTTAGGCCGGTCAACGGGTCGGGCCGGGTCGGTCAACGGGTCGGGTTGCCACGTGGACCAATGAGGTGGTGCCATGTGGTGTTGCTAAATAATAACCCAAATGCCTCCGTCTGGGATCAAACCCGGGTGGCTTGTGTGGGAGGCGAAGGTGATACCCATTTGATATGGGCATACCTTCAGTTAGTTATATGCACTTTGTTTCTTTTAACCCCTCTTTGTTGACAGTCCGTTTTATAAATACTAAAAGTTTCAAAATAGTTTTGACCTATCAATTTACCTTCGGACTCGTTTTTTCGTGCTCCTTCCAATGGTGTGCTCGGGGAATTTTTTTCGACTTCATATAAACCCCAAAAAATGCGAAAACGTCATTGAAACTCATCTGAAAATCACTTTTTTTGCTTTTTTTTTCAAACCTTGTACCTGAAAACATATTTTCAATATAATTTCACATATTTGCTATATATTTTATGGTTATTAGTCCGCATATAAAACCACATATAATTTCATAAATTTTCTGGTAGGTACAAGGGTTTCAAACAAACTAATAACCATAAAATATATTGCAAATATGTGAAATTATATTGCAAATATGTTTCTTATGTGTTATAATGTCTTGAAGGTACAAGAGTTTGAAAACAAAGCAAAAAACAGTGATTTTGGATGAGTTTCAATGATGTTTTTACATTTTTCGAGGTTCACACAAAGTCAAAAAAATTCCTCGAGCACACCATTGGAAAGAGCACGAAAAACGAGTCCGACGGTATTTTTCTCTCCTTTTTAACCCTCCTAAAACTCTTAAAATGAACCGGTCAAAATCTATTTGAACCTTTAATAAAACGGACTGGATCTATTTGACCTTAAAAGGAACCATGCGCATAATATTAATGAAGGTATGCTCTAGCCCAGTTGGGGCGTGCATTCACTCCCAAACGGGAGGTCCCAAGTTCGAGCCTTGGCTTGGATGGGTCTTGGTTATCATTAAGTCATGCCACATGGCACTATTCATGTGGTAACATGTGGCAACCCAACCCAGTATCCGACCTGACTTGACCCGTTCGCTGACCCGATCCGACCCGATGCCATGTGGTACCACTCAGGTGGTGATACGTGGCGATCCGACAATAAGGACGATTTATGTAAATAACACTAATTGACAATGAGGACTGTCGTTGCAATTTGGTCCTAACCACAAGGACTATTTGTAAATAACTATAAACAAATGTTAAATTATGCATACAATAGACGGATTATTAGTAAATTGTTTGCATTGTTTAGCAATATTAAAAGAAACGTACACAACATGATAAAAGGTGGCAAGTTCGTTACATTTAGAAACAATTATCAATAAAATAAATTAATGTATAAATTTAACTTAAATGTTCAACACACTAGTTAAAAAATGTGCAAATATGTGTTCACATATTATGTTTGTTGTTTATATTTGAAATAAGTAAACATTTTTCATACATTAATTAAATTGGTGTAAATTGTTGGCTCATGTCATTGATATGCTCTCACTTTTTGATAAGATTTTTTTGAACGCCGATTTATTATAAAACAAGCTCTAGCAAGAAACTAGAGAGAAAAGAGATTACAACGAGATTTTAATGCGTTCTTTGGATCGTACATTGATCACATTGACCGACTGAACAATTCAAAATTGTTAATTTTTTTTACGGTAAAGATATTAATGAAAATTAGCAAGACACTAGAGGATACAAACACCAAAATACAAATAACAATTATATTATTGTTACATTCTTTTTGTATGTTTTTTTAATTGTTATTAATCTTTCATTCTTTCTTAGCATGAACGTTTTTCTTAACAAAGGTACTCGTGCCTCGTGTGCCCTTTATCTATACTCACATATTAAATCGCATACTAGAATTAATTACTTAATTAAGTATTCAACATTAATTAATTAATATATATAAAAGAAAACATTTGTGTGCAAGATTCGGGGTCAGTCAGACTACTAAATATGAACATTGTAAAAGGGCTTCTATGAATCAAAAGAGAGAATAGAAAGATAAAGAGTATTTATTAAATACTTTGCATCTTTCTAATTAATCTTTCTTTTCCTCTTCTCTCCCTCCCTCTTAAAATCACCATCTTCTTCACACTCAAATTCCATCAAGTTTATCTCAAAGGTAATCAGTTTCTTCACTTCTTAGTTGTTCATGTAGGTATTTGCCTAAAAAGTTTTTTTAGGGTAAAAAAAAAATATATCTTAAACCTTCTTCTATGTGCTGTCAACTTCATTCATGCATCTACAAGTTTGCAAGTGTAGTTTTGTGGTTTCTAACAGTTTGTTTAAACAATTTATGCAGGAGTTTATAATATAGTAGCTACCTTCATAAGTTCAAAGAAGAAACCATGAATTCAAATAACTGGCTTTCATTTCCTTTATCTCCAACTCACTCATCTTTACCACCTCATCTTCATACTGCTCAATCCCATAATTTTAATTTAGGTGTGGTTCATGATAACATGGACACTCCTTTCCCTAACCAAGGTAGATTTACTACTCTTTTTTGTTTATGTTTATTTAGTCATGATCATGTAAGAACTATCTATATGGTGAGAACAACAAACCGTTAAAAAGACACCACTAAACAAATAGACATCACATGGTTTGCAATTTTTTAGTTTTTATTTTTTTTCCCGAAATGCACAAACTTATACCATTTTTATCTTTTCTTACTATGTTTATGTTTCTTACATGGTTCTAGTTTATGATGTTAATTACTTGGTATATTTTTACTATATAATGACGTTGGTGCTAAAAAAGGTGCAGAATGGAACATGATTGGAGCACAAAGCAGCAATGATCAAGTCCCTAAAGTTGCTGATTTCTTGGGTGTGAGCAAGTCAGAAAATTCTTCAGATCTTGTGGCATATAATGATATTCAAGGTAATGACACAGACTATCTATTCACAAACAACAACCTGTTGCCACAAGTTCAAAACACTCTGTCTGCCACACCTACAAGCTACGAACTGCCCGAGAATGCAAGCACTTTGCAGTCCCTTACGTTGTCTATGGGTAGTGGAAAGCGTTCCACGTGTGAAACAAGCACCCCTGAAAACAGTAGCACTGATAATACTAATAGTACTACTAGCATTGTTGAAGCTAACCCTAGAAGAACTTTAGATACATTTGGTCAAAGAACTTCGATCTATCGTGGTGTAACTAGGTATGTGCTCTTTAACAGTTATATTCATGCTATCGTAATTTACATTTCCTGGGTCATTTGTAAAGTTTATCCAATATTTTTCACATAGAGTTTCAAAAATCTTCTTTAGAAAAGCAATGAAGTTTAGGTCAATCTGATCAAGATATTTGTTTTCAAATTACCAAAATACAGGCATAGATGGACAGGACGATATGAAGCTCATTTATGGGACAATAGTTGTAGAAGAGAAGGGCAATCACGAAAAGGGCGTCAAGGTATGCTTAATTTTGTGGCAAAAATATTTGTACTTTCTTACCTCTTGCTCTATTGATCTTCAACTGTTACTAACTCCGTTATTTGTTCTTTGTTTGTACAATTGTTCGGTTTTTGATGATGCAGTTTATCTAGGTGAGTTTTCTTATATCTATTGTAGTGTTCTCATTTCCTTCCATCAATCTTTGGATTATGTTGTTAAGGCTTGGTTTATTTGTGGACTAGGTGGATATGACAAAGAAGAGAAGGCAGCTAGGGCTTATGATATGGCTGCTTTAAAGTATTGGGGAACTTCTACAACCACCAATTTTCCGGTATATGCATATGTTTGAAACAATGATCTTATATTTGATTTACTATATATACCCACACAAAATTATATATATTCTTTCTTAAGCAAGTAAAGAAAATAATTTATCATTTGCTCTTGTTTCCTACAGATTACTAACTACGAAAAGGAACTTGAGGACATGAAGAATATGACTAGACAGGAATTTGTAGCATCTATTAGAAGGTTAGCGTCCACTTTTGAAGTTTTTATTGTGAAACGTTGATAATCAACATTTTTTTAGTAGGTTTTACTGTGTTACTAATCAAGTAATCTCGATTTGTATCACAGGAAGAGTAGTGGATTTTCTCGTGGTGCATCAATGTATCGAGGTGTAACGAGGTACCAAAAACCCTAATCTTGATCTAGCTTTTCTCTGGTTGCCTCGACATCATAATCCCTCTCATACAAATTTTTATCTACATGATCAGGCATCACCAGCATGGAAGATGGCAAGCAAGAATAGGAAGAGTTGCAGGCAACAAAGATCTGTACTTAGGAACTTTCAGTATGTACATGTTTAAATACTTATGCAATCATTAAATATTGTGGTCAAATATTTTCTTAAATTCTCCTCAAAAACCTATGAACGTTAATGCACTTACAAATTGTGTAGCTTACCATGTGGATTACCAATAAACACTAGCTTTTATTTCATAAAAAAAACATAATTCAGTTTTTGGAATTTTGTCCCCCATTACACGCTTATTGTTTTTTGCATTTAATTCTTTCATGATTTATAATGAAGTATGCCCTTTTCATTTCTTGTAATTATGTTACTCCTTATTTATAATACGCTAGCTTCAAGATTTGATATCTTTCATATGCCATTTATAATTTGTGTTTTTATGTTACTTCTCATATATGATGCATATGCTTCAAGATTTTATTTAACTAGAGAATTCATGCAGGCACTGAGGAAGAAGCTGCTGAAGCATACGACATAGCAGCCATAAAATTTAGAGGTTTGAGCGCTGTTACAAATTTTGACATGAATCGTTATGATGTGAAGAGTATACTTGAGAGTAACACACTCCCCATCGGTGGAGGAGCTGCTAAACGCTTAAAAGAGGCTCAAGCAATTGAATCATCCAGAAAACGTGAAGAGATGCTTGCTCTTGGATCCGGTTTTCCATTTGGAACCACTGCCACAGCAGGTGGCGTGTTACAAGCATACCCTCTTTTACAACAATCATTTGAGACACAATCAGCACAACCATTGCTAACTTTACAAAATCCTGAAATTTCTCATTATTCTACACAAGACCCTCACTTTCATCAAAATTACCTTCAAGCTCATCACCATCACCCTTATAACATGCATAGTTCTCAACAATCATCAAGTCAAACACCTCAGTTTTACAATAGCTATCTCCAAAACAATCCGGTTTTGCTTCATGGTTTAATGAACATGGGTGGATCTTCCTCTTCAGTGATGGATGGTAATAACAATGGTGGTACCTCAAGTGGGAGCTATAGCGGTGGAGGGTATATGGGTCATTTCCTTGGACAGTTTGGTAGTACACCTGAAGAGCTTTCTATGGTTAAGGTAGATTACGACAATTTGCCAACCGAGAACTATGCTGGCTGGTCTGGGGATTCATCGGTTCAAGAATCAAGCCCAAGTGTTTTTACAATGTGGAATGACTAACATGTTAACGAGCATGCAAAGAGTCGAGTTTTCTGATAATAACATTTTATTTATGTTGTTTTGTAATGGATTTTTACCTTAATGGTCTAATGGATGTTCAAGAGCTAGGGTGTACTGATCCAAATTTTCACTTTGAGTTTCATCGATCAAATAGTCGCAAAATATTTAGGCGATTATATTCTGATAATTTTTATTTTGAACGACGTAATTTTTACTAAGACTCAAGCAATAAGCCCGAGTAAACAAAAAAATTACAACAAAGTTTCACGTACAAGCAGTTAATTATTGAACAATGATCAAGTTGTTCACTACTACAAAAAAGGCCATTTAGATCACTTTAAAAAGATCAGTTTTCTAAATACCCGATCTATTTAATAAAAAATGGGCGGGCCTTAAGAAACCAAACTTATTTTGGAGCAAAAAAGTGATATATTTGACAAAGAAACACAAAAAGATCGGCTATTCACTGAAAAGACGTTCTAAATAAGTAGAGCGGGATTTATCACCCTTTTTACCTTTCGACTTTTTCATATCCCGCTCATTATCATCACACATAAAACCCTACCAACCAAACTCTCCCCTCTTGTTCTTCCATAACACCGCCTCTCCACCCCAACCTAATCCTTACCTACCAAACTCACCATTCTCACAGATGTAACCACCACCATCTCCGCCGCTCACATCACCAACAATCCCCAAAGTCACCACTAAACCACTATTATATATGGTATAAGTTTAATAAATGATGAAAAGGTCTATTAGGATGCATAGTGAGAAGACTGGTGTTCAGGCTTATTTGAACCTTATTCCACTCCTTGTTGTAAGTTTTCTTTTTTACTTTTTTTATAAATTTATTGCATTACATGTTTTATATTGTTGTGTTTGCTTTTATTTATATGAAATCTGGTGATATATGTAAATATAATTTTTTTATATGATTCGAGTTTTAGAAAATTGGTCTTTCAAGTATTGATATGATAAACTCATATAAGCCCATAAATCTCAAAATAAGCTGAAAAATTGCGGCTTATAAAATATAAGCCGAACTCAAATAAGCTCATAAGCCAACATATAAGCTTAATAGACACCCCTTATTGTATCTTGGGCAAATAGTAATAATGTTTTGCAAGATAGGTTTAGCTAATGATTAATGTTTGATGTGTTTTAGTATTGTTATTATTTTAGTTACTGGTTATGTTTGTGAAAATGACTAGTAATCAGTGGTGAAACAAGCTAGGATTAAAACTAAGATTTTTTTTTTGAAAAAAGGGATAAAGCCCGGTGTAGTTTTGCAAGCTAGGTGTAGTTAATGAGTAATGTTTGATGTGTTTTGGTTTGGTTATTGCAGGGAAATGTTGGTTTGATCTTTGCCAAGGGCGACTTGAAGGAGGTCGTGAGGAAGTTGCCAAGTACAAGGTGAGATTGATTACACTTACACTTCACATATATTTTTTTTCTTCTATTTATTTAGTTAAATGATTTATAATTTTCATTGAATTTTGGTACTTTGATGCTAGATAGTGTTTGAATTAGCATACAGTGTGTTGTATTGTCTTGTTAATTACTGTTTCAAAATACGTTAAGGTCACAGTTGTAAATTTGATTAAGAACAGGCCACTTGATAAGCTCATTTCTTGGGTTTATTGTTTTTTAAAATTACAATAAGGCGATACTCTCTTCTGTGTGCAAGTTCATTCATACTATGTAGTGTTTGTTTAAGTCTTTTTTTGGGCTTATGAGATAGTATATTAGTATGTCAGAAATTGAACTACTAAAAATATAGCAAGGCCATGTTATGGAGCTTATAGGATGACTCATTATTTTTTTATTTCGACTCTTGTGTTTCTTTAAGCTGTGTCAATTGTTGGATGACTACACTCAGGTGCTGGTTGCTGTTGCTGATAACGTTGGGTCAAACCAGTTGCAGAATATCAGGCAAGGGTTGAAAAGGTCCATTAGGATGCATAGTGAGAAGACTGGTGTTCAAGTTTGGGTTGCAACAGAGGCATATTCAGTTCTTTCAGTTGTGCTCCCTTCTCATTCACCTGATGCGAGGGCTTCATGGTTTTTAGGATTTCAGAGAGTTTCATGCCTGGTTAAGCCATAACATGGAAGTAGCTGATAAAGTAAGTTCTTTTGCCTAGTTATCTGTCCCTTGCGGTTTACTATATATTGCTCTATGGGTAACAATCATTAACTCATTGTATGTTCTCTTTATGACAGTTGATTGATATAGTCGAAGCCTTTATGGCGGAAGGCGGAAGTTGAATGGGATCGCAACATCAGTGCAACGGTTCATCTATCATTTCTCATTGGTAATCAGTACACGTAATAACAAGCTATACAACAATTATCGTACGAATTATGTTCTTTGTTCCACGATAGTTAAATGATGTTGTATCTTTTGAAGCCGTTTGGTTTGGTATTGTAATATGATGATATTGTTGAGCACATATGTGTCCGATTATTAGTGTATTCTGTGTGCAATTGAACATATATTTCAAGAAAATCTGGGTTTCAATAAAATTTGTTTCTTTTTTTTTTATTTGAAAATTAACTTAAAAGATCGGTTCTTACGTATCGACTGATCTATTTGTTGTATTAGTTAGATCGGTTCTCAACCGATCTATTTATTTTTCGCTCAAATAGATCACCCTTACATAGAGTGGTTCATAACCGATCTATTTGAGGGTTTTCAACCGATCTTTTTAACGTTTTTTGTAGTAGTGGTTCCAATTTAGACGAAAGTTTCCTATGCATGCTAATAATAATCCAAGAGTAATTAGATGGTTTTTAGATTTCCCCATCATATTCTAATTGCCTTGAGTTTAGTATATAACGAACGTGTAGAACTATGATCGATCTGCTTAATGTGAAAAGCATAGATACATTCGTTTGACTATGCATGCTGTATCTTGTAAAATACTACTCATCTGTGACATATTTAAAAATATAGGTTAAAGTAATCACGTACGTTGTCTTATTATTTTCTAAGAATTCTTTCTTTTCGCCACATATTCATGTATGCATGTATGAATAGGTATAAACGTGTCACGCATACATCTAAATAGTCATTAATTAAACTGATCGAAGATTCCATTTGTTTATAAAATCATCAAGCATAGCGTTTAGAATAGAGTATATTAAAGTCGTTTATTAAAAGCCGTTGCAGCCCGCTACAGAATAAAAAATAGGTAGGAAACAAAAGGGAAATTGGCAAAAAAAAATACTCCGTATCATACTTGTCACTTTTTGTTATTGTATGTAGCGTCTTTTTTTTTTATTGTAGCACTAATCTTTTTAAATCGTGTCATTGTGTGTACTTTGTGACCATTTTACCCCTACTTTTTTCAAATTTTGAAGGGTAAAATGGTCATTTCACAATGCTAAAAACTCGCAAAGTACATACAATGACACGATTTAGAAAGGTTAGTGCTACAATAAAAAAAAACGCTACATACAATGACAAAAAGTGGCAAGTATGATGCCTTTTTTTGCCAATTTCCCGAAAAAAAATCATTGAATAGTGCATGAATATATATGTGAATAGTACCGTCAAATTTGCATTATTGGCTTATCACTTATGTACGTGACATATTCTAGCATAGTTCTTAATTTGATTAATCATCAAATAGATGTGTCGTTCAGTGACTCTTTTTACTTCTATTGACAAGAGATAGAACGAGTCCAAGACAAGAGCTTAAATCTTGTCACGTTGTTAGTCACCGAGTTTAATCACCGAGTTTTCTTCTATTAAGTAAATATCGTAAGTATTAGGTGCTGTTTGATAAAAAAAATATATATAATTTAGCGCTGAATGAATCAAAGACGTTGAATGATTCCAAGATGCTGAGTGAACCTGATTCTGAGTGAAAATAGTTGTTTGATATTTGTTTTTAATGAGCAATCTGACTTGCTTGAAATTACCAATTTAACCTTCTGTCTGATTTTGTATTGAACAAATATACCATTTGATAAAACAATTATTAACTTGAATAAAAATATAATATAAAGAAAGTAATGTTGGAATTAAAAAAATGTAAATTGTCTTATCGAAAGATCATAAAACTATATATATTACAAACTAATCTTAGATTCAAGCATTTAAAAATAACTCATTAGCAATCTCATTATGGAGATTTGCCATATATTCATCGTCTTGGGGACCCCATTGTGTGTCGTCCATGCTTTGTCCCCCACTTCCTTCACCTTGTTCTTCAGTAGTAAACATGGTGTTTGCATCGCTCTCCAAAAATAATTGATCATGAATGTTGCATTTCCTTATGAAGTTGTGGACCGCAAAACATGCAATCACTACATTTCTTTGTACAGGAAAAGGATAAGGAGCCATTTGTTTTAGTACGCTCGATAACATTTATAAGTCGTGCATGAGCATGATTGAACCTTTCTTCTTTTGTTGAGGCACGTCGATGTCGGAAATTGGCTAACCAATACCTCGTATTACGGTATGGTGCTATAAACCCACGAGTGTTCGTATATGCAGCATCACAAAGATAATATTTGTCTACAATACATTAATTCACTAAAGAAACTATGGATAATAACAATAAAATTGTCATGTTATGCGAGGATAATACATACTTGGTAGAGGAAACGGGAAATTAGAATTTAGATTAAATGCTACTTCTGTCAAAACTCGTGAATCATGAGCTATGCCCTCCCATCCGACCCAAACGAATGTGAACATCATATTAAAGTCACATATCCCTAAAACATTTTGGGAACACTCACCTTCCTCTTCCTCTATAACGCATTTGTTGGTCGACAGGCACAACTGCGTGTACAAGAGTTCCATCAAGTGCACTAATTGCCCCTAGATAAGAAACTTGATATATGAGAAATTATTGTTATTATGTATAGGATTTAGAATAAATTTTTATAAAATGTACCGAGAATATTTCTCTTAAGTTTCTTTGTCGTCCTGAAGTATTTGCTTCAAAAGATGTTGGCACTATGAATTCTGTTGCAAATTGCATCATCCCTCATAGTACTTCATGAAAACATGCATGAATAGATTGTGTGGAGTGTTGAAACATTCGCTTAACCATTCTAAAGCGTTCATTATGACTTATAATTGTCATAAACATTGACAACTTCTCTTCAACGCTTATATTTCTACTATTTTGCAACCAATTTCTTTCTTTGAAATGGTTGCATAACAAAATATATGCATCACGAGATAAATGCATCAACTCTTGACATTGTGTATTAGATCCACCTAACAGTTCTTGTGTGTACGCATGACCGGTCAAACGGAAGTATTATCTCTTATATTTTCTATCCTTCTTGAAGATTTTATTTTCATGTACTAATATATGATGAACAAAAACAGAAGCTTTTCCTCTAAATCCATATATTACCTTGCAATTATAAATTAAAAACAAAAGTTAGCAATAAGTATCGCTTAAATGACATCATATTCGAAATATTGGAATCAAATAATCTCGCACTAAAAATTCATAACAAGTAAGAACGCAATTACGCAAATTCATGTCATCAATTGAAAAGCATGTTCAAAATCCATAACATCGGCAAACATAATATTAAAATGACCAAAATAAATGGTTTTCAAATTCTAAAAAGTAAAGCAACAAACAAATCCCATGCAAATTTTAACTCTTAATCAACTAGTCCAATATCCCATACTTGCGTCCAACATTCCTAACCCAATTCTCCAACTCTCTGGCTTTAAGCGCATCCAAACTTTCCTATAATCAACGCTTTCACTAAAAAGCATAACTATGACGTCGTACAATGGGTTATGTGTTCCCCACCCAACCTTTTCTAACTACTCCATGCAAGCATCAATGTCATCTCCTCAATGCTTTTCCATCATAAGTCTTCCTTAACAGCAGACTTGTTTGAACTGCTTGCTTGTTTACCTTTTTGTTTTTTGCTTTGAGGAACAAAAGAACATTCTTGAGTCAAATTTTAGGGTTCTTGTGTTGCTGTCGGGATTGCTTGCACGTGTTGGACGTCATCAACTTCAACTGACACTACATTGATAGAATCTTCACAATCATTAGGAAGATTAGAAGTTGGTCCACAACCTTCAAACCCATTGCTTGTTGATCCATCAAATAGTTGTGTACAAAGATTGGGGAAAAACAATCCGGTACTCCTCATTCGTTCTACGTATTTATTTGACTGTTTAAAAGAACTTATAATTATAGAATAAAATTATCTAGGAAACTATTAGTGAAACTATACAAAAGATAGAACGTGACCTTCATCTATATCTACCATTCTTCTTCCGTTAAATTAAACGTGTTAGTTATCAGATCGTACATGTTTCCTGTTTTGTTCTTTAGTTTGGTCCATGCACTAAACTTGCTTTTAAGATAGTCAAAATGATTTTTCATTTGTCGTTGATCAGCGATAAAATTATTCTCCTTTTTAAGTATTTCGCCAACATTTTTCCATGAAAGCATCTTAAGGCTAACTCCGTCTCGTGCATTTACAGCAATCTCATGTATACAAGCTTAAAGAAACGTTTAAACCACACTTTCCTTTTTCTAGTTAAGCCTAAGTCTCTTTTGTTTTGAGGATTCACCAACGTTTTCCATGCCTATAAAGATACACATTAGTAGAAATTTAACTTAACTGCGTATATTAAATTATAAATTAGTAGCAACTAATATATACAAGTCTTTCTTCACTCCTAAACATTCACATAGGTACACACTCTCCCAAATATGATCTAAAATAATACATAGACTCTACGTATTATCATATATTAGATGCATGTTATGTGTAAACAAGCTGCTCTTCAAGTAATCTCATACACTTGAGTGTTCCTTCCTGTTTCGTTAACCAAAAAATAATATGTATTTATGATGGTTGGAATGTTGGATATAAAGATTACATGTCATTTGCTATAAGAGAAATAAGTTGGTGTAAAGCTTGGCAAAAACTAAGGTTAATTATATGCAAACTAATTCGTTGTACCTGATGTTTTTTATTTATTTACGCAAAGGAAACTAATAGAAATTGTATATGTTTTAAGCCTTTATCCAACCTTAACATGATCTGAACCACTTTCATTGACAAACCTTACATCCATGTGGACATGCGCCCACGCAAAATCAATATTAAGAACCAGCAAGGATGGTCGAGTTGGCAAGTGCTCGTCACTCAGCATACCCTACACCGTACCCTATGCCATACACTACACTATAGTTCATATGTATCTGATTACGAAACCCACAACCTAATCTATATCATAGCCAAGATAATAGCCTATAACCTAACCTACACCACAACCAATAACATAGCCTAGATCATTGTTGAGAATATTATCAGAATTACAAGTGAAAACATAGATGACAAGACCAAACCCAATGCTAAAAACATACATACCTATGCAGCTATGCTAATGTTGGGGCTGGACCTTGGGAATGAACGAAGAGAAATTTTCTCTCATTATGCTGACGTCCTGCCAACCCTTTAACCACCCGTAATTTTCCCTTATGAATAGTAAACGCTAACTTATGATTTATGAATTGTTATGATAATTAAAAACCGTTTTTACCGATAACAAAAATTTTGTTTGTTAGTCAAGTACATTTTTATGATCACAATGGCGTTTGTGATTACCGTTTACCTTGGAACGCGCTTACACACGAACCTAGATAGTCTAAGTATCGCGAATTAACTTTTATAATAAAACTTTATTAAGTAACGTAATATTTACATAGTTAAATATATGTATATAATCCGATAAATTACCAAATACGTTCTAACAAACTCCCGAGTTCACGAAAATTTCCACGAACGCTCAGTAACTATTTCTAACTCTGACACGACTTTCGAGACAACCCATTTGGGCTTACACACCCTTTGGGCCTCGGCCCAACTCAATCACAAACCAAACGACCAAACGGACCCCTTTTAACTTTTCTTTCTTTTCTTTTGGGCCTAGTCCAAGTCGCAAGCCCAAAAACAAATCCAAGCCCAACTCTTTTTTTTAATATTTTCGAAACCATGTCCCATACCCTTTTGCTTTGTCTCGTTTATTCCAAATCATAACAAACGACACCTAGGTATTATTTCACCTCTCGTTACTACTCCTACCCAAGAATCATACGTGACCAATATCTTTTCCTATCGTGTACGTTTGGTCACAGAAAATCAATCAAAGCTCACGCCTATTTTTACGTATCCACAAGAACCAAAAATCCATTTTGAGGTCACAAAGTCTCGTACCCCTTTAAACTTGGTCCCAAAGTCTCGTAAACTCTTCTAGGCACGTTTTCATGGTGCCTTGACTTTCTATAAACTCACAAACGAGTCAAAACAAAACCAAATGATGATTTATTGTGTCCTTTCCTCACGTTAACTTGCCACAAGGACGAATACATGTGTTCTCTCTCATTTTCACACGTTTTGAGTTCAAGAGGCAGCAATGAGACTTTCTAGTTGTGTTACACTTAGTTTAAAAGGAATTGACCATCCCATTACCAATAAACTCAACCGTATACATGCTCCCTTGTTGTTTTCTTTCGGCAAACACTCCACAAGGACGACAATCATGCACCAACTCCACTATTTGCCTAAAAATCATACCCTTCCCCTTGTTGACCACGTTTTTACAACATACAAACACAAACATGAACCTTTGGCCTTTTCTTTTGCTCGTATACCCACAAGGATGATTCGCACCAACTCTTAATCATTTCCTAACTATTTGGATTTCCTATTCCTCGTACCATACTCCTTGGCCACCAAGTTCACATTTCACACATTTTCTAAGTCTCACAAATATATATATACATGCTCGCATACATAAAAACGACCCATGCAAGCCTTCTAAATTTCACTTACACTCACAAACTTGCTTTTAAACTCCTTGGGTCACGTATAACTTTGGTAAGCTTTGGGAAGGATCGTATCAAGTCACATAACACTTGGGTGACTTGTGTGAACGTGGGAGTCAAGCTCAAGTTCTCTTTGTTCGTCTTTAATCCTCACGAGTCGTTTTCTACTCCAACATATTTGGTGAGGTGAGCAAACTAACCCTACTTCATTTTCTTTACACGTATAACTTGGTTTACTACACATTTACTTTACGTAATCCTTTCGTTATTTTTAGTTATAGCGTATAGGTATTAAGAGCTAAACTAAGAGATTAACATGATATGAACCAAAGTTACTAAGGCACCTTTCACTAATAAACACTTATAGACACGAAATATAACACGTTTCTAAGTTACCTCGACCTATACGTATAAACCTTTAAAAACACTTAGAATATTTTTTTAATGAAAACTGTTTTGGCTTAGTTGATGTCAAGACACTTTGGTCTCGTATCTTTTAAACCATACACATGACATAGCGTTTTTAAGACTTGACCTATTAGGTTACATGTTAAACTAACGAGACAAACAAATAACTCACTCTTATAAACCCATTCGAACCCTTGTTAAACCCCAAAGCAAGTCACGTTTTTCCTAAACTTAAAACTACGTTTGGGCCTAAAAGCCCATTAAATCGAAAATAAGCAAATGAGATAAGCTGTTGATATAAGCAGTTTTCTAAACTTTTAAGTGTCTAAATGTAAGTCCAAAGCTAAACCCAAAAGTTTCCCAAGCCCAAAGATTTTAAAAACCTTAACGGGCCTTAAGTTTAGCTCGTTAAAGGCCCAAAAGCTCAAAATAAGCTTTTTTAAAAGATAAGCTGTTTCCCCAGCTTAAATAAGCAGTTTTAAACTTATTTGGAAAATAAAGATGTTAAATTTCGAAGTTGGTGAGCTTTGGACTAACTTTGCAAAAGTTTTGTAGTCGAGGGACTAAAACTGTCAAAATGGAAATTTAAGGTGAAAACTGTCATTTTGAAGTCTTGTGATGAAAACTGTAAATCTTGAAAAGTTTTGGGTAGAAAATGTAACTATAAAATAGTTTTGGACTATAAATGAAAATAAATAACGTTTTGGACTAACGGTGTAACGTTACGACGTTAAGGGATTAAAATAGAAACTTTTTAAAACTTAAAAGTTTTAATAAAATATAAATGTTATAATTTATATTTTATGTATATAAGTATTTTAGATAAAACCGATTCGATCAAGCACTTTTCCTTAACTATATATATATATATATATATATATATATATATATATATATATATATATATATATATATATATATATATATATATATATATATAACGTACTAACGAAAATAATAAATATATAACTTTTAACAATTAACACATTCTCTCGAATCTATTTCACTTTTCGACACCCATCTACTGTTGAACCACCGATCTCGTTTTCTTTCGTAAAATCTCTACACCACGTCAACAAGAACATGCTCACAAGTTATATTCGTAAATATAACTTTTGTTCTTAAACTTCAGGTATTTAAACACGCATGTTTAAATTGCTACGATTTAAACTAACAAAACAATATAATAAACAACTTTCGCGATAAACTGAACTTAGACTATCAAACACTGAAAACTTGCCATATACTTTACTTAGGTTGTGTGTTGAAGCCGTTTCCACCTATCGTTTGAGTAACGATACTTGTACTACCGAGCTATCCATGTGTATGTTCATAGCCCACTCTTTAAACTTTTAAACTCTTTTGTGGGGAGATACATGCTTCAAACTCGAACACAAGCTTTTTAGTATGCTATGTCTGATGTTTTTATTGCTTAAGTAGCTATTGCCAAAAGCCCCTCGATCATGAACCTTAATCACTTGCGAGTGAACGTGAATACCTGGGAATAGATCTATTTGGGACTAACAATCCCCGTTTAGTTTAGCTAGGATGAGCGACTAGGCGCACAGTATTTAACAACTCATAGGTTACTGGAAAAGACCTATCTTGAGGGCACCCCTACTATATTAGTTTACATCATACTTTGATGCCTGTCTAATCGTTGTGTGTCATGAGCTTAATGCAATAACAAACTTAATTTTTAAACTTGTTAATTGTTTAACGATGCAATTAACACACCTACTTGTGTTCAAACTTTAAACTTAAACCTTTGAACATCACTCAAATTTTGTTGACTTTTAGCATGTTATCTCAGGTAACTAAGGCATGGATTATCAAGGCACGGAGAAGGGCATCAACTCGGGCACGGGTTTTGATATACGTGGGAATTGCGCCCTCGCAACAGGTTTTACCTCTCAAGGGATCTCGAGAAGCTTACAACCTCCACCAGGCAGTGTACCTGATCGTTGTAGTATAGTATAGTGACAAGTACTTGAGGACTGATCGTTCAACTCAGGAATAGTGTCGCTAGGATTAGAAAGCCTACTAAACTAGGTCTAGAGGTGAGGGATGATTCTTTTTGTATTTTTTATATTTTATGAAAGCAAGTAAAATCTCGGGTATTAGAAGAGTGGGCGGAATTAGTTGCTAGCCAACTAACCTAATAAACTAAAGATGCAATCAAAATAAAATAAAAGAAATGAAAATAAAACTATTATACTAATGTGGTGGAAACAATAATGAGAGAAGTTGTGTTTACTTAGATTTCATTACTCCCAAGATATCTTTTACAGGTTGATTAGCTTGTTACAATTGCATGGATGACGGGTTATATTCCTTAATATTAGTCGTAGGGCCATGTAAAATATTCCCTAACTCTATAAGATCCTACTTCACTCCTATCTCGAGCCGTTAGAAGCTCATAACATGGGATTATTAGAATTCTCTTACGCATTAAATACAACCAAAAATCGTAGTACACCTCCGATCATGTTTCTTAAGACGTTCAAGCAAGTTACCAATAGAAGTCTGCCAGTTTTCTTAAGCCTAACATCGAATACAATCATCCGTAACAATTATAAACAAACAATCAACCCATAATCAACATCTAGGTTTCACTACATCTAAGCAAACACAATAAAGATCTAGCCTAGCATGTTAAAGAGAAGACAAGCGTAAGATACAATCACACAACATATAGACATATTGAATGATTTGGATAAGTACTTATCTTCAATTGAACATGGAAGAATCAAGGGGTCGAAACCCTTGAAAAAGCTGTAAATTCGTCTTAGGTTTTATGCCCTAATATCCCACACAAAGTTCCACACTAATGAATGAAAATTAAAAAACTATATATAGATTTTACACCTTGACGGCGTCACGTTATAGCTTGTGACGCCGTCAACTCACAGCCATGATGAAATTCGTATTGCCTAGATCCATATCTAACGCCGTCATGTTTAAATGAGCTCTGGGCCGTCACGTGTATTTGGACCCTGACGGCCTAGGTGACGCCGTCAGGCCAATATGCCTAAAAACATTCTGGATCGTCACGTGTATTTTCCACTTTCACCTCTTTTGCCACTCTTGACGCCGTCACTTGTAGAACCTTGATGCCGTCAGGTACTGTTCCCAGCAAAGAAATTTGAGACTTTGCCGTTTTCTTCACTTTTATGCTCAAAAAACGTTCAAAATGCTTCTTTTTCTATATTTCTCTCCAAAAGTACCTAAAATGACAAAAGGAACAATTTAGGGCAATAATTGATCAAATAATCTCGAATTCAGGCTTAATTGACCCCTTAAAAGCGGTACACTTTTCGCCTCATCAAATACCCTTACACTTGAGATTTGCTTGTCCTCAAGCAAATGCGCTTTTATTATAATCAAAATACAAGTTAGGGGTCATTTAACACTAACATAAAAGTAATTATAACAAATAACCATTCCACTAAAAACCAAAAGCAAGCACGGAGGTCATACACTAGCACCTCACAAATAGTGTTTAGATACTCACATCTCTCGGGTGTAATAAAGTATATATCATAATATGGAAATGGAAAACATCTCTCACTACCTGTTATAGCAAATAGATTACCACAGGCTTGGGAAAGGATCAAACCTCTACCACTTGGCGTAAGCAACTAGGATAAACAATCAAAGAGGTCTTTTAAAGGGTTATAACGTTAGGTGTAGGGATATGGAAAACACGGTTTTGTTGGATAAAGGCAGTATTTATTGGTGGCGAGTTAATCATCTTGGTTAATTTCATGTACAATATAGCGTTGCTAAACCAAGACTCGACTCGACTTAAGTTAATAAATCAAAAATAACAAAAACATAAAACAAACATTGAATGAAATAGGATGGTAGTCCGTATGTTTTTCTCTTTTTCTTTTTCTCTCTCTCTCTCTCTCTCTCTCTATATATATATATATATATATATATATATATATATATATATATATATATATATATATATTGATTTTTTTGATTTTTTTTTTTTTTTTACATACACTTTTACCCTACCATCCAAAATAATACATTATAGGAAATGTACATTCCCCTTACACTTAAATTTTTACATACTTTACAATAAACTAATCTAATGACTCGAATCAAAAACACTTGGTGTACTTTTTAAGATTAATGCACATATCGGGGTAATATAAGATGTTCTTACCCATTACTCCAAAACACAAGTACTTTACCCATGAGTCCCAATCATCCCAAAACAACATGTACAAAATATGACTCGACTTAGCAACCATGTAATCAATTAGATAATTAACTAAGGGTTTAAACATATAACAACAATGCACTAAAGATGAGTGCATACACTGAAGGCTAAGGCGATTTGGTTGCACATTTGGGTGGGTTGTAACAAATTCTTCCTTTAATTAAGATGCTTAAAGTTAGAAACGAAAAGATATGCACGGAGGGGTGTACTAGGGGTATCGTGTACTAAAAATGACTACAACGCTAAGGTGTGGGAAAATTAATTGACTTTACTAGTCAAGTAATATGACTTAAATGGTCAAGTAATTATGATACGGGTTTAAAAACAAGGGTGATCATAATGCCTCTTATCATGTAGTAAATCCTACTACACGAATGTAGTCTCACTAGCGGTCTTGGGATGCATCATTAACGCAAGTTCTAGAATCTAAATGCTACCGGTACACTCATAAGCACTAATAATGAATGCTTTTCCAATCAAATCTAAAGTCGAACCTCACATATTTGGGTGAGAAATTTTTCTGGATGGTACGATTTTGTGCTAGTCATACAACTCCTATCCATGAGACGCTTGTTAAGGCTAAAGTTTCACTCCTAAATGTTGTAAAAAAATTTTAATTTGGCGTTAAAATTACACTAACAAGTATTTCTCTTAGTTTTGTTACACACCTACCATCGAACAAACAAATTCAAGTGCAATAGTATCATATAAGGTATCATCATTTACCCTCCTCTTACACTTAGGATGAACATTGTCCCCAATGTTCAATTAAAGGATGTAAAAGTAAAATAGGTAAAAGAATTAAAACAAATACTCCCAAGATTCATTCGGTGTGGATAGTGTGTAAACAATGTTAGATCTTCCTCCAAGAAAATGAACGTTCAAAGCTTCCCTTACAGAAATACAAATCATCTTCTTGTCATAAATAACCTGTTAAACCTGAGAAAACAATCAAGGCAACCTCGCGTAAAATCGGTGGCAATCTATATATATACTAACAAATCCTAGAAAGCAATTTAAGATATAATGATTGTGGAATGAATGTTTGCAGATTTCCTGGAGTTTACAGAACTAAAGAATCAACAAAAACTTTTAAGACTCCGTTAGAAAAAACAAAACTCGCAAAATTTCCAGAATTTTACACGTGACGCCGTCAGGTTGTCAACCCTGACGCCGTCAGAAGTAACCTGCAGAAATCTTTATGTTAAGTTTCCGGAAAATTTCCGGAAAAACTTATGTCCTATTTCCTGGAAAATCCTGCAAAACATCATTATGACTTGATACAAGCATTTGACTCTAACAAATACTAATATACATGTTCATTTAATATTGTGGCAAATCAAGATCATTTTCGTTCTTATAAACAAATTTGGGGTTTCCCCTTACACTTAGCTTTTGCAAAATACTTTTATATGAAGTTAAGACGAAGTTAAACAACAAAATAAAGCATTTTCACAATTTAGTTTGAAACATGATCTACCAACAATAAAAATAAAACATGCATACGAAAACAAATAACATCAAACAAACAAAAACCCACAAAACATGGGTTGCCTCCAAAGTAGCGCTTTTCTTTATTAACGAGTCTTGTAGCTAGACTCAAGGTCATGGGCAATTAAGTGACCTCATCATTGGTTTCATTCTCTAGGTCATCCTTAATCTTAGTTGTGTATTCCGGACCCAATTGTAAATGTTCCTTATAGAGACCAACCACCTTTTTCTCAATTGCTCATATAATCCTATGGGCAAATTCCCTATCAACTTTATATTTTGGCCCTAGAGTTAAGCAATCCTTGTAGAAAAGGCTCTTCTTCTCCCATACATAGTCTATGCCGTTTTTCTTATCCTCTTCATTGATGTCCTCAAAGGCACCAATGTTATCCATATCAAATTGAGGCACAAAACGAAATTCTTTCATTCTACTAGGCATCCTAAATGTGATCCTATCTGTTTTACTAGTAAATCGAATCGTCCCTTCTATCTCATCATATTCTAACTTGGATTCTTTAACAAATGGCTTACCAAATACAACATCGGATAAGTGACAATCAATAACACTAGCTAAGTTTTCAACAACCATAAAGTCAATGATATAAGTAAAGTTCTCAACAAAGACATGTAGACCTTTAATTCTCCCGACAAAGTTACAAAATCCACCGAGGTATTTGGGATCTTTTCTAGGTCCAAGTCTTGTTTTCACTATATCATTATAAACACTTGATGACATAATGTTGATTGGAGATTCAAAATCAATGTAAGCGTTGTCAATGTGCTTATACCCAATCATACAAGGTATCTTAACATTCTTAGGATCGCCTCTCTTTATCTTAGGGTCAATTCTAGTAAAAGGAGGTTGAGGATTATCAACAAGATTATTATAGTACGCAGTCTCCTCCTTAGTGGGATATAGATTGAAATGGTCATCCGGTTTCGGATCTATCTCCCCTTCCTCAAGTTCCTCAACAACATCCTCAAAATCATTAGATCCTAGGTCCTTATTTGAATACAAGGCGGTCGCTAGGTCACTAAATGCATGATCGAGCACAACATTAGTTAACCTATTAAGCTCCCTAAGTTCCCTAATCTCATTCTCAATTTGTTCACGCAACAAAGCCACTTCACTAGGGGAAAGGGGTGGATTCTCGTTTTCCATAATGGCCAATGGAATAGTCCATGAATTTAATTTACTAACGAGGGCAAGAAGAAAAAGATAGACTAAAGAAAATCTAGAAATAAAAACAAAACCTTACTAGGAAGGAATCTAGCAAGTAGACCTAATAAAAAGAAATCCTAACCTAGACAATAACTATTACCCGGGCTGCGGCGCCAGAAACTTGATATGCGTGGGAATTGCGCCCTCGCAACAGGTTTTACCTCTCAAGGGATCTCGAGAAGCTTACAACCCCCACCAGGTAGTGTACCTGATCGTTGTAGTATAGTATAGTGACAAGTACTTGAGGACTGATCGTTCAACTCAGGAATAGTGTCGCTAGGATTAGAAAGCGTACTAAACTAGGTCTAGAGGTGAGGGATGATTCTTTTTGTATTTTTTATATTTTATGAAAGCAAGTAAAATCTCGGGTATTGGAAGAGTGGGCGGAATTAGTTGCTAGCCAACTAACCAAATAAACTAAAGATGTAATCAAAATAAAATAAAATAAATGAAAATAAAACTATTATACTAATGTGGTGGAAACAATAATGAGAGAAGTTGTGTTTACTTAGATTTCATTACTCCCTATATATCTTTTACAGGTTGATTAGCTTGTTACAATTGCATGGATGACCGGTTATATTCCTTAATAATAGTCGTAGGGCCGTGTACAATATTCCCTAACTCTATAAGATCCTACTTCACTCCTATGTCGAGCCGTTAGAAGCTCCTAACATGGGATCATTAGAATTCTCTTACGCATTAAATACAACCAAAAATCGTAGTACACCTCCGATCATGTCTCTTAAGACGTTCAAGCAAGTTACCAATGGAAGTCAGCCAGTTTTCTTAAGCCTAACATCGAATACAATCATCCGTAACAATTATAAACAAACAATCAACCCATAATCAACATCTAGGTTTTCACTACATCTAAGCAAACACAATAAAGATCTAGCCTAGCATGTTAAAGAGAAGACAAGTGTAAGATATAATCACCCAACACATAGACATATTGAATGATTTGGATAAGTACTTATCTTCAATTGAACATGGAAGAATCAAGGGGTTGAAACCCTTGAAAAACTGTAAATTTGTCTTAGGGTTTATGCCCTAATATCCCACACAAAGTTCCACACTAATGAATGAAAATTAGAAAACTATATATATATTTTACACCTTGACGGCGTCACGTTACAGCTTGTGACGCCGTCAACTCGCCGCCATGATGAAATTCGTATTGTCTAGATCCATATCTCACGCCGTTAAGTGTAAATGAGCTCTGGGCCGTCACATGTTTTTGGACCCTGACGGCTAGGTGACGCCGTCAGGCCAATATGCCTAAAAACATTCTGGATCGTCACGTGTATTTTCCACTTCCACCTCTTTTGCCACTCTTGACGCCGTCAGGTAGTGTTCCCAGCAAGAAAATTTGAGACTTTGCCATTTTCTTCACTTTTATGCTCCAAAAATGTCCAAAATGCTTCCTTTTTCAGATTTCTCTCCACAAGTACATAAAGTGATAAAAGGAACGATTTAGGGCAATAATTGATCAAATAATCTCGAATTCAGGCTTAAATGACCCCTTAAAAGCGGTACACTTTTCGCCTCATCAGGTTTTCTAAAATAAACGTTTTCTTATCATTCAACTAAATAAAACATATCTTCGAAGATATGACTTGTCTTTCTAAAACTATTTCTGTACACAGATATTTTTAATGAATGATAAAATGTGTTTTCAAAACGTTTACTATGATTGTGACAAAGATCCACTACGTAATACCCCGTTAAGTCTTCCGCTGTCGTTAATCGATTTTAGGGGGTGTTACAAACCCTACACCCTGTTGTTCTATTGCACCAAAACTTGTGGAATGCCATTCTGCCCGCGTCGTTTGTCTAGACATTGGAGAGGAACCAAGTTAACTTGGCATGGTCACCAAAAATGAAACAAAATTAGGGGAAAAAAAGTTTGAAGAAAATGGTATCCAATCTTAGATAATGTCAACCTTACAAATGAAATGTTTAATTTGAGTTTATCCTTGTATAAAGAGGCATTTTGCTAACTAAAAATAGTAATGCTTATAATTTAAACTGGAATGTTGAACTTTCAGTGAACTTCGAGGGTGTTATCGGCCAAAATGCATTTGGTCAAAGCTCTCGCCACATTATTGGTGCCATAATCATAAGCTTCTGACATCGGGGGACGCGGATTAAGAACAGGGGTCACCCTTTCAAATGCCACCTCAGACATCTTTTCCCAACATCTTATCGACCATCCCATTTGCTCGGGAACCTTTGGGACTTCATCCCCTACATTCAAATATAATTGGTAATAACATGATCTCTCCAAAGATAATAGTGATTTCTATGTTGCATTCAAAGATGTTCTAGTTTTCATAGATTTGTATTATTTGGTCCATTGCATACCTTATACCTCCAAAATTGGAACATGAGCTTAATATAGTTTGGTCACCATGAAGCCAAGCGACAGTCCGGACACAACCTGGTGAGTGCTCAACTTCCCTTGGAGGTGCATCTGATCAAATTAAAAAAATAATAATAAAAAATAAAATAAAACAAAAAAAATACTAATATATAGCACAATTAATCAAAAGTTTAAAGGATTACAAAATTACAAATTTTAAAATTTTAAAATTTTAAAATTCAATGTAATCACCTGTATGAGATTGATGTGGTATTGACCCGTGGAAGACCTCATAGAAATCAGAATATAATCAAAAATTGAAGAATTTTTGAACCTCAATTAATCAACTAAATCAAAAACTAAAGCTTAATATTAGGGGTTTTTTGTTGTCTCGACGAGGAGATGGATGTCAACGTGAAAAAAGGTTTTCCGATGAGATTTGTAAGATATCCCTGTGGATTGAATATGAAGATGGGTATCCTGAGATTCCGCTTTTTCCTTAAATTACATTTTTCGCCAACAAATCTAAAAAAAATAGCATTGAGGCCCATGTGTTTTTTCAAATTTTAAGTAAAAAAAGTTTTTTTTTTTTTTTTTTTTTTTTTTTTTTTTTTTTTTTTTCTTTCTTTTTTAGGCAATTAGGAAATAATTGGGTTTAACTAATTTTTTAAAACCAAAAAAGTAATCAATCTAAAAAAAATTATTACCAAATAAGCAATGATTGATTTTTTTTTAAAATGAAAAACTCACCAATTGCCGTTTTATTTTATTATATAAAAGCTTTGTGTGCAAAGTATAAGAGCATCTATAATAGGTTAACCAACTAAAAGCTTTTTACTATTGTAAAAAGCAATTTAAAAATGTTTTTTGCATTGCATAAAAGATTTTGTGAATAGCTTTTTAACAAAAACTTTATAAAATAAAAGTCTTTACGAAAAGCTATAGTTATTAAGTAAGTAAAACATTAAATGCATAAAGTCTTCTAGACTTTTCCAATTGTAGATGCTCTAAGATAAACTTATATTGTTGATAATTAATGAGATAATAGTGTCACACACAAATGACATGAGACATCTCATTAATATATGAATATTTGAAACTAAATAGCAGTGTATGTCTATACTACATATAATGTAGGAATGAATCTCTCTCCTCTTAGTTTTAAAATTAAAAGATAATTGCATATATACCGACTAAAACTTGTATATTTGTATATTTCCCCAAAATATGCTTAAACATCATTGTACATTATGCATTTAAAACTTGTATTTTGAGGAAATATGCAAATATGCAAGTTTCAATGGGTATACAGTAAAAACTCTATAAATTAATACTCGATAAATTAATAACCTCGATGAAATTAATAATTTGTCCAGTCCCAACTTGGGACCAATACAAATTTGGACCTTAATCGATAAAATAATAAGATAATAATTTTTTTGAAACTCAAATGTATATATGTTGGTCCTAACAAAATTATAAATTAATAATTACTAAATTTTTTCATAATATACATGTGATAATTTATTTTTCATCTCTAATTAATATACGTTGTAATTTATTTTTTATATCTAACTAGTATACACTTTAATTTTTATATATTGGAACTTGTTTTTCTAATTTATTTTTCATCTATAACTAGTGTATATTGTAATTTATTTTTCATCTCAAACTAGTATACAATATTGAAACTTGTTTTTTTAATTTATTTTTTTGTCTCTAACTAGTATACATTGTATATTGTAACTAGTACATATTGTACTTGAAAATTTTAAAGTCATATGTAAAATCTCTTTAAATTAATAAATTATTAATTTATCGATATAATAATATCTCGCTAAATTAATAAAATATCCCGATCCCGACACTATTAATTTATAGAGGTTTTACTGTATATACAATTCCCCCAAAAATTAAGACTTACAAGCCATAATGCTTATTGTACAATACACAAAACACTATTAATGATCTTTATCATCAATCTTAATTTTAAGACATACAAGTTTTAAAGTTTAATGTACAAAATATAAATCACTATTAATGTGATCAAGATATTTAATGTAGTCAATTAATTAATATGTCAATAAATAGAATTAATGCTATTATTAAAACACCTTTTATATAAGAAATATAAATTATCAATCATATTGTACAACTATCTTAAAAACAATTCTTGCATTAAATGTCACTAATACAAATAATAAAGCACATTATACAAATATTACACGGGCCAAACGTGCTCGAGCCCGAATGGGCACGGGCCAAATGGGTTCAGGCCAAACGGGTTAATGTTATACGAATCGCTTTAAAAAAGACCCAAAAAGACGAAATAAATTTCTTAAGCATAACACCCATTCATATTTTAAAAATTAAGTATGTTATATGTTTTTCTTAAAAAACAATTGTAATATTCTACAATTGAGAGAAATTATGTATCCGTTAGTGCCATTTAACTTTTCAATATGTAATACATGCCCATTTCAAAAAAATGATAAGGCAAAATATGCCTGCATTGTTTACAAATTAGCCTTTTTTTTTCTTATTTTAGGCACAAATTGTCATCTCTAATAATTATTATCACAATTGTATAATTAAATACATTGTCAAGGAGTTAAAATACGTCATATACAATTCTTGATATCAATAAATTTATTTTAAAAAATATAATATACTAAAATACATTATTTACCAAAAAAAAATTATTTCAGAGTATACCCGTAGCTGCAATGTGCAAGTACCCTGCTAGTAATGATAATGAGTAAATGGTCTTCATTATTGAAACACGTTATTCTCTATGCTTATGATCTGTATACATAATGCAAAGATTTGGTTATTGTATTTGTACATTTAGCTCGAGCACTAATCTAAATGGTGTTCCTCACGCATACCTTTATTTATATGTTGCGTTTGTGCTTAGAATAGTCAAATAGTTGACTCTAATGAAATGTAGTCCGGAACATATTGCTTGGATATGTGATTCTAATGGTATCCAAACGCTATAATCTGTACTGTCTTTTCTTACACTACTTATTATTTCGAAGTGCATAAACAATTTGAATAAGCAATATGCCGACACACTTTTGCTTTCTTTTTGTTGTGCTTGTGTTTTGTTCTATAAGCTCATCTATTTTGCTTGGCATTAAAGCGTCTTAGTTTAGAAGTGCGGGGTTGGGATGGTAGTTTGTCATTGAATTCTTAACTTTTGATCAGGAACTTGCAATGAGTTGCGCATTTTGCGTGTTTCTTCACCATAAAAACATCAACACATCTTTCGTTTTGCAAAGCAATCGTGTAAACCTTCCAAGTCATTTGTAGTATGCATTGCTCGATCAACATAAAGAATTAAAGATATGTACATGCATGCTTTTGCTTTAAAGTTTAGTTACTATTAAACTAAACTAATGCTTAACCAACCATCAGTTAACTTATAGTTTCGTTCTAATGTAAGTAAATCGGTTTAGGTTTTCAATTTTTTTGGTTTAGAAAAAAAGAAAAAACACCACCCACTAGAGGTTGGGCTTTGAATGGGCCGAATGTGTCCTCCAAGTGTACAAGAATTAGGACTGGTAATTAGTTACAAGTCACCAAAATCGGATCTGAAGTTGTATAAATAATAATACAGTACGTAGTACGTAATCAAGAAACCTAATAATACCTTCTCTGAACCCTTAATCGATAATTATAGCATGCAATCAAACATAAAAAATAAGATGGCAGACTACATACCCTTGAAAATCCAAGCCGAAATCTTGAAAAGGCTTCCGGTAATATCATTGATTCGATTCAGATCCGTCTCCAAACAATGGAAGTCTCTTATCGATAGCCCTAAATTTATTGCTGATCACTGTGTCATCCAGCACCACACTCAGTCGCAACATCATCATCGTCATCTTCTTTTAAGTTACTTGGAAGCAGGGGTGTCGTCTAAGGGTCTTTTGGTTAGATATTTTTCAATCCTGGATGATGATACATTCCCACATCAAAAGGTTTTCATGACTACTCCTGTGTCCGTTAGTTTACTCAACTATCCATCATCAATTGTTGCTGTCTCTGGAGGCTTGTTTTGTATTTGCAGTTCTGATGGAACCATAATTAAGAAGGCTGTTATTTGGAATCCATCAATTCAAAAAACCGTTACTATTGTTGTGCCTAATGTGCCAGATGATATGGATGATGATGATGATGATGATGTGCCGTACAACACTATTGTTGGCTTTGGAGTTTGTCCTCGAACTAGTGATCCTAAGCTTGTCAAGATCACATTTCATGTTATGTACCACAAGGAATATGCTACTATTCCTAATCAAGTTGAGGTTTTTTCATTGAGCTCAGGTTTATGGAAACCTCCAAGTAGCAAGCTGCCTCGTAAATCAATTCAGTACTTGTATCCTCAGGTAGCTATAAATGACTTTATTTACTGGCTCGCTTATGATATGTCCTCCTTGGATTGGAAAGATCAATATTGTCATTTGATCATGTCATTTGATTTGACAACTGAAGAATTTACAGAAGTATACCTCCCTCAGAGCTTAGCAAGTTGCAAAACTCATGTGCTTATATCTAAGCTAAATGAGTCTCTTGTTGTGCTTGAAAAATATCACTCCTCCAATGCAAATGTATGGATTATGCAGAATGGTGATCCAAAATCCTTCGCTCATATGTTCACCATTAACACGCCAATAACATCGATAAGAGATGTAGCTGGATTCAGAAAGAATGGTGGACCCATACTTGTAGAGAAAAAAGATTTCAAAAATAATGAACTAATTGTTTATGAACCCGACTCTAAACAAGTCAACTATACTGGGATTGCTGGGCCATTTTATTACTTCTTTGCGACTCCCTACACACAAACACTGCTTTTGCTTGATCATAAAGATAGTGTGGACTCAGAGACGGCGTTTGGAGTAGACAAGCAAGCTATGGATATGGATACTGATGAATAACTACTAGCTCATACTTTTGTTATTAATTTTTCTTTTGATGATGATTCTCTCTCTTTTTGTTACTACAATCTTTTTTCGAATGTGAGGCTTCTGGTTTTGCATGAACTTACTTGCATTAATGACTTATTATTTATTTATTTTTAATAATAGTAAAGCTAAAATTATACAAAAATCGAAAAAACAAAAATCCTCGAAGATCAAACTGAAAGTTTTCTATTACGGAGTATTAATCAAAGATTGGTTAATACAAGCAAAATTGACAAAGAAAAACGCAACTAAATTTACTCTAATCACAAAAATAAGAACAAAATATTTCACATTGCTCTCGAGTTCCTCTAAATCTTGAACGGTTTGTACAAACTTACCAAACTATTCTTTTGTATACCATCTTGCGCATCCAATCTAGCTAGCGGAGCTACCCAGTAAATAAGTCATCTACAATGAGAGATTTGTCAAAAGCTTAATAAAATTGATACGATTTATTACGGAGTGAGGTTTATAATAGTACGTGTGTCACGAAATAAGTTCAAGATTATAAAACTTTTTTACTACAAGCAAATATGACGAACTCATTTAATGTATAGCATCATCATAAAGCCGTGTAAATTAACGCCTATAAGAAACGTATACTGCACATTCTTCATAGTTGCGGTAAAGTAGTAATCTTTTTGCAGGATAAACTCATTGTCTAGAGTAATTTTAAATGTAATTTGGTGACGTTAGTTCATAAATTAATTCTCTATGTATACTAAAAGCGGTGATGCTTATAATAAAAAAGGATTTTTTTTTTTTTTTTTTTTTTTTTTTTTTTTTTTTTTTTGCCTTGCAGTGGGCTGATTTTTATCTATAAATACTATAGAGCGTTGCATTGACCACATTTTTTATAGTTTTTTTGGTGGGTTTACTGTTTTCCTATTGGTTCACAATTAAAAAATGTAACAAACATTTCTTTAATATAAATTTTAGTTATAAACACACCCTGAACTTCTTAATATTTAAGACTTTTTTATATAACAAACTTTATTTACCAAATATCTAACATATACCTACCGGTTTCTTGAATAAAAAAAATACTTGCAAAAAGGCATCTCGATAACGAACAAAACAAGCCCAGTATTGATATATTTTTGACGTACGTACGGTTTTATAAAAAATGTTGAAGTTTAATATATACATAGTTTCTTAATAAAAGAACTTTCAAAATGCACCCTTAACCTATCAAATAACTTTAAAATTATCCTAAATTTTTTTAAAACTATAACTTGCCCGACACAACATTCATTCCATCGGCCACCCCTTGAATCTATTTCGACAACTTAAAACTAATGGGACATTCGTCACTAAATCGTTAATGTTTTATGCAAGAACATGCAAGTGTTTCTGAAACTATATCCTAAACAGGGACGGAACCAGGGGGTTCCGCGGGTGATCGGGGACATTTATGGATTTTTTCAATGTAATTTTAGTTTTTGAAGAAAAACATCAATTTTTTCAAAATGCAAATTAAATGCACCCGGCTCATGAAAACGTGTTTTTATATTATGGTTTCAAAAAATTTGTGTACCTGAAAATATTTGGTACTGATTCCATCATCCCTGATCCCAAACCTTATGTAATCTTTCATGATATAAATTAACAATAAAAATTAGACAGACAACATGACCTACATGTATACGTAGAAGATACCATGACCAGGTAATGCTTATGCCTCATTCCAATTTTAAATGTTATCACATAGATTAAACAATCAATAGAAAATTGGAGAATCAACTTATATGACCTATTATGTTGCTAAATCCACGTGTATGGTTCACATAACCAGCTCTGTCCGCTAAAAATAAACAACATATCATTTTCAGTTATTCACCTACTAGTTTACACGTCAGCACTGATCTATATTCCATCTCGGTTTTGTTTGGACGAGCGAGAAGTTTTCGAAGTGTTTGGGAGCGTTTAATGTTTATAATCAAAGCGTTAATAAAAAAGTGTTTTAAGCGTTAATAAAAAATTGTTGGGTTTTACTAAAGACAGCCGTAAAAGTTGTCATTAAGATGCTTTATTTTATTAAAATTTATTGTACTAATAGAATTCATCCAATCACAATCAAGCATTATGTTATAGCTGATATAACAACACTTTTTATGCATAATATACATATAACAGATTGAGATGCTTTGTTTTCAAACTTATACTCTTTACGTTTTAAAATAAGTGTTTATATTAAGATGTTTTGTTGTTCCAAAAAAAAAATGTTTATATTAAGATGTTTTAAAATAATTGTCAATTTTATATTTCAGTTAATGAAAAACATACTTTATGAGGTGATATTCAATCGATGAAAATGTACTTTGTATGATATACTAAATTTAGGGATGAGCATCCGGTCAAAACCAATCTGACCCGAACCAAAATCGATTTTACGGAAGATATGAACCGAGAATAGCAAAGAAGTGAATCGGCTCAGTTTAGGTTTGTGTCGGTCGGTCCATTCAATTGAACGGTTTAGGTGTGTTTTTTTCAGTTTTGGCTCGAACTGAACCGAACTGAGCTGAACCAAAACCAAAACCAAATATTATTAATATCTAGAACCGGAATCAAACAAAATATGATCGGTTCAGGCTTTATCGAATCATTTCAGCTCCTCTTTTCAACTCAATTCGATTTTCGATCTGTTTTGCTCAACACTAACTAAAACATATTTTTGAAATGAAAAGTTATTATTCTGAGGGATGACCATTTTGTCTTTTGTAATAAAACATTTCATTTTCAAGCTCAAATACATATTTTTCTTGATTTCCCACATCACATATAAAACCCTGTAACGCGTCCCAATGAAAAAACTCTAGGCCCCACATTCCATCATCACCACCATTATCGTCCTCCACTTCTTCACATCCTTTCACATTTTTTTTACTCACAAAAAAACACACACTAAAAACACCTTAAAAAACACACACTCACTTTCTCTCTCAAAAAATATGGCCCAAAAACGAGAAAAAGAAGAAACAGAAACAGAGCTCAAAGTGCCAGAAGCGCTAACCTTATGCACACCGTCGCCAATCACATCCAAACCGTCGCCGTCACCGTCGCCGGTTCCGTCGCCGGAGAGGTCATCGAGTTTATCAAATCTACACCGCAAAAAGACGCTACAGTCGCCGGAAAACTCGCCGTCGAAGTCGCCGGAGAATGATTTGAAGAGACGCGAGGTGAACAGGTGCTCAGGCTGCCGGAGAAAGGTCGGGCTGATGGGATTCAGGTGCCGGTGCGGGGAGATGTTCTGTTCCGATCACCGGTATTCCGATCGACATGACTGTAGCTATGATTATAAAGGCGTTGGACGTGAAGCGATTGCGCGGGAAAATCCGGTTGTTAGGGCTGCGAAGATACTCAAAGTTTGAAAACGGACGAAAACGAATGAAAACGAAAACGGTGTCGTTTTGGTTGATTTTAGAAGGTTTTATATAGGGCGATATGGCGCCAAGGAGGGAGAAGTGTTTGTTTATGTTTATATTTTGGGTTAATAGATTTATATGATTTCGGTTTATGTTTCGTAAGCTTCAATTTTTCGGCTTATTTTGAGATTTATGATTTTATGATTTTATGATAATGGGGGTGTTTATTTCGGCTTATACAGCTAGCTTATCGCTTATTTGATTTTGGGCTTAGGTTTTATAAAATCACTTTTTTGTGCTTATTTTGACATTTTTCGGCTTATATAAGTTTATTATAACATAAGAAATATATATAAGCCGAAAAAATTCAAAATAAACCAGAAAAAGTGAGCTTATAAAACATAAGTTCAAAATCAAATAAGTTATAAACCAGCTATATGAACCGAAACAAAAACATAAGCTAGCTTATAAAAGTAAGTTGAAATATTTAAGTTTATGAAATATAAGCCGAAATCAGATAAAGCTTATAAGCCGAAAAATAAGCTAGAACAAACACCCCTTTAAGAAAGGAAGGAAGAAAAATGTTGCTTACGTCAGCTTTACGTCACGTGTTTTCTGATTAAAGTTTGGTTGGTTTGGTCTACTTTCCGGTGAAGGGTGGAATGTGAAAATGTGATAAAAGGTTAAGGAGTATTACTGTCAATTTGATTAAATGATGGTTTAATTAGTGAAACTTTTTATTTATTTTTATTTTTTTCTGTTTTGGTGTGCGGTTTTTTATTCGTTGTTTCGCTTTCAATTCCAGGGTAGCAAATACAAGGAAATCAAAAATGGGAATAAAATACTAAAAGTAAAATAAAGACAGCGAATAATGTTGCATTGTTCGATGGGAATTATGGGGTAGAGGTTTGTAACACGTAGTGCAAGTTGTGTTGGCATGTGATCATCACATGGACCAATTTTTCACAAATTTTGGTGTGAGTGTGACCCAAAGTTTTATTCAATGAAAGTGGAATTTGCACTACAATCTAGAATAATGTTTTAAGATTTAGGAAAATAACGTACTTTTTGGATTTTTACTATAAATGGAACGTAGCTTTTGTTTTTTATTAGGTAGATGTTAAACTGTAAATATTGTGGTCACTCTTTGATACGGTAACATCACATCAGTTTTCTCTTCAAGATTACACTCGACCATAATTTGCTAATAAGTCAACCGCAAGTACAACAAAAAACATACCTTACAAAAATTAATAAAAAAAAAAAAATATATATATATATATATACACACAAAAGAGATTGAATCTTTCGGTTGGCTGACAAACGATAACTTTGAAAAGATTGAGGTGAGACTCGGTTGCATTCAGTTGAGCTAATGAAAAAAGCTCGGTTGAATAGTCGGTTGGTTGGAGGTATTCACTTGCCATTAGCATCGGCATAAGATTACCGTATAATTTTCGTACATTATATAGTCTTGCAACGCAGCATTAGCAAGAAAAAGTACCCACTAGTGTCGATGGTGATATACAGTAACAATGACACGTTTGTGGTTTGTTGGTTAGTAAGAAGGCATCAATGAATATAACTTTTTAATGATACAAAAATACAGTTGTTAATTGATGTAGCATGGTGCAAATTCGTCATCTTTAGCTAACACATAATTGTCAAATGTCTCATGGTTGCTTAATCGATAACGAGGGGTCGTTGGTTGATTACAATATAAATACATCATTAATTAATGCACAGGCTTGGCCCAATTCATTAAACACAATTTGCTAATAGACTCTCACAATTGGAGCGAGAGGACGTTAGATGGTCAAACTGGTTCGGAATTCGTAAAATAATGCAAAACGAAAGTCACTTGGTGAAGATGTCGGAATACGTATAGCGAAAGGGAACATGCATGTAATACACGAACTTCACCAGCTGCAACCGTGTCAAACGTATTATGGCCACTTAGAGTACAGGGTACGGTGGCGTTTTCGCTGGCGCCGTCACCACCAGCCGAGAAAACACCACGGCGCACCGTACCGGTGGTGGCGCCGTGGGTGCTCGCGCCGTGGTAATGGCTCAGCGCCGTGGGTTTTTTGCAATATTTTTATTTTTTTTATTTTATTTCTCTTTTTTTTATTTTTTTTTTCTTTTTTCTTTTTTTCTTTCTTTTTTGAGGTTCTTGAATCTTGAGTTGTTGCAGACTTGCAGGCTTGCAAATATGGAGATTGGAAAAGAAGACCAATTTTTGGTGTTTGCAATTTTAGTCCTTGTGATTTTTTTAATACTTTTTTGTGTTGACAATTTTAGTCCTTGTGGTTTTTTTAAACAATTTTTATGCTAACATTTTTTTTAATTAATGAAGTTTATTTTAGATAATATTTTTAATGTTTTATTTTATGTAAAAAAAAAAAAAATGGTCGACGGCATCAGAATTTCTGGTGCCAACGGATACCCCTGAAATGTGGTGCCATGGGGTTTCTGATTCCATGAAGTTTTTTGTTGACATAACAGCATAAAACTCCCACAGCACAACATCCACGGCACCACGGTACCCAGTGCTCTTAATTGATAATGATGATTGGTCACAATATATGCATCAGTAACTAATACATGGGCTTGGCCCAATATACACTAAACATAATCTGCTAACAATAATATCTCACAATGTTATCAAAATCTACAGTAAACAAATAAATCTATCACTTTAAATTATCACTCCTATAAGTAAGAAAAGCAAAATCGATATTTTAAAGTGCATTTACACATCACGTAACATAAAATTATATGGATAAATGGCTCAAACCCATTAATGTATACGCCAAACTCAAGCCCATTATCCATCCTTAAGCAAGCCAAATCCAACCACAATACTCTCAGGTCACTATGACTTGAGATGACATGTCAGGTACCGTCTGTTTACGCGCAGATAGTTGTCATCCACCCATTGTTGTATGGTGCATAACGCGTAACAATATGGCACACAACCATAATGTTGGACATGCATGTTATGTATGAATCGAACAAAACATCACTGCATGTTTACTCTTCTAGGCAACCAAGGCACACAATAAATAGCATTTTTATGTCTTGTGTTCTTTGTCACATACGAGAATGGCGCTGACCGCCGCGTTGCGGGCGGGCCTATTTTTTTGCCCGAACAATTAGTGTTGGAATTATTACATCATGACATTCATATATAATAGACCAAGTACATCAAAGTGAGCATGAGCGGAAGTAATTATAATAGATCGAATAACATGTAATTAATTAATCATCAATATAAATAGTAAACATACCTTTATGATTCTAGCCCGAACAAGAATCAAAGCAATCTTCCGGAACCAAGAACCCTAATTAGGGTTTATAAGGATTATAAGAATTACCCCTTACCTTTTTGTAATTCAATCCAAGAAACAAACAATAGTGTGTTTGATTCACGTTCTTGTACACACGTACTAATTCAAGAAAAAGTTTATGCAAGTAATAAACACATAACCTTTTTAGATCTATAAAAATCGAAATCCTTAGGGATTTATTTAAATGGATCGAACAAGAAAAGAAGGAGAGGAGAAAACACCAAGATGTGTGTGTACAAGTTATGAGAAAAACCTACATCTTGAGTTTGCTTATATACTACACAATACTTGGAGCTCAAGGCACAATGGATGTGGGTTAACACCCTTGGGCCGATCGGTTTTGGAACCCCTAGGGGATTCCGGAACCTTCTCTTGTTTCCATGTATTGGCTAGTATTACTTTCCTAATCTTCGTTTAATAATTAATTAGTCATTAATCAATAATACTAATTATTATTTATTTGTTTTGTGTTTAATAATTAATTATAACATTTTATAAATAATTATTACTTTTTCTCTTCATACGTATTGAGTGCAATCCCGTGATCTCGAGTTCGATCCTAACATACGTCTACTAAAATAATGTCCATATTCTAACAGCTCCCACTTGGACATATTTTAATAGTGTAATCACATCGGTTAGCGTCTTGCAACACGCCGATGCCTCTAGTACGATCTCGAGCAAGGCTCCTGGAAAAACCTTTTAATGATTTCTCATTATTATTATCCTTTTGTTTCTAATACCACGTTAATAAGGATATGGATTAAAGTCATTCCTTAATTAACCATTCTGTTTCTCGTTGTTTATGATTGATCAAGATTACCAAATCTTCTGAACATATTCAGGGAAGATCTTGGGCACGGCCATGCAAACATCTTGACAACCCTACGAGGGGCCCAGCAGTATTAAACTCCAAAAATAAATTTGAAGGAACAAATTCTATCTTGACTACAAGCAAAACCCACAAACTTTGTAACACTTCCGAAAACAACCCTTATTACTACCAGTTACGGATAGCGTTAAGTTGTTCCACAAAAATGTACTACATTCATGACACTTATCTTGCATCTCAAGTCTGAGGATAACTTCTCATGATTTACTCAATAACAAAATCCATAAAGTAACATCATGTAGTTGGGATAAGTCCTATATTCAGTATCATCGAATATCATCTGAAATGGCATGACTACGCATCAATATACTTTAAGTATATTATACCAACTTCATACTTGTCTTAATTTAATAATATTCCCATATTATTAATTGACAACGGACAATTTAAGAATAACCTTTATTCACGGATTTAAACATACAAATATAGGATACAATATATTATAAATTAAACATACCATGTATTTCAATTTATCATAATAATTGTTTAACATCCCTTATCCAAATACTAAATAGATCAATGCATGAAAATCTTGTTGATGAATTATGTCTCAAGTAATGACATTCCTACTTGTTGACAAAACATAAATCATCCAACTTTGATCTATCGGAATTTTGAGAATACTTATTTCAAGAATTCAACTATTGAAGTTCTTGTATATGCATACTCAACTATTTTGATAATGCCTTATAATGTTTCATAAAATGTGTTACATCCTTAACCACCAATTTATGATAATTAAACTTCCAAACATTTTAAAGTTTAAAGTATTCTTATTCTCTTAATGTATAATGCAACTTATGCTTTTAGTAAGCATGACTAGTAATAGCCAAGGATGAAATCCTTACCATAACTAGCATTGAGAGTCATCTCAATTTCATTTGCATCATTGTATGCAACAACAATATGCTATTAAAACTTTCCGTAAACCATAATATCTATTGTGTAATGTTTGATGCCCTTCAAACTTTCAAGTTTGTTGGCTATGACAATTTTCACAACAATTGAAAAATTGTTCATCTATAGAATTTGGAAGCTGTTCCAGATTTAGGATGTAATTCTATAATCAAACATATTCTTTTTAGAATATTACACAAGTTATCTAATAACTCTTAATTAGATATTAATATTTGCCAAATCATCTTGTAATCAAGCATGATGTAACAAAACATGATGTTCATGAAAAATCTTTAAGTCATACTTAGATTTTATTCATGTCATACATATCTATTTAGACTTTCTAAATAATATATCATGTTATATTAGATTTATTTACCGCACATGTTTCAACTATAAACATTGATTCCAAGGTTATATGTCTTATTTCCTAAATCTTGCAAGTAAAATTTCATTCCATTCTAAGACTTAACATTTACTTATATGGAATATTACTTTTCATATGTTCTACAACATATATGATTTAAGAAATTAAATATAATACTCCCACTAGCTTTTAGGAATTCTTAGAAATTATCTCATTTCAATTATAAATTAAAACATGAATTTATAATTAAACATAAGATTAATTTTCTAGATGCATGCATATATCCATCCATGGATTATTGCACCATGTACACTTCCAAAGATTTATTTGAATTCATAAACTCCTTTTGATTACTTATCGTCCTCGCTCAAGTAATCACTCATGAAAGAGTTTTGATATTCTATTGTCAATTTCATATAAATGAAACTAAATATGACAATCATAATCTTTATATATTTAATGTGTTTTAGAAAATAATATTCAATCACAGTTAATTGCTTAAATGTGATTAATAATCTTGTCATAAAACATACATTAAATACGTGTACAACATTGTCCATATGATTTCTATACAAAGATTTAAACCACAAGGGTTACTTTATCTTTGAAGAAACTCATCTTCATTTTCTAGTCTAACTATTAAGATAAATCAAATTTCAAAAATTGATTATCTTTATGGACATCATCTTAATCATTCATATCATGTATACTTTACCCAATTTCATATTTGGTAATGTATCATAATGATTATCAGGTTTACAATAATCTTGTAAATCATAGCCCTCAGCATATTAATCAAATATCTGAGATATATTAATATTCTATGAATGATAATTCCATCATCTTGAGATTTAACATTTAAATATCAAACTTCATCATCATCTTGAGATTTAACATTTAAATGTCAAACTTCATCATGATATTTACTAGTGTATTTTAGAAGATTATGTATCTTATAATTTTATCTTTTAAAGATCAAAACTCCCACTTGCTTTTAGCAATTTAAAGACTATCTTTAAATACTTAGCAAATTAAGCAATAATACAATATTCTCTTTTGGGATATTACAAATACATATTAACAGTTCCTGACTTTACTTTGTTAATAACCTCTTCATAAGCAGTTAAACAAATTTAGAACTTCAATTTAAGACTTAATGTGATTCATCACATTCATCACATTCCATCATATGCTAATGTCTTATTAATCTTCTATGTTGGAGTTTTATTAAATATGTCCAAGTCATACTCAACATTCTAACCTTGAAAACTTTCGGAAGAAAAGAAGTCATAGTTATCTTTAATCAAACAATATAACAAGAGTTTGATTTTCCTAACTGAACATACCATAAACATTTGATATTTCATTAGTATTAATATTGTAAGACAATCTAACAATATTAAAGATAACCATATTCCTTTTGACTTGTCTATTTACCAACTAAGTCATTTTAATGGTATAATAGTATTTAAGCCAATTACATGCTTTATAACACAAGTACTTTTACAAAGTCACTTTATGTCCATGTCTTTACAAGAAAAACATAAACTGTTATAATCCCACTATACGTTATAAGTCATTTAACAATTAATAACTTCATGTATATGTCTTAATTAAAAGACACGACAAGATAACGTCTTACTTTATTATAAGTCTTGTAACAATTAAAAGACTTTATGTTTATATCTTAACAATGAAACATAAACATGTTTAACTAAAGTAATTATGAACACCATCTTTTGGTTTCAATAGTAATTTCAAGTTAATTTATTACTTCACAATAATGTAACTAACATTATTTCTTCATTTATTTATGTCATTCCAAGAACACATAAATATTCAGATTGAAGTAGCATTAGATTACTTAATTAATTTATGTCATTCCATGAATTCATAAATCTATAAATTAAAGTAGTCTTGATATCATATTGACACATGTTCTAATAGATATCTAATTTAGAAATCGTGAATTTTCATAGTTCAATTACATCAGTTGATCTGCTAGTAATGAAAATATGAAATTCACCTTGTTGTTGCAATCTAGTTAAGTCTCACATAACATAAATTGTAACACCAAGTGTTTCTTGAATTAGCCTTGTATAATTCATATCAGAACATAATTCTAATTTAGAAACTGCAAATTCTCATAGTTCAATTACATCAGTTGATCTGCTAGTAATGAAATATGAAATTCACTTTGTTGTTGCAATCTAGCTAAGCTCTCACATAACATAAATTGTAACACCAAGTGTTTCTAGAATTAATATTAGAACATTATTCTCTTACCTTGTAGTCAAGAGAATCCATTAAATCATATATTTATGAGTTGTTTCTTGCACACAATAAAGATAACATTTCTCCCACTTGTGCATGGAACAACCTCATATAGTTGATAAACAACACGCCATGCATTTGTTTATGTGATCAATATGATTGTGTCATATATTTTAGCATAACAAGTAGATGTAAAACAACAATGTCTAGTAAGGAAACGTACAAGACTATCCTTAAAAGTATGAGTGTCTACACTTGGAAAGTAATTATCTTTAGCTACCAAGATGTCAAAGCTTGTAACTCCCACTGAATTAAAGATCATTACAATAATTTCTTATTCAGTAATAAGTACACAATACTCCCACTGAATTTGACAATATTGTAAATGTTTCCTATCCAGTGAAAGCAAATAGTGTGCTTTTAACTTTCCTACACCTTTAAATGTCCATACGTAACAATTACTTATGCACTAAAGAGTGTATTCTACTACGTAAATGATGGACTATCCACCAAATGCTATTAACTTGAAAATTGGGCATGCAATTTCTTCCTTAATAGGTCTACCATCCTACATGTATGTAGCACCTTTAAAATAGTAAAAACAACTAGTTTGTCTTTAA
Organism: Artemisia argyi; assembly: GCA_030686995.1. Classification (NCBI taxonomy): domain Eukaryota; kingdom Viridiplantae; phylum Streptophyta; class Magnoliopsida; order Asterales; family Asteraceae; genus Artemisia; species Artemisia argyi. The sequence goes on from CM060693.1 coordinate 28,371,540, forward strand.
ACATTTTGCAGTAATTAGTCTAGCTTCTAATTATAATAACTCATAAAATGTCATACATAATTTTCTATTAACCAAATATCACATTTGTTACTAAGAATTTGATCACCGAATAAGGATGATAAAATCCCTATGGAAAAATGTATGCAATTTTCTTAACGATTAAAATTTGCTATGAGTTTTATTAGAATTTAGACATATCTAATATTCCTATTATCCTTTCTCATTCATGAAAAGGAATAGGATTGTGTCTCACTCTTCCTTCATAGAAAGGAGACTTCTTTTGTCTTTTAAGTAAATATTTCTTAATCAAACATTTGTTTGAAAACAGAACTAGATCAATTTACCAAAGCCCAAAATACGTTTACGGTTTGAACGTTGCATTAATACATTAAAACGAATTACAAAATTCAATTTCAGTATTTTCGATAATTAGATCTTTAAGAAAATAAAATACCCATTGGTAAATATTCATATAAACCGTAGTATTTTCTTAAAGCTAGGATCCTAAATTGACATAGTACCATTACATCAGTTGATCTGCTAGTAATGATAGTATTCAACAGGGTAATTGTCGAACAATAATTGCCAATATCATATTGCAATTCCTAGATTTATGGGATTTACAATCACAAAACTTTTGTAATGTAAGCATGTTTCATCCCCATCTTAATGCCTTGAGTCCAAGTCTCACTTCCTACTCAATTTAAGTCGTCTAACTTAAAAACTGCAAACTCACAAATCCATCACATCAGTTGATCTGCTAGCAATGAATTTATGAAATTTACCTCTCCATTGCAATCTCGCCAAGTCTCACATGACGTAAATTACAACTTTAAGTGTTCTTAATTAGATGGCATTCAACTTAATTTTATAAGGGTATTAACTATTTTGATGTGATCAAAATAATGTATGAAGAAGCATGCATACAACTTCATAACATTGGTTTTACAAAACATTTTTATTACCAATTATCTTAAGAGTAAAATAACAAAGTTTTGATTGAGGTATCGGGTTCACCAATTAAAGAATAACCATCAATTATCGTCCACTATATCGTACTTTTGCATAAGCCCGAAAGCTTAGTGTTTCGGATAATCATTGTGGAATTGTGGATTATTCACCCTTAAGATGACAATGTACATGTAATGGTTGTTCGGTAAGTCTAATTTACACACAAACGAGCGTTAAGACATGAATGTTGTCTATCTAAGGCCACAATTTAATGCGATGCCATCCTTATACCCATCTTATAGTGTGTAAACTTCGGTCGAGCCTATTTAACCATTACGTACAAAAACATCAATCAACCAATCCTTTGAACTTTAAACTCTTAAAAACCAAAACAATTTCGCCATTATTTAGTCCGTATTATTTTTCTATTCAAAAAATTACCCTTTTCGTTTATATAAACATGTCTAACACAATAAATAAACAAAACAAGTAATTAACAATAAAACAACTAAATAACAACATATACATAATCATAACAATTAAATATGTATAAAACATGTAGACACATGCAAATCTTATTCAAAAGTCCTATTAATAATCAAATCTAGGTGTATAACGTATTAATTCAATTAGGGCTTTCTTTTTCTTGGAAAAAGAGCCACATACATCGATAAATCGATTGCGTAAGCCAAAATTAAATAAATACCACATAGCACATAATTGATTACTTAATATTGGAGTCTTCCCCAATTCGACATCTATTAAAATTTACATGTTTCAATATAACGTAACCATTAATATATATAAAAGCAATTTAAACAATTTAAATAACACAATAAAAAATCCATGCAAACATGCACTTTTCATGGATTTAGCTTAACAATTAACACATTGCACCAAGATCGTTTACTAAAACGCATAAACAATTACATGACATCTTAGGGTTTCTAATTAGATTTTAATAAAAAAAATAAAAGCAAAACCCTAACAAACCCCTTAGGTCATTCGACCCAAAATTAGGGTTAGGGTTAAAAAAAACATAAACCCTAAAAACATGTAACTATACGAATCAAAATCCAATTTTTATGCGTTGCGATAATTAATTACACATTATAACGGCTCTAGATGCCACTGTTGGAATTATTACATCATGACATTCATATATAATAGACCAAGTACATCAAAGTGAGCATGAGCGGAAGCAATTATAATAGATCGAATAACATGTAATTAATTAATCATCAATATAAATAGTAAACATACCTTTATGATTCTAGCCCGAACAAGAATCAAAGCAATCTTCCGGAACCAAGAACCCTAATTAGGGTTTATAAGGATTATAAGAATTACCCCTTACCTTTTTGTAATTCAATCCAAGAAACAAACAATAGTGTGTTTGATTCACGTTCTTGTACACACGTACTAATTCAAGAAAAAGTTTATGCAAGTAATAAACACATAACCTTTTTAGATCTATAAAAATCGAAATCCTTAGGGATTTATTTAAATGGATCGAACAAGAAAAGAAGGAGAGGAGAAAACATCAAGATGTGTGTGTACAAGTTATGAGAAAAACCTACATCTTGAGTTTGCTTATATACTACACAATACTTGGAGCTCAAGGCACAATGGATGTGGGTTAACACCCTTGGGCCGATCGGTTTTGGAACCCCTAGGGGATTCCGGAACCTTCTCTTGTTTCCATGTATTGGCTAGTATTACTTTCCTAATCTTCGTTTAATAATTAATTAGTCATTAATCAATAATATTAATTATTATTTATTTGTTTTGTGTTTAATAATTAATTATAACATTTTATAAATAATTATTACTTTTTCTCTTCATACGTATTGTGTGCAATCCCGTGATCTCGAGTTCGATCCTAACATACGTCTACTAAAATAATGTCCATATTCTAACAATTAGTACATGATATCTTAGCAGTCATACAGTAGCTATTTATATACTTTCATCACATTCAATTAAAAGAAGGCCGTAAACGAAGGCTATTAAAGTGATACGATGATACTAAAATGAGACAAACGCTCTTTTTTTTTTTCTTCATTTACCAAACTGTTACGTTAGCATCGTATTCTCTAATGTTAATGGTTTTTACTCTGCATTTATGCAAATCATATTCGACCACCAATTATAATCGATGTATCAAAATCTGGGTCATTTCGGAATAGTTTTTTTTAGGAAAGGAAAAATCAAAAAATATACTAAGAAGCATTTCAGAATAGTTAGAAAGAGGGCTGGTGTTTGTGTTACATGCATAGCCACATTCTATTGGTTTGTCTAAAATCAGCAACTCAAATAAGCAACTTTGGATAAAATATATCTCAAAAAACAAATTTCTAACTAAACATGTATGATGTTTCATTATGTGACAGTTCGTTTGGGAAACCACACAGAGCAAAAGAAATGGGACCTGGACTGTTGATTACACATCAAGAAATGGAGGTAAATGACATACACTTGCATATCCAGTGACACGAATCCGTAGAGTGCTTGGATGCAGGTCTTCAATACCACCATGTAACGCAAAACTATGCTCTCCTTCTATTACAGACGACATGCCGAGGTAATCACCTGAGACACAGACACATGCATAAGCATTATCAAAACCTCATGTCACACTGTTATGCAATAAAATAGAGATACTAATTGCATTATTTTTTTGTTTACTGTTTAATCAGGAACATCAAATTGAGCACAATATTTGCAATAATTAGAGAAAGTTCCATCAAGGGATCCACAAAACTCAGAAAGAAATCAACACCTGCAATTTCTGAAACTTCGGCCAAGTGATGAACGCCCAAGTGATGAACCTTTTAAATCAAATCTTCAATGAATCCTTAATTCTGTGCAGCTTAATCTTGTGCGGAGCTCACTAAGTGCAACATGGAATTACTATATTCGTAAGTATATATTATCAACGTCGTGACAAAAATCTAATTAGTCATATATGTAATGTTACCTTTTGACTACTCGACGGTTTGTTCCTGTGCAGGCCCAAAAACGTAGTTATCAGTCGTATGCCTGCTCACGCCGATCATAGTCTGGAAGCATCCACAATAGGGCCTACAGCATATGCCAATCAAAAGGGCCATAATGTTAAGCAATTAGTTATTTTTTCTCATCATGTAAATTTAAGAATCTAAATTAAGTTTTTGAGCACAACCCGCTTACACACATAAAACCTGAAACCATTTCAGTAGTTATTTGTCAATTGAAACATGTTATCAACCGTTGTTTAGATCAGAATACAAAAGTTGAGTCAAAATATTTTCTTAATATGTCAATTAAATTTGGTGTAGATTTTCATAATCAGTTTCATTTCAGCAAACTTTTTATATAATCTACTTTTGAGATTTTGATTACCAAGAAAGGTGTTCAAAATATGTGGCTACCACTCCTGTAGACTCTCCCGTTATGGTTATTGGTGCAAATATACATGATCTTTCGCAAAATATGAACCCGAATTTTTGCCTCTTCGTCTTCGTTACTTTAGAAATGTTGTGCCATAACATCAACCAAAGACCGATTTGCTTAAAATTGGGTTGATATGGTTCATGTTTTTTATTTACCTCAAACCGGTCAAAAAAAAGGTATTTTTTATGCATATAATCTCCGAAATCATTTTTATACATAAATTTCATAAGAGTAATAATACTTACAAAAAGTATTTTTTGGTTATCTCAATCCGACCTGTTTGGATCCTAACTAAAAAAGTGATGTGTCTATCATCATTATCTGTCGTAAACACGTATCTAGCATACAAAGACCAGAAAGGAACACCACTTTTGCAGCAAACTCTACTGATAGCAATACGCCTTTCAACCAATAATGACCATGTATTTTCATAATTACACAGTTATTTGAATGTATAGAAAGGATAAAAATAAAACGAACCTGATTAAATAAATGCGACTGCAACATTCTCATAACATGTTAGAAATCTCGTGTAGTTGAGCCACCTCGTCCAGTATTCTCATTGTTATGTTGTCGTTAATACCTACATCAGCCATAGGTCAGAAACATTTATTATGACTGAAAAAACTCACTATATTTTCTGTATAGTAATATGGAAATGTAAATATATATCGACACAACTACCTTCAAGAACGGAACTCCTGTAGTGGCTATTTGCACAATTGCAGGTTCAGGAACCGTAACACCGCTGATGCTTCTACTTTATGGGACCATAACCACTGCTGACTTTTTATTGATACCTGTAACACGTTCAGCAGAGGTAACCTTTTGTAGACAATATAGCAATTAATCATCTTAGTACAACTAATAAATTTATTGAAGATGCGTACGTATGCCATGAAGAATTCCAATTGTTACATTCTCAACAACAAAAGGAACCGAATATGTGGATGTCTTTGCGCAGCAGTAGATAACGCAAACAGAGTTTGGCTTCCAGAGGTATTAAACATGCTTATTACTGGTGATTTGGTTTCTTGATGACTGGGCCACCTGCATTTCCTGTGTTACGCTTGAAAAGTTCTTTCCGTGCTAACTTAAGTGATTTGGTTTCTTCATGACTGATATACTTCACACTTACAACAGGTTGAATTGCATTTGCTTATTTAAGTAATGTTAAATGAGAATCAATATCAAAATAAGAACTGAATATTATAGTAGTGCATTGTTGTTTTACCATGGCTTGCATTCTTGTCGATGAAAATGAAGGGGCATGCAGTCCGTCTTCCTTACAATCTCCATTTCGTTAGCAATTTGATTTTAATTGATTCATCTCTGTCCCCGGGTATAAGTTTGACTATGACGTTCGCTCCCCTTTTACTACACAAAATAAAACTCATCATATAAAAAATTAGTCACCTCTAATAACAATAAACAAAGACAAAATATTGGGTGTATATACAGAAATCTTTATCATAGATATTTTTTGTGTGCCTATTATTAAAACTTTTGAGCCAAGTGTAAAACCTCGCGAAAATTCACATAATTAACTTCGGTTAATTTAATAAATATTCTTTGTCATTATTGTAATTACCATTTTTACGGGGAAATTTAAAATTTTCTTTGTATATTAAAGTGGTCACGATTACGATATTTTCAAATTCGTCAAACGACAAAACAAGTTATCGACAAAATTAACAAAACACTAATTACACTAAACCTAATTAATACAAACCTAATTACTAAAACTTACTTAAAAACCAAATCGGGCCTTTAATTCCCCTAAGCCCAACCGGCCCACACCCAAAACCCAATTTCAATAATAATAAAAGTTACAAATCGACTAAGTAAGCCACGAAACCCCTCGTTCATTTCAAATTCGTACACACGACCTATGTATATTTTTGCACAATCTCGTTAAACACCTAGCCAAATATTAGTATGTCGAATTTCACGTTCACACGATAAGGTTTGATACATTTTTACGAGGCAAAGCGTTTAGCCATAAATCGACCCAAACGATTTGTAAATTATTCAATTCTTAACCGTTTCCATCCCCGTTCGTTTCTATGAGTTCCTAATAATATTTATATCATGTTTTCATGTATAAATGTTAAGTATGATCAACTAAGAACCATTGAATCACAAATGAGTATTTCGTTTGTATAGAAAATGGATGTCGACATACTAGATTACTCACAAGGACGATTTATCATTTTCTAAGCATATTCATATCATTGTTTATTCAAAACCTACATCCTAGAAATCTCTATTCCTGACATTGCATAGTTGTTATGGTCTCCTCACAATTATTTGAGCCATACGACTCAAACTCTTAATATATATATATATATATATATATATATATATATATATATATATATATATATATATATATATATATATATATATATATATATACATCCGATCATCCCTTTGTTCTCCTCCTTCATCACCAAATCGTTTTCTAAACTTTCTCCATTCTAGGATAACTTAAAAACCTCAAGAGAACCATACGAGTACAGTTTGGAAGCAAGGCGTTTGTAACTTCTTGTTATACGATCCATACTTGTCTTTTCTAGTCGAACGTGTACCTATACTGCTCTTTTCATCCGTTTCTCTCGACTCTCTACCACCCTAGAGGTGTAGTAAGTCGTCTCCACTCTTTCTTGTTTCATATCATTCATTTTTTTTTCATTCCATGCATCATATTTATATACATTCCATCGTATATCATGTCATATATATAATACACGTACATAATTATTTTTAGAACATGAAACGTGACTAGCCTCTATCTTGGTAGGCCTAGGAGTCACGTAGCACGTACACTTCACGTTTATTTTCATGTTACATGCATATAACGAGTCCATTTCAAATCATGTTACACGTATAAATTTCATTAAAACACTTAGTGAATATTTCAAGTTTTTCAAAATAAGTAATCGATCCAAACATGCCACAAAACCTACGTATAACTTTTTATTTCACTTAACAAACGTACCATATTTTTCTACGTACTAATAGACCACCTAGAAAACTATTAGTTTCATATACACGACTTATAAAAATATTCACGTTTTGACACCCTACTCGAGCCAAAGCAAATCGATATAAACCAGATTTTTCAAAACAAAACTTATATAAAAACTAATATGGTTGTCGAGTGGGCTTAACCAAGGCCCAACAAGACCTTACGTTTTAACAGCCCACTGGGCCTATAAAATATATTTTTAGAATCATAAAGGAAGCCCAAGTTCAAGCCCAAAAGAATTTCTATGCCCTCGCCTCTAAATTTTTAAATGGGCCTTAGTTTGGTTCGAATCAAGGCCCATAAGCTAAATAAATAAGCTTTTTATGAAATAAGCAGTTGAGTTAAGCTTAAAATTTATAAAAGAAGCTAAGGAAATTTTTATAAAATTTTTATAATCACTTTTGCAAAAATTGGACTAAAAATGTAACGCGACGACGCATATAGGGACTAAATGTGAAAACTGTGAAAACTAAGGACTAAAAATGTAGAAACAGAAAGAAAGGATAAAAATTGATAATATAGTATTGTTACAAGCTTAGATTGTAATATTGGACATGTAGTGGACTATAATTATAAATATATATATAAAAAGGACTAACGGTGTGACGCTAACGCCGTTAGTATAAAAGTTGTAAAATTGGAAAAAGGACAAGGACTACACTTAATCTATTTGACATTCTTATTTTATTTTCTATTTTACGGCAACCCTCACGTCATATGCATTTTCGTTTCATTTTATATATATATTATTTATTTTTACGTTAATTGATTGGTCCGAAACAGTCAGATAATATTAACCAAGTTATGGTCAACAAGTCAGACAGCCTAAACCAATACTCCGGTGAGTTTAGTGTTTCCCCGGATCGTTAGATCCCAACGAGATGTGAAATCTGAAATAAAACGACTTTGAGATCAGGTGAATTGAACAGGAAAAAGGGTTTAAGTGATTTGTACTTCTGAAATATAAGAGTGAATAGCTTTAATAAGTTATATTAACTAATACGTGAAATCAGATAAGTACACGTGAAAAAGGGACTAAAAAAAAACGTAAACGTTTATTAATTAAACGTAAACAAAAACAAATTTACTTATAGTAGGATTTTATAAGCCTTAGGGGCTTAAATGCAAATTAAATAAATTTAAAATATTTATTTTATAATTAAAAACTATTTAATTAATTATTTTTATTTAATAACTATTATTAATTATTTAATAATTAACTATTAATTATGGAAATGTAAAATAAGTCTAGAAAATTAAAATTAAAATTTCTAAAAATCTAAAATATTATAAAAACTTATTTTAAAATTAAAATTATATTTTTCACACTATTTATCTATCTATTATTAATTAATTATTATTTAATTATTATTTAACTAATTATATTGATTAACTTATTTATAATTACTAAAAAGACTTAGATAATTATGAAAAATTTTATATATCTAATTAACCATTACAGGAATCCTAGAAAAATATAAAAAGTCTATTTTATGTATTTCTATACTATTTTAATAATTACTAATTTAATTATTAATTAATAACTTATTAACTTAATTAAAATAAGAAAAATACTAGATAAATAGTAAAAATTCTAGAAAAATTCCTAAAAATGTTTTAACTTATATAAAAGATAGGAAAATTATAAAAACTAGGTATTGCTTAGTAAAGTCTAGTTATACTATTTAATTACTTAATATTTATTAATTATTAATTAAACTAATATTAATTCTAAAAATTACTAAATGACAAAACAAAAATCTAGAAAAATTCCTAGATAAGTTTTAAGTTACCTAGAGCCTAGGAAAAATATAAAATTGAGGTGTTATTAATTAAGAACTATTATCTCTATTTTAAATGTTAATATTATTTAAATATCAATTAACCTAATATTAATTATAAAAAATAGCAAACAAAGAAGGAAAAATCTAAAAAAAATTATTAAAAATACTTTATATTACAGAGAACAAAGGAAAAATAAGAAAACTTACAAGTACTTTATAAAAAGAATAAAAGAAAAATAAACTAAATAGCTTCTATTAAATAGAAGCTATCACTTGAAATTAAAGTTGGATTTTCTGGTTTTTCTTGATTGAAATCTATTTAGAACTGAAAAATGAACAACTCTTTGGAATGAAATCAGCTAGAAGCTCAAATGCAAGCTTTTGAGAAGCTTAAGCTAAGACAGTTGACTTTGGTCAACTGTCTAGGCTTATGAGCTTTAAAACAAGCCACAAGCTGCAAGGTTAAGTGGAATCTAGCACAACTAGTGAATTGGACAGAGTTGAAGCAAAACAATTTAGTCAAAACCACTCAGGAAGCAAAATGGGTCAAAACCATATAACAAGTGACCCAACTACTAGCTGTGACTGCCTCTTGTTTCAGCTTGAGTACAAGCTAGCTCAAGAGAGCTTTAGGCCAAACAAAGTTGTAAACTAGATAGACTGCTAGGTTGTGGATCTAGGGAACCAAGATTTATCTAGTGGGGCCCACTGAGGTGCTCAGAACACACCACCAAAGTGGTGGTGTTGACTGAGGTCTGCTGATGCAGATCAGACAGGCAAGCTCAGCTGAGCTTTTTATGGGCTTGCACAGAAATTACAAAAAATCACAAAAATAAAATAAAAATAAAAATGAAAATAAGAACTAGGAGAGAACTCAGGTGCCAAGTTTTTAGGTGTGGGTCCCACTGAGGGTGTCACAAACCACCACCAAAGTTGATGGTGTGGAACTGTGGTGGTGATGCTGAGGTGCACAGGGCACAGACTTGCCCTGCAAGTCTGTTTGAGAGACAAAGGGGCCCACAATAAAAATTATAAAAATAAAGTAAAAATAAGCTTGTAAAGATAAGCTGGCATACTGTGAGAGTGCCAAAGGGCTCAAGCTAGTTCCAAGTAACAAGTAAACTAAAGATTCAACAAATCTGGCAAAATTTCAAGAGATGCAATTTGACTTTTTTCTCATAACTTGAAGATTTGACTTTTATGAAACTAGAGGCCAATTTCTTGCTTGATTTATGTAAGTTATGATATAAGAACACAATTGTAAGCTAGAGGGACCAATTAAGATCCAAAATGGTGAGCTTAGAAGCTCACAGTCCCAACAGTGGACTGTGAGGCTTAAGTAACTAGGCTTTTTGATTTTTTCATGTTAGAAATCTTGATTTTCTGACCTAACTGGTTATATTTAGACCTAAGTTAGTCAGATAAACAAACAACATTAACAAAGAAGGACTAGAAATCAACACAAGCAGTCTAAACAAACACCCTCTTAGTTGACAGATTTTTAGATATCAAAGGGAAAAGGTGATGGAGATCATGAAACTGATATACAAAGTTCTAATATGATTTCATGAGACCATTTCAGCACAAAGTATCAACCACATCATCATGAAGCATGTTAATCATCATTAAGGTATGTGGACTAAAAAAAACTTAAACTGAATAACTATGTGAGCTAATGAACACCCAAGACCTATTGACTACAATACTACTGAATTCTACTTGACAGATATGAGCATCACAAACAAAGGCAGCAACAAGAGCTTGAGTATTGAAATAAGAAAAACAAGAAATGGGCTTACACAAGGCTTCAAAGTTGAAATCAGTGAACCAAGACCTTAGGACCACTCTATAGAGTCTCCACAGACTCACTAACCCAAGGGCAATCCATTACCTCCCTTGCTCCAGCTTGTCTTCACCATTGCACTGATCATTATTTTTACTCTATATATATTTTTTTTTTGTATTTTTCTTGTTTTTTAGAATTTGACTAATATAACTGGATTTAAAGTCTCTAATAGCTTTGATAAGCTATATAAGGAGCTTAAATGAGCCTATCAGTTCATAACAATAACTACTAACAATATTTAAATAAGCATGAGAAATTGATACGAATTTTGCATAAACTGAGTTTATAGTGATACACTGAAATTAAGAGTTGAGATAAGTTTCAAAAGCACTCAAAAGCTAGGAATTACAACTGGAAAGCTTAAATGAACACTGGTAATTAAAAAGACATTAAAAATGACATAAAGTTATACTATGTTACTCTAGATATATCTTTTCTTCTGCTTCCTCTGTCTCTTTATAGACTTTTGGACTTCCACTAGCATTCTGAGCAAATCCCACTTGGATTCAGATATTTTCCAAGACTTTTTGGCCTCCTAGATATTTTGGCGGGAAACGTGGGTTTGACAGCTTAGGGTTGCTTGGCTTGATTTAAATCCAATTAAGGATTCTTGGAAGTTTGTAGAGGTGGAGGGAAGAAGGTGTGATGGGATGGCAGAGTTGGTGGATTGGTTTTAAAGATTGCAGAGGAACGTGGGGGGGTTGAGGTGGAAGAAGGGGTAACAGTGGGTGAGTTTGTGTGTTTGTTTGACTAAAGTCAAACTGGGGAGGGAGTTTATAATTTTCTGTTTGGGCCGGGTATTGGTACTGGGCTGGATTTGGGTTGGTGTTTGGATTGGGGTAAAATAAAACAAAGGGTCCGGTTTGGTTTTAGCTTAGGAAAAATCACAAGGACTAAATGTGTAATTCGGCCAAAGTTGAGGGGTTTGTTTGTGATTTTTCCAAACTTCAATTAAGGACTAAACCTGCAATAAACCATTAGTATAAGGACCACAAGTATAAATTTTATCATTTTAAACCTCAGGGACCAATTCTGCCAATTCCACAAACTCCAGGGACCAAAACTGTAATTTTCTGATTTTTGAAGGGTTGAATTTGTAATTTCTCAAAAGTTATCATAAGGACCAATTATGTCTTTTTAGAATAGTACAAGGGTGTAGTTTGATAATTTTCCATTTTTAAACACCCAGGGACTAAATTTGACACTTTTCAAAAGTTGAGGGACCAAAGTTGTCATTTTGCCATTTTTAAACTTTAAAGGACTTTTCTTGACAACTTATGATTTCCAAGGACCTTTTATGACATTTGTACAAGTTTTGATTTACCAGGGACTAGATTTGCCAATTTTCCAAAGTTCAGGGACTGAAACTGTAAATTATGTAAAATGTTTTGTTTTTCATCAGTTTTCAATCCTTATGCATAAAAACACAATCCAGGGATAATTTTATGTATTTTAAGGTATTCCTGTGTGTTTTCATATGTTTTTGCAGCTTATATGTAACAGAAATGATGAGTATTTACACACTCATCAATCCCCCACACTAAACTATTGCTAGTCCCTAGCAATCTATTTGAGAAAAAATTAATGGATTTTTACTCTTTACCAAAAGCCATCACTTCTGGAGTAGCCAGGTGTAAGAACTGTGGCACACCTGATAACCGTGTGATTTTTAGCAAACCACCAGCTGTCAACGGATTTGATTTGTCTTTACCAGAAGCCGTTTGCTTCTGGACTAGCCAACTCTTGATGGAATAGTCAACATCTTGGTGAGCTGATTACCAATTATGGATTTTCTACGGCCTTTACCACAAGCCATAATCTTGCGGGCTAGCCAACTCATTAGCTTTTTAGGATAATGGGGAGTTGAGGAACCATACAATTTTTGGCAAATTGCAAGCCATCAACGGTTTTGAGATGTCTTTACCAAGAGCCGTTTGCTCCTGGACTAGCCAATCCTGTTGTGGGTTAGACATGGAGGATTGATACCATTTATTGCATTTCTAAGTGTGAAAAAACTTTAAATTTTGATCAAATGAGGGTGCTTGATGGAACATGTGTTTGAATTCGTGAGAATCCCCCCCCCACACTTAGAAATGAATATTGCCCTCAATATTCAAAACACCGGGTGTTAAACCGATACTTAGAACGTAAGAAGGAAATATTAATAACCTTTATTTTAGGCTATTTACATACAAACTCACTTTTTTCTTTTGTTTTAAACTTTTTTTTTTTTTTTTTTTTTTTTTTTTTTTTTGTGTGTGCATATATATACATATATACAACATGTGGGGGCATCTCCCCCACACTAGGTGGTAGAAAAGAGAAAGAAATCAGAAATATGAGTGAAAACCCATATTGCTATGCTTTTGATTACCGAGTCACTAGCTTGACTCGACCTCGAATTGATTTGTCCATGAGGTAGCTTGTTTTTGATTCCCGAGTCACTAGCTTGACTCGACCCCGAATTTAATTGTCCTTGGGGAAAGTTTGGAGATCCGGGACAACCATGTTTGGGATGTCCTCTCCAAAGTAGTGTTTAACGCGATGGCCATTTACTTTAAAACATGGACCGTCATTTTGAGATAACTCAACGGTACCATATGGATAAACCTTTGTGATAGTAAATGGACCAGTCCAACGGGTTTTTAATTTACCCGAGAAGATCTTTAATCTAGAGTTAAAGAGAAGTACTCGATCACCGACGTTAAAAACGCGGTTCTTTATTTTTGAGTCATGAATTCTCTTTGTTTTTTCTTTATAGATTAAAGAGTTCTCGTAAGCCTGATCACGTAGTTCATTTAATTCATTCATTTGAACTTTTCTGTGATCACCCGCAGTTTTGAGGTCAAAGTTGGCATGTTTCAAAGCCCAGTAGGCTTTGTGCTCAAGTTCCATTGGTAAATGACATGTCTTTCCGTACACAAGCTTGTAAGGTGTACACCCAATGGGTGTTTTATAAGCTGTACGAAAAGCCCATAGTGCGTCATCTAATTTATCCGACCAGGCAGCACGGTTTTCACCAACAGTCCTCTCAAGTATCCTTTTGATACCACGATTTGAAACCTCAACTTGCCCACTTGTTTGTGGGTGATACGCGGTAGAAAGACGGTGGGTTACACCATATTTTTGCATGACTTTATCAAATTTGTCATTGCAGAAATGCGTACCGCGATCACTTATGATAGCACGTGGGGTTCCAAAACGGGCAAAAAGAGATTTCAGGAATTTCACTACAACTCGGGCATCATTTGTGTGTAAAGCTTTTGCTTCAACCCACTTTGATAAATAATCAACTGCCACAAGTATGTACTTGTTTCCTCGGGATGATGGAAATGGCCCCATAAAGTCAATGCCCCAGATATCAAATATTTCACATACTTGAATAGCATTTTGTGGCATCTCATTTCTTTGTGAAATGTTTCCATGACGCTGACAAGCGTCACAGGTTTTAATGAGATCCTGGGCATCTTTATAAATTGTGGGCCAGAAGAATCCGGAATCAAACACCTTTTTGGCGGTGTAATTAGGACTATGATGTCCCCCAGTGGAACCAGCATGGCAAGCCTTAAGAATTTCAGTGGCTTCCTGTCCATATACACACCGTCGGATGACTTGATCCGCACAGATTTTGAATAAGTAGGGGTCATCCCAGAAGTAATGTTTAACATCCTTAAAGAATTTATTCTTCTGTTGGGTAGACATCCCTTTCACAACAAAGTTACCCGCATGGTAGTTTGCGAAATCGGCAAACCATGGGGTAGTAGAATCTCCACGAAAAGCAACCGCATTGAGTGTTTCGAGAGGAAATGTTTCATTTATTTCCTTTTTCTCATACACATTTTGATGAGGGTTCTCTAATCGGGACAAATGATCAGCAGCCAGGTTCTCAGCTCCTTTTTTATCACGAATAATGATATCAAATTCCTGGAGGAGGAGAACCCAACGGAGCAATCTCGGCTTTGCATCTTGTTTTGCAAATAGATATTTAAGAGCCGAATGATCCGTATACACTACGCTTTTAGTCAAGATTAAGTATGTCCGAAATTTCTCAAAAGCATACACCACAGCTAACAATTCTTTTTCTGTAGTGGTGTAATGTGTTTGAGCTTCGTTCATAGTTTTGCTTGCGTAGTGGATAGGCTGAAAGTGTTTCGTTTTGCGTTGCCCCAAGACTGCACCGATAGCAAAATCACTTGCATCGCACATAAGCTCGAAGGGTAAATCCCAGTCGGGGGCAATAAGAATGGGTGCCTCAGTAAGCTTTTTCTTTAATGTTTCAAAAGCTTCGATGCACTCTGGTGAGAAGATAAAAGGAGTATCCTTTTCAAAGAGATGAGTCATAGGCCGTGAAATTTTAGAAAAATCTTGTATAAATCGACGATAGAAACCGGCATGACCCAAGAAACTCCTAATACCTTTGACGGTAGTAGGGTGAGGCAGTTTTGCAATGACATCAACCTTAGCTCTGTCAACCTCAATCCCATTCTTGGAAATCTTATGGCCGAGGACAATGCCCTCTTTGACCATAAAATGACTCTTTTCCCAATTTAGACATAGATTGGTGTCTTTACACCTTTTCAACATTGTTTCTAAATTGGTGAGACATGTTTGGAATGAATCCCCAATGACCGAGAAGTCATCCATAAAGACCTCCATCGTTTTACCAATCATGTCGGTAAATATGGCCATCATACACCTCTGGAACGTACCTGGAGCATTACATAAGCCAAAAGGCATACGTTTATAAGCAAAGGTTCCATAAGGGCATGTAAAGGTAGTCTTTTCCTGATCCGATGGATCAATGGGGATTTGAAAGTATCCTGAGAAACCATCAAGGAAACAATAATACTCGTTCCCTGCTAATCTCTCAAGCATCTGGTCCATAAAGGGCAGCGGAAAGTGGTCTTTGCGGGTGGCGTCATTTAACTTACGATAGTCAATGCAAACACGCCATCCGGTAACCAGCCGAGTTGGAATCAACTCATTTTCCTCATTAGTGACAACAGTAATGCCACCCTTTTTTGGGACGCAATGAATGGGACTAACCCATGGACTGTCAGAGATAGGGTAAATCAATCCTGCATCAAGAAGTTTAAGGACCTCTTGTTTAATCACATCATGGATTTTTGGATTCACCCTTCTTTGATGTTGCACTGCAGGCTTGAAGTCATCCTCCATCAAGATTTTGTGTGTACAAAAATCTGGGTTAATACCCTTAATATCGGAGAGTTTCCAAGCAATTGCTTGCTTGTTTGACTTCAAGACCTTTATGAGAGCACTCTTCTCCTCAACACTCAAACCTTTAGCAATAATGACGGGTAATTTATCATCACCCTCCAAGAATGCGTATTCAAGATGAGGAGGTAAGTCCTTGAGTTCGACCTCAGGAAAATCATCAGTTTCCTCAACATATTTGATTTCCTGATTATGAAGTTGTACGGGAGGGAGTGGAGGAGAATTGTCTTGGTTTAGCAATCTCTCAAGGAGAAGAATATCTCCCTCCAGATCAATCTCATTGTTATCAATTCCCGATGGAACTGAATCACTTTTGAGAAAAGCCTCGACCTCTTCCAAAAGGAAATCACTTCCCTCAAACGGAGTGAGAGAAGGAGAAGAGTCGGAAATGATAGGTTCAGATGATGGAGTGGCATCCCCACTCACAGAATTATGAGAATAACCAAGAAACTCTTGAGAATACTCCTCCGAAGCAATGTCTATGATATCTATTTGATTAACTGCTTCAGAATCATAATTGGAGGAGTACCTCGAGGTTTGATCGAGGTTAAATGTAACAGCTTCATTACCCACACGAAGAGTGATTTCTTGCTCAAATACATCGATAAGAGCACGGCCCGTTCTAAGGAAACCTCTCCCAACAATGAGAGGGACCCTTTGATCGGCATCAAAATCAACCACTACAAAGTCAGCGGGGAGATGAAATTCTCCTACCTTTACAAACACGTCCTCGGCAATGCCGAGAGGACGAGATATCGATCGGTCTGCAAGCTCTAAAGTCATGCAGGTAGGAGTAAGATCAGGAAGAGAAAGTTTCTTCCAAACTGAGTACGGCATTAGGTTGATACTTGCACCAAGATCGGCCAAGGCATAGCAATCAACCATTCCCGGAAATACACATGGTATTAGAAATTTTCCAGGATCTCCCAGCTTCTCGGGAAGCTTCTTTAAAAGAACTGCTGAGCAGTTCTCATTCAAGGGAGTCTTTGCCATTTCAAACAGTTTCTCCTTGTTGCTTAACAAGTGTTTGATTGTCGATGCAAATTTGGGCATCAGAATAATAGCATCCGCAAAGCTAATGTCAAAATGCAAATCTTGGAAGATTTGAAAGAATTTATCCATCTGGTGACTAGCTTTTTCACGGAGCTTTTGTTCACTCAAGCGTGAGGGGTAAGGAATAGAGGAGGTAGAAGGTCTGGACTGAGGTGTTTCAACTGGAATATCATTTGGTTCAAAAACAACTCTAGGTTTTGGTTTGGGTTTCGGGACAACATGAGGTGGGACGTCTTGGGTACCTCCCTTATGAGTAGGAAGTACTTCGTCCGTATTTACCTCGACGTTATTTTCCACTACCTTGGGAGAAGAAGTAGAAGGGGTAGTGGGAACAGTAGGTCCATCATATGAAACTCCGCTCCTGGTCGTGATCGCCTTTGCATCGCCCCTCGGGTTTGCGATCGTGTTGCTCGGAAGTTTTCCAGAGCCCGAGGGTTGTTCATTTAAAGATTTCTTAATTTCAGAAATCTGGCTGACCAACAACCTGTTTGTCTCTTCTTGAGTTTTCATGAACTGCTTTAACAACTCATCGGATGATGGTTGTGGAGCTGGGAGAATGGCTTGTGTTTGGTTAGGGAAATTTTGGACACGGTTATTGTGATTATAACCTTGTTATGGCTGAAAATTCCCTTGATTTGGATTACCATTTCCCTGAAAATGATTTCCGGGGTTGAAATTGTTTCTGTTAAAGTTTCCTTGATTGTGGAAACCTTGATTCTGTCCAGGATTGAAATTCCCTTGGTTTTGATAACCTTGGTTCATTCTGGGTTGGTTCTGGTTTCTGTTTTGCAAATTTGGGTTTTGATTAAACCCGGGTGGTCCCATATGAGTGTTAGCACGGTAACTTGGTTCCATTTGAGGACGGTATTGATTACCTCCCTGATTTGTAGTTCCGGCTAAGGCATTGGCTTCAAAAGGACTACCATCGGTGGCAGTACAATTGTAATAAGCATGTGGGCCACCACAAGTGACACAAACTTCCACTTTTTTAACTTCAGAATGTGAAGGGTTTTGTGTGAAAGTGACTTTTTTCTGGCTTGAGAGAACCAAAGCTTGAATTGCGTCCGTGAGTTTATCTATCTTAGCATCGGTGCTAGAAGTACTCACGGGTGATGAAGAGGAAGGACCAGCACTCACTTGGGAATGATATGGTTTTGTTCGTGTAGTGCGGACCTTGGACTTATTTTCAATTATTTCTAAAGCTTCTTTTGTGGTTTTGCTCAAAAAATTACCTCCCGCGGAGGCATTGAGAGAATCTTGGTCAGATTGACTCACACCATTATAAAACGTGTCAATTTGCATTAATTCAGTGAAACCATGATGAGGACATCGACGAAGCAATTCTTTGAAACGATCCCATGCGTCACCAAATGATTCATCAAACCTTTGAGTAAATTTGATGATTTCATTTTTAAGACTTGTCGTTCTGGACGGGGGAAAAAATTCGTTTACAAATTTGGTAACTAGATCTTCCCATGAGTGTATTGAACGAGGAGGTTGTTTTTCCAGCCAAATTCGGGCTGCTCCCTCAAGAGAAAATGGGAAAAGAAGAAGTTTAACTGCTTCGGAAGGGACGTTCTTGTATTTGATGGTTGAAGTAATTTTATTAAACCATCGAATGTGAGCATGGGGATCATCCCTCTCAAAACCATAAAATTGGCTTGAAGTTACTAGATTTAGTAACCCGGTTTTGAGCTCAAAGTATTCAGCCACGATGGCTGGGACAACAATAGCGTCTCCGTAACCCTCAATGGGTGCTTGGAGAAGCTCATTCATCGGACGGTCTTCCGCCATGATAACTTTCTTAGGTGAAACAGTACGTTCCTCAGATACGACTGTTGGGGCAGAACGTCTACGACGTCTTCGAGGAATTCTAACAAGCTCACGTAAAGGGCTTGTTGACCTAGAAGAACGAGTGCGCATGCACTAGAGACGACTCTAAGATTACTTAGAGTGACGGGAAATTACAAATAGAAAATAAAATATGAACAAAAAGATGATATATAACAAAGTGTGAAAAATTCAAACTCACAGATATTTCAAAAAGTCGTAATACGCAGCACACCTCCCCGGCAGCGGCGCCAAATTTTGATTGGTCCGAAACAGTCAGATAATATTAACCAAGTTATGGTCAACAAGTCAGACAGCCTAAACCAATACTCCGGTGAGTTTAGTGTTTCCCCGGATCGTTAGATCCCAACGAGATGTGAAATCTGAAATAAAACGACTTTGAGATCAGGTGAATTGAACAGGAAAAAGGGTTTAAGTGATTTGTACTTCTGAAATATAAGAGTGAATAGCTTTAATAAGCTATATTAACTAATACGTGAAATCAGATAAGTACACGTGAAAAAGGGACTAAAAAAAAACGTAAACGTTTATTAATTAAACGTAAACAAAAACAAATTTACTTATAGTAGGATTTTATAAGCCTTAGGGGCTTAAATGCAAATTAAATAAATTTAAAATATTTATTTTATAATTAAAAACTATTTAATTAATTATTTTTATTTAATAACTATTATTAATTATTTAATAATTAACTATTAATTATGGAAATGTAAAATAAGTCTAGAAAATTAAAATTAAAATTTCTAAAAATCTAAAATATTATAAAAACTTATTTTAAAATTAAAATTATATTTTTCACACTATTTATCTATCTATTATTAATTAATTATTATTTAATTATTATTTAACTAATTATATTGATTAACTTATTTATAATTACTAAAAAGACTTAGATAATTATGAAAAATTTTATATATCTAATTAACCATTACAGGAATCCTAGAAAAATATAAAAAGTCTATTTTATGTATTTCTATACTATTTTAATAATTACTAATTTAATTATTAATTAATAACTTATTAACTTAATTAAAATAAGAAAAATACTAGATAAATAGTAAAAATTCTAGAAAAATTCCTAAAAATGTTTTAACTTATATAAAAGATAGGAAAATTATAAAAACTAGGTATTGCTTAGTAAAGTCTAGTTATACTATTTAATTACTTAATATTTATTAATTATTAATTAAACTAATATTAATTCTAAAAATTACTAAATGACAAAACAAAAATCTAGAAAAATTCCTAGATAAGTTTTAAGTTACCTAGAGCCTAGGAAAAATATAAAATTGAGGTGTTATTAATTAAGAACTATTATCTCTATTTTAAATGTTAATATTATTTAAATATCAATTAACCTAATATTAATTATAAAAAATAGCAAACAAAGAAGGAAAAATCTAAAAAAAATTATTAAAAATACTTTATATTACAGAGAACAAAGGAAAAATAAGAAAACTTACAAGTACTTTATAAAAAGAATAAAAGAAAAATAAACTAAATAGCTTCTATTAAATAGAAGCTATCACTTGAAATTAAAGTTGGATTTTCTGGTTTTTCTTGATTGAAATCTATTTAGAACTGAAAAATGAACAACTCTTTGGAATGAAATCAGCTAGAAGCTCAAATGCAAGCTTTTGAGAAGCTTAAGCTAAGACAGTTGACTTTGGTCAACTGTCTAGGCTTATGAGCTTTAAAACAAGCCACAAGCTGCAAGGTTAAGTGGAATCTAGCACAACTAGTGAATTGGACAGAGTTGAAGCAAAACAATTTAGTCAAAACCACTCAGGAAGCAAAATGGGTCAAAACCATATAACAAGTGACCCAACTACTAGCTGTGACTGCCTCTTGTTTCAGCTTGAGTACAAGCTAGCTCAAGAGAGCTTTAGGCCAAACAAAGTTGTAAACTAGATAGACTGCTAGGTTGTGGATCTAGGGAACCAAGATTTATCTAGTGGGGCCCACTGAGGTGCTCAGAACATACCACCAAAGTGGTGGTGTTGACTGAGGTCTGCTGATGCAGATCAGACAGGCAAGCTCAGCTGAGCTTTTTATGGGCTTGCACAGAAATTACAAAAAATCACAAAAATAAAATAAAAATAAAAATGAAAATAAGAACTAGGAGAGAACTCAGGTGCCAAGTTTTTAGGTGTGGGTCCCACTGAGGGTGTCACAAACCACCACCAAAGTTGATGGTGTGGAACTGTGGTGGTGATGCTGAGGTGCACAGGGCACAGACTTGCCCTGCAAGTCTGTTTGAGAGACAAAGGGGCCCACAATAAAAATTATAAAAATAAAGTAAAAATAAGCTTGTAAAGATAAGCTGGCATACTGTGAGAGTGCCAAAGGGCTCAAGCTAGTTCCAAGTAACAAGTAAACTAAAGATTCAACAAATCTGGCAAAATTTCAAGAGATGCAATTTGACTTTTTTCTCATAACTTGAAGATTTGACTTTTATGAAACTAGAGGCCAATTTCTTGCTTGATTTATGTAAGTTATGATATAAGAACACAATTGTAAGCTAGAGGGACCAATTAAGATCCAAAATGGTGAGCTTAGAAGCTCACAGTCCCAACAGTGGACTGTGAGGCTTAAGTAACTAGGCTTTTTGATTTTTTCATGTTAGAAATCTTGATTTTCTGACCTAACTGGTTATATTTAGACCTAAGTTAGTCAGATAAACAAACAACATTAACAAAGAAGGACTAGAAATCAACACAAGCAGTCTAAACAAACACCCTCTTAGTTGACAGATTTTTAGATATCAAAGGGAAAAGGTGATGGAGATCATGAAACTGATATACAAAGTTCTAATATGATTTCATGAGACCATTTCAGCACAAAGTATCAACCACATCATCATGAAGCATGTTAATCATCATTAAGGTATGTGGACTAAAAAAAACTTAAACTGAATAACTATGTGAGCTAATGAACACCCAAGACCTATTGACTACAATACTACTGAATTCTACTTGACAGATATGAGCATCACAAACAAAGGCAGCAACAAGAGCTTGAGTATTGAAATAAGAAAAACAAGAAATGGGCTTACACAAGGCTTCAAAGTTGAAATCAGTGAACCAAGACCTTAGGACCACTCTATAGAGTCTCCACAGACTCACTAACCCAAGGGCAATCCATTACCTCCCTTGCTCCAGCTTGTCTTCACCATTGCACTGATCATTATTTTTACTCTATATATATTTTTTTTTTGTATTTTTCTTGTTTTTTAGAATTTGACTAATATAACTGGATTTAAAGTCTCTAATAGCTTTGATAAGCTATATAAGGAGCTTAAATGAGCCTATCAGTTCATAACAATAACTACTAACAATATTTAAATAAGCATGAGAAATTGATACGAATTTTGCATAAACTGAGTTTATAGTGATACACTGAAATTAAGAGTTGAGATAAGTTTCAAAAGCACTCAAAAGCTAGGAATTACAACTGGAAAGCTTAAATGAACACTGGTAATTAAAAAGACATTAAAAATGACATAAAGTTATACTATGTTACTCTAGATATATCTTTTCTTCTGCTTCCTCTGTCTCTTTATAGACTTTTGGACTTCCACTAGCATTCTGAGCAAATCCCACTTGGATTCAGATATTTTCCAAGACTTTTTGGCCTCCTAGATATTTTGGCGGGAAACGTGGGTTTGACAGCTTAGGGTTGCTTGGCTTGATTTAAATCCAATTAAGGATTCTTGGAAGTTTGTAGAGGTGGAGGGAAGAAGGTGTGATGGGATGGCAGAGTTGGTGGATTGGTTTTAAAGATTGCAGAGGAACGTGGGGGGGTTGAGGTGGAAGAAGGGGTAACAGTGGGTGAGTTTGTGTGTTTGTTTGACTAAAGTCAAACTGGGGAGGGAGTTTATAATTTTCTGTTTGGGCCGGGTATTGGTACTGGGCTGGATTTGGGTTGGTGTTTGGATTGGGGTAAAATAAAACAAAGGGTCCGGTTTGGTTTTAGCTTAGGAAAAATCACAAGGACTAAATGTGTAATTCGGCCAAAGTTGAGGGGTTTGTTTGTGATTTTTCCAAACTTCAATTAAGGACTAAACCTGCAATAAACCATTAGTATAAGGACCACAAGTATAAATTTTATCATTTTAAACCTCAGGGACCAATTCTGCCAATTCCACAAACTCCAGGGACCAAAACTGTAATTTTCTGATTTTTGAAGGGTTGAATTTGTAATTTCTCAAAAGTTATCATAAGGACCAATTATGTCTTTTTAGAATAGTACAAGGGTGTAGTTTGATAATTTTCCATTTTTAAACACCCAGGGACTAAATTTGACACTTTTCAAAAGTTGAGGGACCAAAGTTGTCATTTTGCCATTTTTAAACTTTAAAGGACTTTTCTTGACAACTTATGATTTCCAAGGACCTTTTATGACATTTGTACAAGTTTTGATTTACCAGGGACTAGATTTGCCAATTTTCCAAAGTTCAGGGACTGAAACTGTAAATTATGTAAAATGTTTTGTTTTTCATCAGTTTTCAATCCTTATGCATAAAAACACAATCCAGGGATAATTTTATGTATTTTAAGGTATTCCTGTGTGTTTTCATATGTTTTTGCAGCTTATATGTAACAGAAATGATGAGTATTTACACACTCATCATTAATTATATAATAACGATATTTAAAAAGTTAATATAATTACTTACAATTAAAAAGGTAAAACTACGATGGATATTTTAAATAAAGTATTTTAACATATTATGCATGACATAATAATTTCACTGTACATCATCTATTCGTCATAACGAATAATGTTTATTCGTTATTCGTTCGTATTTACCAAATAGTATTTGGTTATATTCTCTGATAAATTTATTTATCAGGTTCCGTATCAAAGACGTTTCTATAATCGTTCCCATAAATCTCATCCTATCTTTACTTTTCATCATTTCCAAATCAATCCAGGTGAGTCATAGCCCCATTTCAAATAATTGTTTTTAACTCATTGGGGGAGATACATGCTTACATATACTTTGATAACTTGATAAGTATATGAAATAAAATAAAATACATGATTCAAATCAATTTCCTAATTGATATTAAAATAATATAATTTGTGATTTATAATATATCCATGTTTCCAATGTGATTATTGTGGTATGTGAAATATATATTTATTGATGAATTATTTGACTGAAATATTGTTACTCATATGAAAATGTTTCCAATTCGATTATTGTGGTATGTGATATAAATGTGTTATTGGCGAAATATTCAAACTGAATTTCTGATACTCAAATGGTGACATTTTCAAACGGAATTTCTGATACTCAAATGGTGATATTTTCAAACTAAATTTCTGATACTCAAATGGTGACATTTTCAAACGGAATTTCTGATACTCAAATGGTGATATTTTCAAACTAAATTTCTGATACTCAAACGATACTGTTTTCAAATTGATTTCTGTGATACGATACTTGATTTCATGATGTTATGCTAAATGAGCCCATAAGTCCTTGATATTGCCTAAGTTAGCTTATCGCCATATAGTCCCTCAATCATGAGCCATTAATCACCGTAACGTGAGCGCGAATATAGTGAACAGATTCGAAACCTGTTTGGATTGACCTCCGATCCCACTAATACTTGAAGGAATGCCATTATGCATGTGGTTAGTCGTATTAGTCGTGATACACTATATTTGAGATTCAGTAGGAATTGGCAAATCACCTACGAATCGAGGGCAAAATCTGTCATTGATTTGATAGAACACCCCTTCTGTTAACGTCTTGTGTGTCATGAGGCTTGGTGCAATATCTATAAAGGAAAGAATATATATGTATTCAACATATATTTAGATACAGCTGTATAGGTTCGCCCATATGTGAATTATTTCTCTGATCGATTTAGTATCATGAGTTTCCAGCTCATGTTAAGATTATTAATTCTTCATTGAATGTGATTTAATATTTATATGATTTATTTGTGAATATACTCGATACTTGTTTCATTACTGTTTGTATTTTATCAATACCAAATATTCCTGAAATCTAACAAAATAAAGGGTTTTTCCTAAAACTTTATGAACTCACTAACCTTTGTGTTGACACTTTTAAGCACGTGTATCTCAGGTAATTTAACGGAGCAGGACAAGACACGGAGTGGGCATTTATTACTCTGATAAATTAAAATGGTGAAAAAAAAAATCAAATTTGTCATTTTTACAAGCCTTTATATCTTTTCATAAGATTTTAAATCAAATGGTTCATCTTTTATAAAAATTATTATTTAAATGACAAATGATTTTCAAGATGTTTCTTTCAAACCGTTTTATTGGTTAAAACTTCGATCCTCACCGTAACACCCAAATTAATTTTCCGCTGCGACAAACTTTAAAAATGGGGGTGTTACAGATTGGTACCAGAGCTACAGTTATAGAGAATTAAATGTTTTCAAACATTAAAACTATAACCTCATTTTCAAAATAATGATTTTACACCATAATATTTTATGCCCTCCGTGTCTGCAGACTGTCGTGCTCCATACTTTATTTATTGAGATTATCTTACATGCTTAATAGTTACTCTTACACAATTGTTATTTAATCTGTATTGTTATATCTTTAACATACAAAATACTCATAAAATATTATTCTTGGGTTACTACTGTAGCATGTCTTCAGGAACGCCCGTGAATATCAAATCTACTCTCCATAATACTAATACCTCGTCAATCAATAAGAATTCTCCAAATAATGAAGATCCTTACATACAAATAATAAAATCCCAACCTAATATAGAACTCAATCCGAGATCACCTCCGTCGTCACCTATTCGTTCACTTTTACGTCAAAGAATCCGGAGAGCTACTGAATCATATGAAAATTTGATTGGTGGCCAGACAACGTTCGAAGTTGGACAAGGTTCGAGCCAAGAGATATCATGGACGAATGTTGAACCAATTTCTCCGTTACCTTATACTTCAGATTCTACAATACCTAATTCTTCAAATAATTTATCTTCACCTAACTCTCCCAGCTACGGTATAAGTACTCCTGAATCAATATGGAATCTTATTTATCGACATGCCGGCATATTGGATGCTCACACTGAACAACTAAAAGGGTTACGACCAACTCGATTTGAATGGTACGACCGTAACCTTGACGCATTGTTCAAGAGGGCTGATGCTGAGAGGCGAACAATATGTGAGATAGGGATAAATATTAATGAAATAAAGGACAACACCAACCAGGAACTTGGAAGTTTGGACTCCAGGGTTCGTTGTGCAAGAAGAGAACACGGTCAGACACATGTAAGAATTGGAGATATTGAGAGAACCCTATGGATGGCTAGAGATGCAGCTAGAAACCAGGGTCAAAAGATTGCCGCATTAGAGAGTATGTTGGCAAACCAAATGAACATGTGTCAAGAACGTTTCTCAAACATGGAAGCTGCACAACTTGAGCTTGAGAAAGAAATTAGATATTTACGTCAAAGACGTAACTAATCTTAAGTTACAAGTTTCCTTGTTGTTCCTAATAAACCAAATAGACTTGGTTAATATTTCTTGTAATATTCAATAAATCTGAAACTTAAGAACGTGTAATCAAAACATATTGTATAATAACATCCTTTCTGTTATATATATATGTTGTGAATCAATCTGTTCTTCCGTATAAATCATGCATGTAATGAATCCCCATATTTCATGCAAAAATCTCATCATTTGTTATTTCTATAATAACCAAATGATTTTATTCAGATCAATGAAGTATTAATAAAGGATCTTGTATCGTTTATCTTGCAAAGACAATCGATCAAGTTATTAATATTCTGTTTGCATCTGTAATATTATTCAAATCTACCGTAAGATTTCTTACAAATAATTAAGATTTCTTAAAAATTTTCATAATTAACCTAAAACTTTAAGAATCGTCTAAATACCAATTTTTGAAAGTGGAATTAAAGAATGAAGAAAAGATAATTAAACTTCATTTGAAATAGACAAGTCGGTTTGTTCCTTAGTAATCCCATATCAAGAGTTGATCATTAATAAAATGATACAACAAAGACATCTTGAAATTAGATTACAGTAGGGAGTCAATTCAGTCTATCATAAATGAAATAATTAACTTCATTATTTAAAATTTTCTGATATTATATGGATTCTAATGTTGAGTTTCATTTATGTTTACAGAAAATGGACAACATGAACAATGCATATCAATCATCATCAGAAATTTCCATGACTCCTGGAGCTATCCAGAAATTGGTAAATGACATAGTGTCGGTGGTACTAGAAGGGACTACCTTAGTTTATCCGAGAAGAGAGACGGGTATACTTGGTAATCAAAACCCTGTAAATTTCATGAAGTATAGACCACCTCACTTAAAGATTCAAGAAGGAATGATCAACCCTACAGTCAACCATCATCAAGGAATTAGGCATGGAATGTTACCAAATGGAAATAATCAGAAGAGGAAGCTACCCGACACAGGAACCGTCAATCCCGTCTAATGCAACATCTTCAATGCTCAAGACCGTTGTCGCAAACATCTGGAAAACCGTATGAAGTATCAACATCAGCTGGGAATCAATCAGATAGCTAATAGAAATTGTCTTGTCGCACCTGTTTCTGGAAGTGGTTATCTTGGAACTCTACCCTGGTGTCAAAAATGCAACCTGCATCACATCGGGAAATGTAGGGTTAGATGCATGAAATGTCAAAAATTAGGTCATCAGACAATTAGCTGCAGGACTAAGGAAGTGAAAGTACAACCAACAACCATTGTATCTCACGGATGTGGTGGACATGGTCATCATGTGAAACGATATCCAAACTACAATGTTAATTGGAAAGCCAAGACCTTTACAAGAAAATGAAGAATCTTTAAAGACCTTGATAGTATCAGGGGAATGGCAACTAGATTGAAACAGATGAATAAATTCCTGTTGAAGATAAATAAAATCTAGTTTAAAATTTCCTAAGTTGTATTTCTTTCCTGTATTTCACTTCAAGTTACTATGGATGTAACTTAAACAATAATCTTTCTATTGTATCGAAAAATCTCCCTTGTAATATTTCCAAAATAATAATAATCCAAGTTAATTTCAATTTCTGTCTCATCTACCAAATAACAATATACAATAATTACTCCATAAATTTTTGAATTATAATATGAATCCTAAAATTTTCCACTTTATTTCAACAAGAAATTACGTGTTATATCATAAAAATAGCACGTTGAACACCATCTAAAACAATTTATATAAATATACGATTGAACCAAACATCACATCATTTGGTCCTCAATTATACATAACCTGATCAACTATGTATAATTTAGGAATAATTATGTTATGAAAGGAACAATGATATTATCAAATAATTTAATAACAATCTTCATTCAAAAGCAAGATAAAAATGCTAAAATAAATTGTTCATAATACATTGAACAACCCATAATAAATAACTATCATATGTCATCACCATTATGATAGGAATCAACAAAAGTATAATTAAGAAAAACACCAATAATTCACAACAACTAATAAAAGACATCAATAACGAAAATATTTATTTAAAATCCATAAAAGTTAATACATAAACAAATAATTAGCATCGGAAGTGCTATCGTTACAATTATTACAATACAAACAAAAGAATCTTCAATAGGTTGATCCGCGATGATAAATAAGACTACCACCAACAAAACAATAGCAAGAGCCACCACAGGATGAATCACTTTAATTATGCTGAAAAATAAATATAAACCAAATATTAAAAACAATAGTGAGACAAATTCTTAAAAATAAAACGAGTTTATTCCTTATTCGTTACAAGAAAATAAAAACATAACAAGAACTTAATCTAAAACAACCCTAGCTTAAGATTTTACCCCCAGATCTTGTCGACGGTAATAGCAAGGATGGTCAGGGGTACGACAAACATCAAGATCACAACCAAGAATCCAAAGTCTTCATCCGGAACGTACGCCAATTAGATAGCAGCAAGGACGATGTACACAATCGCTAAGATGGTTATGAGACGCGGCATTTTGATGGAAAATGAGAGAAAAGTGATTAATGAAAGGAGTGGAAATTGGTAGTGGTATATATAGGTTAGAAGGTGACCGTTGGGCACTATTCCCAACCGTTGGGGCACTATTTCTAGCCGTTATTTCACTATTCATGACCACTAATTTCAAATATTCACAACCCTTAAATACGTCAGTTACCTTATCTTGTTGGGTACAGGTAAATCTAACTGAATCCCGTTTCCGTAGTTTTAGGAATAAAAATGTCCCGACAACCTCTGTTCAAAAAATTCTTTACTCAAGTAATCACATTAAATTTGAATTTCGGTACGAAATTCAGAATGACATATGGGTACTGTAAAACCTCGCGAAAATTCACATAATTAACTTCGGTTAATTTAATAAATATTCTTTGTCATTATTGTAATTACCATTTTTACGGGGAAATTTAAAATTTTCTTTGTATATTAAAGTGGTCACGATTACGATATTTTCAAATTCGTCAAACGACAAAACAAGTTATCGACAAAATTAACAAAACACTAATTACACTAAACCTAATTAATACAAACCTAATTACTAAAACTTACTTAAAAACCAAATCGGGCCTTTAATTCCCCTAAGCCCAACCGGCCCACACCCAAAACCCAATTTCAATAATAATAAAAGTTACAAATCGACTAAGTAAGCCACGAAACCCCTCGTTCATTTCAAATTCGTACACACGACCTATGTATATTTTTGCACAATCTCGTTAAACACCTAGCCAAATATTAGTATGTCGAATTTCACGTTCACACGATAAGGTTTGATACATTTTTACGAGGCAAAGCGTTTAGCCATAAATCGACCCAAACGATTTGTAAATTATTCAATTCTTAACCGTTTCCATCCCCGTTCGTTTCTATGAGTTCCTAATAATACTTATATCATGTTTTCATGTATAAATGTTAAGTATGATCAACTAAGAACCATTGAATCACAAATGAGTATTTCGTTTGTATAGAAAATGGATGTCGACATACTAGATTACTCACAAGGACGATTTATCATTTTCTAAGCATATTCATATCATTGTTTATTCAAAACCTACATCCTAGAAATCTCTATTCCTGACATTGCATAGTTGTTATGGTCTCCTCACAATTATTTGAGCCATACGACTCAAACTCTTAATATATATATATATATATA
Organism: Artemisia argyi; assembly: GCA_030686995.1. Lineage (NCBI taxonomy): Eukaryota > Viridiplantae > Streptophyta > Magnoliopsida > Asterales > Asteraceae > Artemisia > Artemisia argyi. Next base: position 28,401,935 of record CM060693.1, read on the forward strand.
TATATATATATATATATATATATATATATATATATATATATATATATATATACATCCGATCGTCCCTTTGTTCTCCTCCTTCATCACCAAATCGTTTTCTAAACTTTCTCCATTCTAGGATAACTTAAAAACCTCAAGAGAACCATACGAGTACAGTTTGGAAGCAAGGCGTTTGTAACTTCTTGTTATACGATCCATACTTGTCTTTTCTAGTCGAACGTGTACCTATACTGCTCTTTTCATCCGTTTCTCTCGACTCTCTACCACCCTAGAGGTGTAGTAAGTCGTCTCCACTCTTTCTTGTTTCATATCATTCATTTTTTTTCATTCCATGCATCATATTTATATACATTCCATCGTATATCATGTCATATATATAATACACGTACATAATTATTTTTAGAACATGAAACGTGACTAGCCTCTATCTTGGTAGGCCTAGGAGTCACGTAGCACGTACACTTCACGTTTATTTTCATGTTACATGCATATAACGAGTCCATTTCAAATCATGTTACACGTATAAATTTCATTAAAACACTTAGTGAATATTTCAAGTTTTTCAAAATAAGTAATCGATCCAAACATGCCACAAAACCTACGTATAACTTTTTATTTCACTTAACAAACGTACCATATTTTTCTACGTACTAATAGACCACCTAGAAAACTATTAGTTTCATATACACGACTTATAAAAATATTCACGTTTTGACACCCTACTCGAGCCAAAGCAAATCGATATAAACCAGATTTTTCAAAACAAAACTTATATAAAAACTAATATGGTTGTCGAGTGGGCTTAACCAAGGCCCAACAAGACCTTACGTTTTAACAGCCCACTGGGCCTATAAAATATATTTTTAGAATCATAAAGGAAGCCCAAGTTCAAGCCCAAAAGAATTTCTATGCCCTCGCCTCTAAATTTTTAAATGGGCCTTAGTTTGGTTCGAATCAAGGCCCATAAGCTAAATAAATAAGCTTTTTATGAAATAAGCAGTTGAGTTAAGCTTAAAATTTATAAAAGAAGCTAAGGAAATTTTTATAAAATTTTTATAATCACTTTTGCAAAAATTGGACTAAAAATGTAACGCGACGACGCATATAGGGACTAAATGTGAAAACTGTGAAAACTAAGGACTAAAAATGTAGAAACAGAAAGAAAGGATAAAAATTGATAATATAGTATTGTTACAAGCTTAGATTGTAATATTGGACATGTAGTGGACTATAATTATAAATATATATATAAAAAGGACTAACGGTGTGACGCTAACGCCGTTAGTATAAAAGTTGTAAAATTGGAAAAAGGACAAGGACTACACTTAATCTATTTGACATTCTTATTTTATTTTCTATTTTACGGCAACCCTCACGTCATATGCATTTTCGTTTCATTTTATATATATATTATTTATTTTTACGTTAATTATATAATAACGATATTTAAAAAGTTAATATAATTACTTACAATTAAAAAGGTAAAACTACGATGGATATTTTAAATAAAGTATTTTAACATATTATGCATGACATAATAATTTCACTGTACATCATCTATTCGTCATAACGAATAATGTTTATTCGTTATTCGTTCGTATTTACCAAATAGTATTTGGTTATATTCTCTGATAAATTTATTTATCAGGTTCTGTATCAAAGACGTTTCTATAATCGTTCCCATAAATCTCATCCTATCTTTACTTTTCATCATTTCCAAATCAATCCAGGTGAGTCATAGCCCCATTTCAAATAATTGTTTTTAACTCATTGGGGGAGATATATGCTTACATATACTTTGATAACTTGATAAGTATATGAAATAAAATAAAATACATGATTCAAATCAATTTCCTAATTGATATTAAAATAATATAATTTGTGATTTATAATATATCCATGTTTCCAATGTGATTATTGTGGTATGTGAAATATATATTTATTGATGAATTATTTGACTGAAATATTGTTACTCATATGAAAATGTTTCCAATTCGATTATTGTGGTATGTGATATAAATGTGTTATTGGCGAAATATTCAAACTGAATTTCTGATACTCAAATGGTGACATTTTCAAACGGAATTTCTGATACTCAAATGGTGATATTTTCAAACTAAATTTCTGATACTCAAATGGTGACATTTTCAAACGGAATTTCTGATACTCAAATGGTGATATTTTCAAACTAAATTTCTGATACTCAAACGATACTGTTTTCAAATTGATTTCTGTGATACGATACTTGATTTCATGATGTTATGCTAAATGAGCCCATAAGTCCTTGATATTGCCTAAGTTAGCTTATCGCCATATAGTCCCTCAATCATGAGCCATTAATCACCGTAACGTGAGCGCGAATATAGTGAACAGATTCGAAACCTGTTTGGATTGACCTCCGATCCCACTAATACTTGAAGGAATGCCATTATGCATGTGGTTAGTCGTATTAGTCGTGATACACTATATTTGAGATTCAGTAGGAATTGGCAAATCACCTACGAATCGAGGGCAAAATATGTCATTGATTTGATAGAACACCCCTTCTGTTAACGTCTTGTGTGTCATGAGGCTTGGTGCAATATCTATAAAGGAAAGAATATATATGTATTCAACATATATTTAGATACAGCTGTATAGGTTCGCCCATATGTGAATTATTTCTCTGGTCGATTTAGTATCATGAGTTTCCAGCTCATGTTAAGATTATTAATTCTTCATTGAATGTGATTTAATATTTATATGATTTATTTGTGAATATACTCGATACTTGTTTCATTACTGTTTGTATTTTATCAATACCAAATATTCCTGAAATCTAACAAAATAAAGGGTTTTTCCTAAAACTCTATGAACTCACCAACCTTTGTGTTGACACTTTTAAGCATGTGTATCTCAGGTAATTTAACGGAGCAGGACAAGATACGGAGTGGGCATTTATTACTCTGATAAATTAAAATGGTGAAAAAAAAATCAAATTTGTCATTTTTACAAGCCTTTATATCTTTTCATAAGATTTTAAATCAAATGGTTCATCTTTTATAAAAATTATTATTTAAATGACAAATGATTTTCAAGATGTTTCTTTCAAACCGTTTTATTGGTTAAAACTTCGATCCTCACCGTAACACCCAAATTAATTTTCCGCTGCGACAAACTTTAAAAATGGGGGTGTTACACCAAGGCAATCTAATTTGAAGCAACAAAGAACGCCATAGATATTAACAATTAATCCAAAACCTATTAATCATACAAACTAACATTTTCTACATTCTCTATAGCAACTACCTAAACAGATTAGAAGGGGTGTTTGGCATTGCTCTTAAAGTTGTGAATAATCAGTTCCATATCTAGTGCAAACTTGATATCAACGACATGATTGAAACAGATTATGTATGGTTCGCTGGCTCGGTGCACTAATGACAGTTAGGGCTAAAAAAATACACTTTGAAGAGTTGTATAGGTATTTTATCTGGTGCTTGAGCCATTAAGACCAAACAAAACAAATATGGGTTCGCCACTATTCAAATCATCTAAGTTTATGACCTGAGTTTGCAAGCATGAGGCACATCACCAAGTATCACCACCTCTGCTACCTTTGTATTTTGTGCTATTTTTCAGCAAAGGCTGCAGCCTTTGAGTTCTCAGCTTTCATCGGAAGTGTCATAGTTTGGTCACTGCATAAAAACAAAAAAATTCAATATTAATATTGGCAACAGTATTTTAATTTGTTTATATTGAATAAAACTCTAAAAAATAACATGTGCATACCTTGAAGTCGAAAAAAGATCTAATATTAATACGGATGATGACAATCTGATCCGTTTATCAGAAAAAAGGAGGCCATGTATCTAAAACGCTGATCTTAACTAAATCCTTTGTATCGGTCAAGCACGTATGGTGATGAATAATTAATTAGACTCAGATCCGTAACTGAAGTGTTTGGGTTAGCTTATCTAACGGGCTTTTCGGCTTACTGAGATTCGGAGAGCTAATTTTCGCATAAAGAATAAAATTACCTGAAATTGCAGGAACTGAAATGGGTCGGCTAAACAGTTGAACTGATGTTGGTCACATTGGTTTTTGATTCACCTCAGACCTGCATTCATCACTGTACAAACTAATTAATAGGTTCCAGCTTTCAAACATACACTTTAGAGATTTATGTTTCATAAAACGTCGTAAATCACATTAATCATAAAACCATGTTATTTCTAAAATAAGACAGATTATAAGGTGAAACCAATTCTTAGTATAAAATCCTATGGTTTGGAATTCTGACAAAAATATCCGTTTTGACCCATATCCATTTTTGTTCATTCCTTCTAGCAATAACGTAGTCTGAAAGTTGTAAGGTACTTACTTGCGGTTGAAAACTTGGGGAGATAAATTGGAAAGACTGATACTTTGTGTCATCAAACAAAATTAAACTCCAAGGGGTTGTTTGTGAACCTAATTTATCAACGTGTGTCTTAGTTTCAACAAAAGATACACACATCAAATGCATACAATAAATATTCCTATTTATTATTTAATAGAGGTTTATGGTATAAGTAGATGTGATTAATGCTTAATAATATAGCTTCAAGTTCATTTGTTCACCATAGGCAGTAGGTCTTCTAAGTTATTAGAATGGCGAATGACAGTTTATGCTACACTTGGATCATCGATCATCTGAGAACAATGATTTTGTTCTTAGTGTGGGAACATAGAACATACGTAATAAAGTCAAAAACATGGATGACATGGTATGGTTTATTAGGTGGTAAGTTATGAGTCCACATATAATTTCTAGCAGATTTCGGTCAACAGGCTAAGGTAATATAATTAAAATTCAAATAGTGTGACAACAACAATTTTTAAGGTAAAACACACTTTTCGAGCAATTTCAAACCACAACTTGTCAAAAAAGCGCGACTCATTAGTAAGTAACATATCACCAACATGATTGTAGCTTATAAACATTTAAAAACTTTCAAATTTTCATCAAAATCGGTTAACTTAAAAAAGCCTCAGTTTTGACCCGTTAAGCTATTGCGACAACATGAAGTTTCTGGGCAAAACGGCCATTTTCAACCAACTTCGAACCACAATGTCTCAAAAAACACAATGAATAAGTAAATAAATATATCACCAAACATAACAGTAACTTACAAACATTCCAAAACTTGCAAACTTCAATGTAGATCAGTTAACGTAATTTTATTTTCCAGCTTTCACCCATTAAGCTACTGTGACAGCAGCAACTTTCCGGATAAAACGGCCATTTCCGAGCAACTTCGAACCACAATGTGTGAAAAAATGCAACAATACCTAAATAAACATATGATCAACATAATCGTAACGCACATACGTTCCAAAGGTTGCAAAATTTCATCAAACTCAGTTAACTTAAGAAAAATAAATCCAGTTTTGACCCATTAGGTGATAGAATAAGCTAGAATTGACCATTTTGCCAAATATAACCGTCACTTATAAAAGTTCCACAACTTTCAAAATTCAATCTAGATCAGTGAACTTAAAGCTTAATAATAAATCAATATAGAAATTAATAAAGCTTACAAACCTTGTCAATTAAAGATGCATAGTAGGACCAACATGTTTACAGTTTGTTCAAAGGATCACATACCCGAAACTCTAGGTGATGGCTATCTTTCTAATAGGTTGACTTGCATATAAAGCTGAATCGAAGACTCCTATGTCGCTCCATGACCACTGGTGTCAAACGGAAAATTTGACTTCTCGCCGCCAAAATTATGAATCATGTATATTTTGCCACCCCACTTATAGAGGCACCTACAGAAATTATACTATGTCATTAGATTGTCGTCAATATAGCACATTTATCCATACGTCGTTGCTTCGTTATCACCAGCTATCTAATTATACGTAGTGGATTATTGTAAGTTACTTAAATTTACATTAAGTTTGTATATGAAATTATTTTAAAAGTACGAACCTTTCCACCATTGTTATGCATAGATAGACCTGGATTGTGGCGCACCCCTTTTGTCTCTAGGCAACGAACCAAATGCATTACGAACTGTGGAACAAAAGGAGCACAAGACGTCTCTCTTGGCGGCTTCGCAAATCAGTTAAAGCAAAAATTTACCTTTAGGCATAGAGTTTACACGGTCGGTATTCCTTCAGAGCTCCAAATACTTTTTATCCAAATACTTTTTAGTTGTTTCATACCAGCATCTATCACCAAAAGACAACAGCCTAGTATAAAAATTTTGTATAACCATCATTATCATCAAAACATGAATTACAATCTATAAGAATCACTCAAAGAATAATAATAATTACTCCAAATTGAATAAAAAGTAACAAAACAACAAAATTACCAAAAGCAAAACCCCCAATTATAAGAAAACCCTAATTTAGCTGATAACCTGAGACGAACACCCCCTAACACAACAACAAAACTACCCTAAGCCGTAAGCAAAATCAAATAAGGTCATAAATTTATATATATACCCGAAATTAGCAAAACCCCCAATTATAACCAAACCCTAATTTCTAATTAGATTTTATATAAATAATTGTATACCTTTCTTTTTTGTTTGGCCTAAATCCTCCATACCCCGCCACTTGTACACCATCGTCACACACCCACACCTCATTGAACGTCATCATCACACACCCACACCTGCGTGAACGATGTGGAGCAGGTTTGGTGTATGAATGAAGTTTGGGGAGTATTATTATAGCACAACGGGCTGGGCTATGCAAAAAGAGGCCGGAAAAGCAGGCCAAAACTGGCCCAGAAGGTGGGCCGTAATTTTGGCGGGAAAGATGCACTGTAGATCCACAGTGTGTAAAACGGGGTCGTTTCCTTCCAGTTTTATATAAACTGATAATATGTTTCTTCATGCTCAGCATAATAAACTTAAAAGAATTTGACAAATCTATTACCAAATGTATGTCATATCATCATCTACAATAGATTTTACACCAGTGAAGACTAACCATTGTTGGATGAAGTCATTATGCAAATTTTGGAAGTAGTTTTTCTTTTTCTATAAACTAAGGGTTCGCTTGGGTCATAGGCGGAGGGTAATAAAGACCAAAGAAGGTGATGGCTCTCTCAAGATTTTTTGTCCAAAGTGTAATTTCTATATTATTTTTATGTTAGAGAAATATATGTTTAGCTTTTTGGCCCTCTCAAAATACAAGATATATATCTTTGGCCTTCCCACAATAAAAGTTCTAGTTCCGCTACTTTTTGAGGAATGAGAGAAGGAATGGTAATGGCAATGCAAATGAATGCAATGGTTACTATTTTGCATTTGTGGTTGCTTGGTTGAAATGTTGAGGAATGAACGTGATGTTTGTTTTATGTGCTACTTCTTGGCCTGACATTTTTTCTTAGAAGAAACTTCATTAAGCAAACATATAGGCTAGCATCCAACGTTATCATATGGTATTTAGGCAACAACAATAAAAATCATATAATGACAAGTTAATGTAAAACACATAGCACATGGAACAAGAATGAACAACCACATTACAAAAAGTAGTTTCAAATGACATTAATAAACATTAAATTCGTGGCTTTGCAACTTATCGGAAACGTTGGAAACCCAATACGAGGCACGAAAGCGAATTGCAGCTCTATTGTACCGCAATTGGTGGATTGGTCTTTGCAGCGTTAATGCTTTTTGCTGGTTGGTTTCATTATCATAAAGCTGCTCCAAAACTGGCTTGGTTTCAAGATGTAGAATCTACCCAGGGGTAGCCTTCCTTGTCGCCAAAGAAGAATGAGAATTGATAAAGTTTTCTTGGGGTTTTTCGCTTCAATAGCAGAAGCAAAGAAGTCAAATCAATGCAGCTTTCGTGCCCAAAGCCAAACAAAGGGGGCAAAAAAAAAAAAAAGAAAAAAAGTTTCGGTGCAGACAATATATCAAAACCAAACTTTGAGAATTATGCCATCTAAGAAAGGACAAACATGAACAAAAATATAAATTAAGTGCAAGATAGATAAGAGATCTGCAACAAAAATATAAAGAAGAAAACATGGGATAAAATAATGTGTTGAGGGCAGCTTAAAAAAAAAAAAAAAAACTGGCTAAAGCTTCGTACTCCTCAAACTGGTGAAGAATGGAGTATTACTCACTATTGGTTAATGAGTGATTGTATTATATCAACCAACCATTATTTTTAATTATTTTTCTCATTCTTTAAAGTTCTGTAACCTCCAACCAAGCATGTCCTTAAATGTAACTAGTTTACGAAGTTCATCTCGTCCTTTAACTGTGTCCTTTACGTATTATATGTTTAATCATTATTCTTATAAACATTAAATTGTGTCCTGTACGTATTATATGTTTAATCATTATTCTTAGAGTAAATTACATGGTTGGTCCCTGTGGTTTGTCCAAAATAACAACTTTCGTCCCTCGAAGTTTAAAGTTGCATTGATAGTCCCTAAGTATGTAAACAAATAACACACATGGTCCCTATAGGTGAAATTTTTGCCTCCAAAGAATAACATGAATGGTCCCTATAGGGACCAGGTGTGTTATTTATTTACATACTTAAGGACTACCAATGCAACTTTAAACTTCGAGGGATGAAAGTTGTTATTTTGGATAAACCACAGGGACCAACCATGTAATTTACTCTTATTCTTATATACATTAAATTGAGCGAAAGTCGTTATTTTAAGATAAATTAATACCCTCCACAATGTATTTATAGTCTCATATAATGCAAAAATTAATTGCCTTACAAGGTGTTATTTAAAGAAATGAATAGCATTTTTTTAGTCTTAACAAATGATGGACCCTAATTAGGCTAGGCACACTGTCGATATCGATCGACCGATTTGTTGATTGGTCGAGTTGATTGTGGCCAAATGGTAACAATCGGTCGTCGGTCGATGATTTGGAAAGATTGATTTTGGTACAAGGTTATTTTTTATTTTATTTATTTATTTATTTTTTTAAGTTACAATTTGGCATTGAAAAGTAAAAATAAATAAATAAATAAATAAAATAAAAAATTACTTTAAACATTTAAATTAATTTAATTATCGACTAAGACAACTTGATCGTCACTGGATCGTAGAAAAAAGAAAGCTTATGCGTCAAAGTTTTGGAGGCTCACGACTGTGCCTGACCTTAATATTTAATATATCCAAGTTGTGAAATATACCAGAAAGTTCAAAAAATCAAAAAACTCACGCGTGACTAGATCACAAGACGCCATGATCCGTCTCAACTAGCAAAAACCATTTTCTTCTTCCCCAATCCACCAAAACCCTAACCACCCAAAAAAAATCTCACCCCAAACCCTTCCCAATTCCAAATCAATGGCCTCACGTCTCTCTTCCAGATTCATCTCCCGTCTCCTCCACAAAACCCTTAACCCAAACACCCCTAAACTCTTCACCACAATCCAAACCCCTTCCCCAATCCCATTCCCAATCCCCATCCGTCACTTCTCAACCGCCCGTCGCAACCCGACCCGCTCACCCAAACCCGACATAGGCGCCAAAGCCCGCCAGATGCAAAACAAGCGTCTCTGGACCTACGCCCTCTCTTTCAGCTGCATCGCAGGTTTCATAGTCATAGTCCTAAACCAGTTCCAAGACCAGTTAGTTTTCTACGTCACCCCAACAGACGCATTATCGAAATACATCGAAAACCCAACAAAAAACAAGTTTAGGCTAGGCGGGTTGGTTCTAGAAGGCAGCGTGGCCCACCCGGCTAATTCGCACGAGATTGAGTTTGTTATAACTGACTTGATTACGGATATGTTGGTTAGGTATGAGGGCCAGGTGCCTGATTTGTTTCGGGAGGGGCATTCGGTTGTTGTGGAGGGGTTTGTTAAGCCGATTACGGAGGAGATTAGAGGTGAGGTTGTTGGGGTGAGTGAAAAGGCGCGGAGTGTGGAGTGTTATTTTGACGCGAGTGAGGTGTTGGCGAAGCATGATGAGAAGTATATGCCTGCGGAGGTGGCGAATGCGATTGAGAAGAATAAGAAGTTGCTTGCCGAGGAAGCCGAGGCCGGGAAGAAGGAGGGAAAAGAAGGTGTTTCGGCGAAGTAGGGTAATGCTAATGCATACTTTTAATTTTTGAGGCAATGCCATGAGGTTTATATATTTATACGATTATTATAGACTTATAGTATAATTGAGGTAGATTAACGAGGGACACGAGAGGGACGTGGTCGTATTGACGGTTTTTGGATTTTTGTTGTTGTAGATTTGATGAATTTTGATGCTATTGTTTTGGGCATGGGTATTTTGCCTGTTGAATAAGAAATTTTGATGAGATACCGGTTTTTTGGTCCTATATGATGTGCGTCTTTTAAGAATGATGATCTATGTTATTCATTCTTTGCAAGTTGAATGTATTTGTATTATGATTTTGATTTTAGGATGTTATGGTGCTCTATATTGTGTCTTTTCTGTTTTTTGAGTTTACATGCTTTGTAACAGGCATTGCCTTTGAGCTTTGCCGCCATTAGTAATTCACTACATTATATGGTTTTAGGATCTGATCTCTGCTAAATGATTAGTATTTATGCTTCTTGAATTTTGGGTATGCTAAAATTTTAGATGCTGGTTGTAGGAATTGAGTTGTAATCTACCCTGTTAGTCAGTTATGCAAAAGTTGGTAGAAAGTGATAAATTAATAGTAGTATATTAGTAATGTAGTGCAACATTTAGATTGTAATGAATCCACGAGTTCCTTTGAAACATTGTATAGGTAACCACTAACCAGTTAGGAACGCCTGAAGTATAACATTTATACATTGAATCCCGTTCTCTTTGTTGTTAGGGACTAGATGTTTAGGATCGTCTTACCCTTGTAGGCAATTTGGAAAAGGAATACTTTCTACAAGGTGGCTTTCTTTGTGCGAAAGTGGTTGAGAAATAGAACATGTTATCGTGCTCAATGTGTCTTTATATTATAAAAAGCTTCTTGAATAGCTAATAAAACATGATATCATGCTCAAATTTGCGCCTATTTCAGATTATTGGGCTTACTTGCTCTGTAACAGGTATTGCCGGTGATGCCATTAGTAATTTGTTCGTTTATTGTATGGTATTAGCCTGTTAGGAATTTGGTGTCTGCTAGTAGATGAGAACATATACTTCTCGATTCTATGGTTTGCATATGTTGGTAAAAAGTGATAAAATGAGTAGCAACTTAGCAATAGAGCGCAACGTGGAGATTACATTGAAGCCATAAAGAATTTATTAGGAATTATCGTGTTATCTTTTAGGAAGCTAGTTAGAAATGACTGAAGTATTAATTTTATACATTGAAATCAATGCTATATGTTGTTACATAGGATGTAGAGGTTTAGAATTTCATTACCTTTGGAGCCAATTTGTAAGATGAATACTCCCTGGGAGGAGTTTTTTGTGCAGAAGCATCATATTAGTGATATATCTCAAGACCCCGATGCAGGGCATGATACACATGCAACCCTGAAACTCTGTGACCTAAACATGTAAAATTGTAGCATCCACTTTCAAAATACCAAACGTGGACCAAAACCATTGATTCCCATCTAGATAGATAATATATATAGTACGGTAGTACCAATTTTTGTCGTGCATTTATCACTTCCTGTTTTACGTTCTGAGAGTATAGATGTAGTGATGTTGCAACTTGGTCAACCCCTTGAAGGTGGCTTTCGTTGTAGAGAAGTGGTTGATACATGAACTTTGCTAATTCTCCCTGGTGAGTAGCACTAACCCTTGCTTCTTATCAACATACCTTTAGTTGGCTTTAGAGACATGTTAAAAACTTCTGTTGGTGTTTTCGTTATACGTCTTTAACATTTTTGGGATATAGATGTGAGATACTGCAGCTGATATTAGCACCATCTTAGTGGGGTGGGTCAACATCAATAGTAAAATATATTAGTATCAACCTGATGCGGGCAGGAACAGGATGCAATTCTTAGAATTTGTAGTTGAGTGTATTGTCAGATAACTTTTGGTTGTTTTGAAAGTTATCTGTTAGAGTATAGTGAGTAGTATTACTTTGATTTGCTATGTTTTTTTTTGTATTAGGAATTGGGGGCTGTCCAATTCTTTTGCATCTCTATCTTTAAAGTTGTACATATGGTTGGAAAGTTAATATAAATTCATCTTTGCACCAAAAAAAAAAAACGTGCTGTAGCTTCGATTTATATTGTGACAGCTTGTTTATAAGGCGCATCTAATGTGCTAGCTGTTGACCAAACCATTGATTCTGTGCGACATAGATAATTATAATGTTGTACACAACTAATTTGTCATGTATTCATCATTTTCTATTTATGTTTGAGTTTTGGAATTTATATGTGATGTTGCAACTTGCAAACTGAATCAATTGACAGATTAATGTTATACATTTCATCTCTATCTAGAAGATATCCATTGGTTTCCGTTAACAGATGGCATATTGGAGCAGAAATTATAATTTTACTTTCTTTTTTTTTGTATTCAGATTTCAGCCTACCTTAAGTAGGCTAGTATTATTTACAAGAACCCTTTGTGATTCCTAGGTGCGTGTATGCTGTTTTGGGCCTGAGGTGCATCATACTCGCATCAGGTGTACTTGAACATAGAACACATAGCAGAAACCGAAACTTTGGTTGTTTATCTAGCTGCCATGTAAGTTTCGATAGATCTTGCTTGAATATAGTTCTGACTTCAGACGAACCGAAAGGGAGGATGGAACACATAGAATAAGCAGAAAATTAAGATTGGTTGTCATGAGTATATATGTTCATATACTAGATGTTGGTTTCTGATAACTTTCCGTTGCTGATGCTGAATGTAATAGAATTTGTTGGCAAGATTATTGAAACAGATATATAGATTAAAGATGGAACTGGAGAATTTTGAACCTTGATAATAACATTATAGTACAATACAGCTAATTTAAAACTTGTGTTTGGCAATGTGAATATGAAGGTAGTCCTAAGCAGAATAAAACTGAACAAGACAGGTTCCTTGATCTCCATTTGCTTGTGGCTATGATTGGCACTAGAAGTGTACGTGTGAATGACTCTACAACTTACCCTGTGATGGTCCTCTTTTGTGTTTTACATACCATATGTTACCCCCTGCCTTGACCCTGCTCCCACTTAATAAGCTCTATAATTAGAACTTGCAAACGGATCAAGACCTATCTCTTGGGTGGCTTGATGGCTAATCATACAGGATTTAATACATTTCCATGTGGGAGATCCATTATCAACCCATGCACACAAATCAAGCACGCCTGTAATTTGGAAACTTTGGAATGGGCAAATTTGCTCGCTTAATATGGAACGATTGTTTAAGAGAGACCCAAAAGATGTTGCTACATGATTTATGGGAGAGTAGCTTGATTGTTTTGTCCAGGACATAAGTCTAGGATTCGATAAACAAATATAGTTGAATCAATTATGTTTCGAAAACAGGATAATACGAAACTATCATAGGATCTGTTTGTTTACTATATGAAGGTATGCATATCATCGTCTTTAATAATGATTCTGACCAAAAGTTTTCTGTTTCTTTTTAGCGTTCAATAATATGTGACATCAAGGATTGTGACATATTAACTATTTAGTGACATGAAGCATGCCATATGTGTGTTTTGCCATTTTCTTTGTTAAGAGTTGGTAGATCTTTATAACATTGATCATCAATCGTTATACTTATACCAATCTATAGAATACATATTATAATAGTATAAAAAGTTATGTGGGATACGATGTACACTTTTATTAATTAAATCAGATTACAATAAATAAATAACAGAAAAGTAAATAACAAAAAATTAAAAGCAAACAAAAAGGAGTAGAAGCAGAAGACAGACTCTAATAACGATTAAATAAAGATAGCAATAAAGGTCGGAACGAGGCTGGTGTTAAACACGATTCCTTAAAACAGATTCGCCGTCTGTTTCCTAGGGTACAACGTCCAAAGCTGTTGTATAGCTGGACCTAACTAAACTTGCTTGAAAGATCACAAAAACTGACTGGCTTGCTGGAAATATGGTACAGAAGAGTTGCGTAATAGTCAGACCTAACTAAACTTGCCTGAAAGATCACGAAAACTGACTGGCTTGCTGGAAATATGGTACAGAAGAGTTGCGTATTCTATTATCACATATGGCTTTATTTATAGAGAAGACTAATCTTGTCCTCTAAGAAACTGTAACTGCCATATAAAACAAATATGTTATTTCTAAAACAGATTCGCAAATATTCTAATACACAAAATTGATTTCTGTAAACTTAAACTCGAATGAGTTCAAAAGCTTCGAACTCATTTTGGCCTAGAAATCTGCACCCCCTGGCGCGCGCACACATGTGGAAGCAAAACCAACTAAAAGATTTTGATAGCCAATACCAAAATTTCCTTATACACATGCACTCCCAAATAAGAAAATGAAAGCATGTTAACAATACAATTAAAAATTTCTTTATAAACATGCTTTCATTTTCTTATTTGGGCACGTGGTATTTTCATCTCTAACTAGTATACATTGTAACTAGTATATTGAAAATGGAAATTCAAAGGCCATACATAAAACTTCTTTAAATTAATAAATTATTAACTTATCGATATAATAATATCTCGCTAAATTAATAAAATATCTTGTTCCCATCATTATTAATTTATTCAAGTTTTACTGTACTACTTTCATCTTATTATTATTGTCCAGTGTTAACTTTTGAAGTTTTTATTTTACAAATTTGCCCTTAAATATTTTTATTTATGTTATATAATACTTTTAAATGAAAATACATTTAAAACTCAACCCAATAATATATTTTTCATCAAGTAATATGTAACACAAATAAAATTATTTAAGGTCAAAGTTGAAAACTAAAGACTTCAAAAGCCAACGCTGAACAATAATTATGAGACGGAGGAAGCATTTATATAGCTCTTAGAGTTATAGGTTTTGTACCCAATTTTTCATACGATGAGTGTGATTTTGAGTAAACACGCGATGAAACATGTAATTTTTGTAATTTAATTAGGATGCGTTTGGTATGTACCAACGGGAATGAAGGACTGGTTTGAAAGGTTTAGAAAAATGAATTTTAATGTTCGGGAGACAAATTGAAAATGAAAATAAGTAATCGTAATCATAAATTCATAGATGGGGAGAGATGTACATTTTTATTTTATTCCACTCTATCGTACATTCTACAACTTGCGTTCATTATCATTATTTTTTCTTTTCAAGTTACACATATTTCTAACAAATATAACATTGATACCCGAATTATATAAAAGAACCACTTACCAAACAACATTTCAACATTTTATATGGTATTCCTTCTTTTTCAAAATAATTGTCCACTTTTTGGAGTTTTTTTTATTCAACTATTATATAAATATTTGATGATAATTGTATTAATGAAAAATAGATTTAAAATCCAATCCATTTATATATTTTGCATCAAATATTATATAACACAAATAAAAATATTTTATGGTTTTGAATAAAAAAGACTCTAAAAATTCAAAGTGGACACTTATTTTAAAACGGAGATAGTAATACTCACTAGGGGTGAACAATCCCGATCGACACCCGACACCCGACTCACGTCCTGATCTTGACACCCGACTTCCATCCCGATACTGATCCGACTATAATCGGGTCAGGAGTCGGTTTGCATTTTCCTGATAATCGGGATTCGAGACGGGTCGGGAGTCGGGATAGTCCCGAGAAAACACAGCCAAAATCAAGATTCGGGACGATTCGGGACCATTATCGGGATTCGAGACAAGTCGATTATCGGGTCGGGAGTTGATTTGGGTTTTTCCCGTTGTCGGTATCAGGATTAGTCGGGACGGGTCGGATTCGTCCCTATGCTCACCCCTCACTTTTATTTGACCATAATTTCAAATCAATACCGATAGTGATCTCTAAACCAAACGCCTGTTAGTCAAATAGATTAAAACCGCAATAAAAGAACAAAAGAAAAAGTAACCTATGTTTGTTTTCTTACAAACACACACATATGTCGATTGCTTTGGTATACAAAACTAGAATATAAACTAAACAAAGAGAACAAATTGGGGGCAAGTAACCATAAACCTACTGTCACCAGTTTCGCATATTATCTTCATTCATTCATTAACCGTCTTCTTTTGTTTTTTTATAAATAAAACCCCTCATTTCAAGGTTTTAAAACATACCCATTTCATATTTGAATCTGTAAGAAGAAATGGATTCAGAAGTATTGGTTGCTCTTTCTTTATCTCTTGTTGGTGGATTAAGTACTTCTTTGGGTTAGTTCCTTTTTTTTAAATTATGGTTGTTGTCTTGATGATGATTCAGTTTGGTTCAAAGGGTTTTAAGGTTTAAGTGTATGTTGTGTTTTAATGTTAGTTTAGGATGAATTAGTTTGAGTATTTGAGTTGTGGTCTTGTTAGAATTAGTACTAGCCTTGTGCCTAAATCTGCTTTTTAGGGGGTTGGTTTGGGACTGTGTTTGTAAAACTGCGTTTTTTTGTGTCTATTTTTCAAATGGTTTTGCGCGTTTTGTGAACGAAATGATCAGATAATCTACTCCAAAATGCAATCCTGAACGCCCTCGTTGCTTGACTGAATTATCTATTTGTGGTTACATTGGCAAGGTTTAATTCCCTAAGTCAAAGTGCACATTAGTTTTGAGGAAATATGAGTTGTAGTTGTAGGGCGTTTATTCATGTTATGACGATGATGGTGAAAAGAAGGAATATTGCTTTGTAGTTTTGAACTTGGAGAGAGTTGTAGAACCGCATACATCATTAAGATAAGAATTTTTGTTATTACTAGTATATATTTATTTGGTCTCGGCTATTGGGATTCACTTAAATTACGCTAAGGAAATACAAATCAACTCGATAGTCTATACTCTATACCATTGAGCATCGAGCACTCTATGCTGATAGATTAGGCCAAAATAAAATGACATTTTCATCCTAAGATAAGCATTTTCATAACTAGTAATAGATGTTTGGGTGATTCTTATAGGAACCTTTCAACGCTATTTTTGCCAAGTACACTTTTCTAAAGGTTGTGGCTTACACCCTCTCCTAGTCTCCTCTAAAAGAAGATACTCAAATGCACTCAATTTGTAACTTCAGAATGGGTGCTTTTATGTAAAATAAACTGTCATTCTTGCATTAACGTTTGTAGAATTTGTTACAAATTGCATCGAATGTGAATTGTACGAGTAACATTATAGGCTTAAAGTCATAGTCAGAAGTTTTTTGTCGACTGTATCTTTGATATTTAGAGATCTATGTTCTCATTTTTTATGCCTCCTTAATTCTCTTATACGACCCTGCATGGTGAATAGGTGCACTTCTAGTGATTTTGACTAAAGCTCCAAACTTGAAGATGCTTGGACTTTTACAGGTATGTATAATTTTTCGTTTCTGAATATTACATGTATCCTCATTTGCAAACAATGAAACTTATTTGCAATTTCAAAAGAAATCATAATCTGTAATGACAGTGTCTGAGATATCAATGCTTCCGCTGCAGGGATTTGCTGCAGGCCTTATGTTAAGCATATCTTTCTTCGATTTGGCTCATAACGCTATAAATTCCATTGGATTTCTCAAAGGAAATCTTTGGGTGAGACGGTACTTTCTAAAATACAAATGTGCCTTCTGAACTATGTTGTAATTTTGTTGAGAACCCGACTTTTTGCAAAGTCCTTTTTGTGAATGTTAATATTTTTTGTTAATAACGTCTAAAGTAATTTGTACACAGTTCTTTGGAGGTGTCATTTTCTTTGCCATCATTGCGAACTTCATTCCAGAACCATCCCTTGCTCCCACATCAGACCCGAAAAGTAAAAAGGTCACAAATTCTATTATCCCTATATATCTTTATAGTCTTGAACTTTTAATTAGATGGTGTGATGTATGCATAATAGCTACTTATGATCACGATAACAGAAACATGGGGATGAAGGGGGCAAAGATATCATGAAAAAACATCGTCGCCAAGTTTTATTTAGTGGAATTATCACAGCAGTAGGTAAAGATTATTTCTTCCCTTAAATGATCGTTTTTGGAGAAAATTCATATGATCCATGGTTCTTATTTACTAGCTTTAAATTTGAACTCTTCAAGAAAGATCGGTTGTATATATCTATCTTAGTGGTAACTTTTTTATATTATTTTATGCAGGCATAAGCTTACACAATTTTCCAGAAGGAATGGCTGTTTTCCTTGGATCACTTAAGGTAAATACGCAATCTGTCTGCAGCCAAATACAGACAATTTCCTTCATAGCATTTGATTTTTTGTTTAGCTTTCATAGAAGTAGAACATGGACTTTCATGTTACTCGATTCTTTCATTATTTTGTAACCAAATGTGTATCAGTTTTGCCTAAAGTTGTCACATCTTAGTTAAGTCATGAGTTCCTGCTTGTTGACCTTTTACACATCATTACATTTAGATAATTGATCATGATTGCTTCATGCTTCTTTTGCAGGGTCTTCGTGTGGGCCTTAACTTGGCCTTAGCCATCGCTTTGCACAATATCCCAGAGGTAAACCTTAATTCAGGATTTACCCTCGTGGTACATTTAGCAGTTCCAAGTGGAAAACGTTATTATACATTCGTTCCGGGAGACTAATTTAAGGATTTTTTCCTTAATTAATGGCTGCGCTTAATTTACTTTATGACTTTGACAGGGTGTTGCTGTTGCACTTCCAGTTTATTTTGCAACACAGAGGTGAAACTTCCTTAAAACGAAATTTAAAAATAAGCTCTCCTTCTCATGAAAATTGCAACTTAAACTTCTAAAAAATGCAGTTGATTCAATTAAATGGTACATCTTAGCTTTTAGGTTAACAAATTCTTGTTTTTATTTCAGCAAATGGCAGGCGTTTAAACTCGCAACTGTTTCTGGACTTGCCGAGCCTTTGGGTGTCATTATTGTAGGTATGAATTGTCACCTCAATCTCTTAGAAAAGCGTGTGAATCTTGTGTAGAAAACTCATATATATGGCCACTTTCAATTTTCAAATTACTAATTATAACTTGCATGATCATATATATATGATGTTCTGCAGCATATCTCTTCCCAAGTAGCCTAGATCCTGAGATTCTCGAGGGATTGCTAGGAGCAGGTAACACATTCTTCACTTTTTTTCCCTTGAATGTTCAAGTGAAGCATTATGTGTAGTAATTTTTTTTTTATGGTTCCTCTTTGGCTAAACAGTTGGCGGAGTTATGGCCTTTCTAACACTGCATGAAATGCTGCCATTAGCATTTGATTATGCGGGACAGAAACATGCTGTCAAGGCCGTATTCTTTGGAATGGCCTTTATGTCTGCAAGGTAATCTTTACACAACGAAATATGTAGATACACTTCAACTTTATGATCAAAACAATATATTCTTTAATCTGAATCTGTTTTCTGTGCTATAAAAAAGTATGCAAATGGAGATCCTGTCTATGTTCTGTAACATTTACTGTGGTGTTTTTTTTTTTTTTTTTTTTTTTGCGTAAATAAGATATTATGATCTATACATATTTTTGAAACATAAATTTTCTTCTTTGGAATGCCAATCGAAGTCTCTGTTGTGTGAGTATTAAGGCTGTCAAAAATACCTGTATCTGCGTAACCGACCCAACCCGTACCGTATAAGCTTATTCGGGTTAAACCAATTAACCGGAACTCTTATTTGGGTCGGGTTTCTGGTTAAACCCACATAAGGGATTTTTTTTCCTCATATATTTCCTTGGGTTTTTTACTTTTTTATAAAAATTTACCTATTTTTTAACATTTTATATTATAGTTTGGCTTATTTGGGTTAACCCGCACCAGATTAACCCGACCCGAATAAGACTTATTCGGGTCGAGTTTACCCGAATAACAGCCTTACTGAGTATCTAGTTGAAATTTTAAACTGTTATTAATCGGGACTTGGTTTCTAAAAAACCAACATACTGGCATATAGAATATTTTTTGCGACAGTTACGCAAAATAACCCTTGCAATGTGCATATTTTGAAAATTTGGAACATCGTGTCCCTTTTTACCAGTGATGGCAACTACGTTAAGTTGCTATTATTGGTAAAAAAAACATGGAAGTATATACCATGATTGAGAAAGATAATGTTACTTTGCAAGCATGTCCCTGACTCCCTCTTTGCGAAAATAAGCATTTCTTTGCTGCAATTTTCAATCAATTCGAATGCCTGGAAATGATCTTTTTTACATCTTATTTCTTTATGTTTGCAGCTTGTATTTTCTGGAAATCAGCTTACCAGCAGACATCGGCTTGTAGATGCAACTTCCTATATTTAGCAATTGTTAATCCAAATCTCGATTAGTTCTTCATTCGGATCCCCTGTCTAGATAAAGGGTAACAAGTAGAACAAAGTATAATGAGTGAAGATAAGCAAAATGTTTTTAAGTGTACATTATCATATGCTACTATTCTTATGTGTACTTCACATAAAATAAAAAAATCAGGGATATTTGAAAACTATGCTGGCTTTACGGTTTACACGAGTATTTGTTATTCAAGTAAATGGTTTGAACATGCATGTGACAACTCATTCATGAATGTGAAATGTAATTTATTTGCACAAGTACAGAGTTCAGAACTTGCCATGTACAAGTCATTAATTGATGTATACACACGAACTGACGAAAGTATAATTAACCAAGTAATCTAGTCGGCATAAATATGAGCTCTTCATTGGAGATTCGAGCCAAATGTACCTTGGCTACAAATAATGCGCGTAGAAGAGGCTACTCCAAGGGTATTTACGAGTTGTCCTTCTTGTGACTAGTTAATGCGTTATTCCAACAAATCGGTCTACTCTTTCACATAATGCAAGGCATAATCATACTAACTAGCTTTCTAACAAGAGATATCATACCAGCTACCTCTTATCTATATCACGAGGTACATGGAAGAGGTATTTCCCTATTCCTCTTATCTATATCACGAGGTATATGGAAGAGGTATTTCCCTATTCAGATTATTTGGGAAGGCGAGTCTTTGGCTTCTATGTATACAGTCTAACCGCGCGAGGTATCTCGTGACCGTTTCCTACCCTTTTGCTGGCCACCCAAAAGGTGTTTACCTAGTGAGGTTTGAACCTAAGACCTCTAACACCAATGACCTCTAGATCACTTTGGTGGTGATTATAACCCCCCTCCCACACACACACACACACAAAAAGAAAAGAAAAAATTAATTGCAAAAATCGTCCCTGAACTTTGACCAAATTGCATGTTTCGTTCAAACCATTTCGAAAGTGCATAAATCGTCTCTGTGAGAAACCTTTTGGCAAATTTTCGTCCCTGTTTCTAACGACGTTAACTGGTTTTTACTAGCACATACACGTGTCTTCCACACGAGGTTATTTTGGTCTTTTTACCCATGAACCCCATTTATATTCCCCACTGGTCCCCATTTAATACCCTATCCACTCATATCCCACACAAATTATATATTAAAAAAAAAAAAAAAAAAAAAAAAAAAAAATCAATCCCAAAGCACACATATTAAACTAAACCCTAACCCTAATTTATTGCTCTCTCAAAATTAAATTGACATGGTTAATTGTTTTTGTGGTAACCCAGCTGTCATTCGTACTTCATGGACTGATCATAACCCAGGTTGTTGTTTTTTCTGTTGCACCCAAAAATTTATTGCTCTCTCAAAATTTGTTTGGTTCGCAGTTTGTTTTTGTTTTTGTTTTTTTTTTTTTTTTTTTTTTTTTTTTTTTTGATGTAATAAGCTTAGTATGTTTAGTGAAAATTTGAACCTAAAAATTGACCAATATGTATGTTATGGTCAATGATTTTGGATGTAATGTTCAATGATTATGGATGTAAGCTTAGTTTTAAGCTTGGTAATGCTCAATGAATTATCATTAACATGTTTATTACAAGTGTTCAATACCATATCAGTTATAAACAAGTGTATGTTGTTTGTTAGGATTATAGTAGCAGTAAACAAGTGTTGCATTACTTGTTTCTTGTTTGTTACTAGTAGCAGTAGTAAACAATTGTTGTAGCATGCACTTGTAAAAATATACAATATAAGTCATAAAATGATCACAATAACATGAACAATATAAGTCATACAATGGCATTACTATACATCAAACAAGTTATGCACTTGTTACACTGAAATTTTGCAGGATTACCATAATAGTTATAGCCTACCAAATTGTAAATACCAAAGAGTAATAATACAGTTAAGTAGTTTAACACAAGTCTAGAACAAAGTACACCAAGACAACATCATGAAACATAAACTATTTTGTGGGTGTGACTTTTCTATTTGCACTCTTTTTGGTCAATCTCATGTTTATTGGAATTTGATTTGCAATTGGTTGAGTTGTTGGAGTTTAACTTCCGCTTGGTTGAGATGTTTGAGCTTGACTTCCACTTGGTTGAGCTGTTGGAGCTTGAGTTCCAACTGGTTGAGTTGTTTGAGCTTCACTTCCACTTGGTTGAGATGTTTGACGTGCTTGACTTCCACCCTCTGACTTGCACCACCTAAATGCTCACTTCCACCATGATGACTTCCACCACCTGCATACTGACTTCCACCATGCTGACTTCCACCACCACCAACACTTGCAGCTGCATTATTACCATCCAGACCAACCTTACAACTCCTTTTGTTATGCCCTTTGACCTTGCAGATACAACATGTCACAGTTTGACCTTTCTTAGTCAATTTTATAGCTTGCACCAACTCTTCAATTTTAACAACACTTTTCTTTATCTTTTCTGATGGCTTTCCAATCTGTGGAGCAATTTTTGGTGGTAGTAAGGTTATTGGCCATTCAGTGTGCTCCCATAAATGGTGACCAATTATTGGGTTGACCTTGAAGGAATATTGTTGCTTCCAAGTGTCTAGCCTATAAGAGGGTTGGACCTAAGCCTCTGGCAAACCAACATTCATACCATTTTCAGCCATGTTATCTATGGCTGCCACTGCATGCTTACATGATAGTGGCAGACTTGAGATTTCCCATTTCCTATAGCAATTCTTCTGCTGCAAATTAACCACACATTTTCAGCCATGTTATGTATGGCTGCCACTGCATCCTTACCTCCTTCATTGGATCATAGTAATATCCTTTTGTTTAGTCATCCCAAAAGAGCCGATGTCAGCATCACCCAATTTTGGTGTAATACCTAAGCACTTTGCCCTTAATCTCATATTATCATTTTTCACAATCGTTATATGCCTTCTAGTTTCAACTGCATGTGCCTTTATTGTAGCCTTTTCTTCCTCCCTATTAGCAAACTCTTGTCCAACAAATAATTTGTTCAAAATGCTACCATCACCATAACTTTTACCCTTATTATTTAGTTTCCCAATTGTTGCTTTTCTACCACCTTCAATATCATCATCACCAATATCACTTTCAAATGAATCATAGTCAATAACATGCAATTCATCATCATTGATATTCAATTAGGGTCTCATTGGATCATTTTCTGGTTCAACAGTGAACTTAAAACCTTCCATATTGACATCTAAGTGATCTATAATGTGTTCTTTATCTGCTAACTCTTCTGCACCATCATTAACATGTTGATCAGTATCATGTTCCTCCTCACCAAAGTCATCATACATGTTTGCATCTAAACCATCAATAAACTGCTCATTACCCATTTCAACATTAACACCTACAACACTAACCTCTAGATAATTAACATGTTCAATGACTTCTTCAGTATCATGTCCTGACCCACTTGATTCCCCATTTATATTATCTGTTAACCACTCTATAGCTAACCTTTTTCTACACTTAGGCAACCCAAGAGACTTTCCTTTTTTATATGTTTTTGTAACCACTAATCAAGCAACTTCCTCCTCATCTAAAGCAACTACATCAACATTCTCATTCAACTGCCTAATTTGGGTAGACTGTGAAAATTTTGGCATCTAATAACTTTCAACTGTGGTCTCTCCATGTTCAATTAAGACATCAATAACCTTATTATCTTTAACATATTGGGAAAGGTTATTAACATCATCATCACTTGCCAAAGCCCATAATCTCCAGTCTAATGTCTTGTTGGGTATCTTAAAGTGATAGAAAATCATTTCCCTTGGATCATATTTTAACATCTTCACAAAAGAATGTATGATATCAACATTAAACGACTCTATATCTAACAAGTCTACATATTATACATTACCACCAAAATACTTCCTATTAGGTCATGGTGTGAAAGTTCCACCATGAAACACCTTCATTGAAAAAACTTCGGGATGATTAGTTGTTGCATAAAAAAAAGGATTAGAATAGCGTCATTAACAACATTGAATAACATACATTTTATTTCACTAACATGTTCTTACCATAAATTACGTGTGGATTAAATGTTGATCCTTCATTGTACTTTACTACCAAAATATTTCCTATTAGGTGATTGTGTGAAAGTTCCACCATGAAGCACATTCATTGAGAAAACTTCAGGATGATCACCTGTTGCATAAAAAAAAATGGATTAGAATAGCGACATTAACAACACTGAATAACATACGTTTTATTCCATTAACATGTTCTTACCATAAATTACGTGTGGATTAAATGTTGATCCTTCTTTTCGAAAGTACCATTCTTGTAGTCCAATTACCATAATTGAAGCTTTTGAGAGGTTTTAATTTTGGGGATCAGATTTGCATTTAAAAAATAAATTGGGGATATGGAGAGCTTTTTAATCTAAGGTGAGTGTTTTGTAAAAGTCAAACTAAAGTGAAAGTGTTAGATTTGGTTGGGAATATAAATGGTGACCATGGGTTAAAAAGACTAAAATAACTTCATGCGTAAGGCACGTGATGTGCTAACAGAAAGCAATTAATGTCGTTAGAAATCAGGGACGGAAATTTGCCCAAAGGTTTCTCACAGGGACGATTTCTGTACTTTTGAAATGGTTGAGATAAAACATGCAATTTGACCAAAGTTCAAGGATGATTTTTGCAATTAACTCAAAAGAAAAAAAGAAACGAGGTTGAAAGCTTATATGGTTATTGGGCGGTAATGATGAAATTGTTTCAGAACGTAAGAGTTTCATATAGTGCTTTCATGTGTAAGTCTGTACTATGCACTAAATATTGCGCACAGTTCTTTTAACCTTTAGCTTATAATTCACTGAATCGAGTTTTTTGACTGCTAAAAAAATCGAAGTCTTATATTCGTCCGATGTATGTAGTTGGTCCAACTAACACTCAAAATTGGATACTATGCATCAAAGACAAAATAAGCACTTTAACAAACTAAAAATTATATAGTCAGTGCATGAGAACAAAACGAAAGTCATTCTCTTCATAAAATTTTGTACCTTCGTGGTCCAAACAAAACAATAAGCATGATGATCTCGTCAGTGACTGATCATTGTCACAATAGATATGTGCAACTTAGTAACATTATTTTTCATGAATTCAATATGTTTCTTTATGAAATTTTAAAGTACTACTGTTCCTGCCGTCGGCGAGTTGTAATTTAAATCTCAAGTTAAGTCGTGTTTAAAATTTTTAAAACATATTTGACAAGCTAATTTGACAAAAAGGAATATTTTCTTCCACCAGAAATGAATAACTTTTTTTTTGGACGACAGTTATGTTAGAGCAAACATCCTGGAGCTAGGAACAAGAATTGCGATATTGGGGAGAGAGCGTTGATCGTTAATTCAATTTAGCACAGCTTCTTTTTGTCCTAGTAAGTGAATGGAAAAAGCTTGATGCATGTCTATGAAGATTAACTCCTAGCTTTTGTGGTCTCATAAAAACAAAAATCCAATATTTATTTGCTAAACGCCGAAACCTCCCAAAAGGCCAAAAAGTAGTTTGGACCCCTAACGTCAAAGAACTTTGATTGTAAGAGAGTAAGGTTAACCCGGTCCCCCAAGTTAACTAATATCACATCCTCCGTGGGGTCGAGTTGAAACATTCTTACTAGTCTGTGAGATCTGAGTGCATTATTTCATGCAGTTGAGTTACTCATAAATATTAATATTAGCACTTTAGCATGCATGCTAGCAATAGACTAGTAGCAAACGGGAAGAAACTTTACATAAATACATGATTAAAAGGTAAATCACTCCAATGAATGCATAAACTACTGCGCCTAGATCTAATCCATAGAAACAAGGAAGCTTGAATGTCACTGAGAACTTTAGTGGCTATGCGCGACTTGAATCTTGATCACTTGAAACACTTACCCGTTCCAGGATATTGCCTTCCAAATCTTTTTAATGAAAGGTTTGAATTTATTAAGAACTCAAGCAAGAAGCTCAACAAATTAAGTTACAAGCTAAGATGGGATTATTAAGCCAATCAATTCACGAAGGACGAAATTTCCAACTCCAAGTATGTGATAAAGTTTTGATCTCTTCACATTAGATATCTTTTCTTGGTGGTTTAATTAAGATCACAGCAAACACGGTTTCTATAACACCTACATCGTAAAGGAATATATTAGGGAAAGGTGGCAACCGAAATATTGTTTATATCTGCTTTCTATATCGATAAATTGTTCTATGGCTCATCTACGTACAGATCATATAACAAGGGAATAATTATGTTCGATTTGTGGATCATGCTCTAACTTTCATGATTTTAATAGTAACTGTGAGGATCAAAATTTCAATTTATTTTATTAATAGAGTATATATACTAGGATTAGAAACTAATTAAGATTAAAACTACTGCATTTATTACATGTTTTATACCAGTTTTATACTTTGTAAGCTAGGTAATTCATAATAGTTCAATAAGAAGCCAGACAGAGGGTGTATATATGAGTTTAGAATAGCAACTATCATCCTCTTCTAAATGAAGCATTGTAACATGAAACAGAAGTTCATAATGATCCAACCCCATCTTTTTCTAGCATCTACCAACATTAAAAATCTAGTACAATCATGCATTATTATTTTGTACTTGAAGGAAAGTGAATATTGCAAGAATTTACAAACATGATTCACAAGTCTCTTAAAATTATGAATAACATTAATTAATAGTAGCTACCAAATCATAAAGGGTCAATGTGATCTAGCTTGATATAATATTATCTTTAGAAACATTAAGTAGATAATTTGAATTCATTTAGTTATAACCGCAAGACAATTCGTTTTCCTGATGATCAATCTCAGAATTAGCAGCCTCTTCCTCTTCTAATTCATCATCAATCCCACAAGCTGCATGTCCATTTCCAAATGCCTTTATGTGATCTTTCAAAGACCTTTTGTGCTTAAAATCCGAACCGCAGCTACAATACCAAAGCTTTCCACAATTCTTCTCGTGGGTTCGCCAATCTCCTCTAACCGCAAAGGCCTTACCACATTTCCTGCACATAAATGGCTTGATCCCATGTTTTCTTTTGTAATGCGTCTGAAGGGTTCTGAAATCTTTGAGCGGTTTAGCCCTTGGGTGGTCGATGTTGTTATGACACCTTGGTGCACAACAGTAGCATGGTAGTCTTAGCATGGCTGTTGGTTGTATTCCCCTGAGGGATTCTGGTCCTCTTCTATATTGAGATCCATGCCCCCACATATGCATCTGCATTAGAAATAGTTATAAGCAATTGATTAAGTATGTGGATTATGAATGCATGAATACACAATGTGCTTCCACTTCGCTATTGGTTACCATTTCTTACCAAATCATGCCATTGGAACCTGCTATACAATAGGCCAATTGTTGCACATATCAGTAGCAAAATTAATTTAAAGCGTGGTATCTTTTGGTAATTAAGAAGATAGTAGGTTGCATTTATTGGTACCGGAGTGAAAGTTAAATGTACGTGTTCCATGCATGCACATTTCACTTAATTAATCTGTTCATCATAGCCACAAAATGAAGCTAATATCCTGATAACTAAAAAAAAATAGACATATGGATGATCTTAAAAACCTTAAACAAAGATAGGTGTATGGATTTAAAAAACCTTAAAAAACCAATGATGCTTGAATATTCTTTAAGATCAAAGATTCAAATTAAGCTTCCAAACTGGTAAGCATTCAGTTTTATGGTCTTTGACTAATAGTTAACATTGTTCATGATTTAAACTTTTCAGAAATGAATTAAAGAATGAACTGCCACATTGTCTTTTTACATTGTATTTATCCCTGTAGACTCTTCATGAATCTGTTAGGTTCTCCGAATTTAGACTAGCTCTTTAATCATAAAAACAACAAATACCACCCTAGTGTAGACATAGTACTAAAATAATTTAAAGAATAGAAGACATGCATGTGCTTGCACACCTTCAAAAACTGTACAGCTTGATCAAAATGAAATACTATTTGGTTTCAAATGAACTTGGAAAATAAAAACTTGGTTTTAGCTTACATGTTTTGTTTGTTTGTTGGTGGCAAGTTCTATGTAGATTAAATCTGGCTTAGTGGTCAGATGCATACAGACAGATGATCAGAAGAAGCTATCTTTTTCTTGAATTATTACTGTTCTTGTTTGGAATGAAGATAATAAATGTATCATATCAGAGATGATGAATAGAACAATAAAAAGGTTGTAGTGTTGACACAATTGCCAATGAGAAAAAGAAAGCAACCAAACTTCAATGAACAAAAAGCATAAAACATGTCTTGTTCAATCAAACACAGATTTAATAAGTAGATTTCTTTTTACATTTAGAAGCAGTACTGCTGACCAATCTTGAATCATGACACTTGGACCAAATAGTAAATGTTTTGTGCTCAAAATTAACCCCACAAAAAATAATGAAGAATGAAACCAAACTTATAAAGTGGTTGTGTTTTGAAACTGATTATTTGGTCATTGTGTTTTCCAATAGGGTTTTTTATAATATGATTATTTGATTAATTTAAGGTCAAAACTAATTAGCTTGAGTGTAGCTTCTCTTCAAATTATTTTGTATTTTTAGCTCTAAACTAATAGTCTATTCCAAACACAATCTAAAACACCTTGTGCTACTTTAAGTAAGATTTGAAAGGTAAAAACTAAAATACCTAACCCTAGCCTTAATAGAGAGTGATGAAATTTGGCAAGAAAATAAGTGAATGGTTATGGAAATTCATAAAAAAATATATAATATCTCTTACTTTTTTCTTAACAAAAAAATAAAGAATAAAAAAAGCTTTCATGTTAATAAATTATAATACCTGCATGTTGTTGTATCTGTTAAAGGTTTTGAAGCAAAGAGGGCATGAAAATTGAGTTGGACCAATCAGAATTTGAGACGGAGTAGGGATCCAATACTGACCCTTGTTTAGTGTGCTAGTAAGAAATCCATTACTATCATTACCTTCTTCAACCTCTTCCTCCACCACTTGTTTATGATCTATTTCAATATTATTATTTTCATGTGTATTGCTTGAGAGTCTTGAAAGTAGATCAGTTTCACAAAGATTATAACTTGGTAGCCCAAGATGTAGAGCCACAGTCACAGTCTCATGCTCATCATCACAAGTCTTGCTATTGTGATCAATTTCCATGAAGTGAGCACATGAATCACTTCTAGGGTTTTGTTCATGATCATGGTTGAGTCTTCTTGTTGGGCTTAAACTAAGTAAGGGAAGTGCTTCTTTGAGAGGTGGAGATGGAGGTGAAGGTTCATAGTAGTGTGAGAATGAAGTATGTGAAGATGATGATATTGATGTTAAAGAAGAAGAAGATAGATGAGGATTATTTAGATTGAACCATGATCCATGGTAGTATGTGGAGTAAGGGTGATCACTAGTCATGATTCTTGATCTAAAAGCTAAGAAACAAAGTTACCAAGATCAAGTGAAAAGGTAGGTTGATTATGCAAGAAATTTGATCACATACACAGTGCTTGTGTGAGAGAGAGGGAGAGAGAAAGAGAGAGAGTAAAGATGACCAAAAAGGTGAAAAGGTAAAAGACTGAACAAGAACACTAATGAAGAACTTGGTTCATATAACTAGCTCCTGTTATAATTATAATTGACCCTCTCTCTAGCTACCATGTTTTATCATGTTTAGTCACACCACAGGGAGAGCTACTATATCTTGTCTCTCTATTTTTCTCTATGGTCCTAAAAAGACTCCACTATTAAGTTAAACACACAATTTGGATGTTTGGTATCAAACTTGAAAGTAATTTAATCAAGTTGTTTCACAAAACAGGCTGTGAGATTTAGCATGTTGTGTGAAGTTGTAATGATATCTAGCTAGATAAGGATGAATTCTTTCATCATTTCTCATGTTCATCTTATATATGTATGTAAGTATAAATCACCTCTAAATGATGAAACTGACAATTCCAAACTTATTATTTGTTCTTTAAGTTACCATAATAGCTAACTATAATCAATTTCATTGTAGTGATCAAGCACTAGAAAAACTGTAACAATTATGTAGTTGCTTTTAGAACACACAATCAAACTAAATGACACCACCCCGACAATGAGTTTTGTCAATATAATCGGCCGCGGTTTAAGGAAATGACATATACCTGATTTTCAACTACATGACACTTCTGAAGAAGCAAGACTTGTATATGCCTATATATACTAATTGCTACGTATTTGAATTATGTATAAGTCCCATCACTATTCACAAATTCATGTTATCAAATGTCGATAGTTATTACAGCCAATTAGCTTGGTTTGATCTAAAAACATATAAATCCGTCCAAAACATCAATATATAGTTAGCCATCACTTGGGCCATCATTTTAACTTCAACACCCAAGTTAAGTCGTTTTGTGCTTCGAGATAAAACCTCCCAGCAGAGATATACTATGTGAAGAGATATATTAAAGTGATCTCGCACTGGTCACCCATAGGAGTAAATTAAAAATCTTAATCTCAATTGGATTGATTGGCTATATGACCCAATCTCGTCTTGTACGCATGTTTAATCTTCTTGTAATTTTCTAACTCCTAGCTAGTTTGTTTCAGTATATTGCCGTTAAAAATCACACAGAAACTCATAGAAAAAATATTTGTTACCATCAAGATTTTATCATATGGCGGTTTAATTAGCTAAATTACTAAACTAACAATCGATCGAAAAACTTAATGAAGGTCATCATGGTCCATAGCGTATTAGTTATTTGTCACAAAGGCTAGCTAGCAACATGGGAAAATAATTGATGAATGTGTAGCTAGCTAGTGGATATATGACTTGATTGAAATGATCAAATTCAAGTGGCTATAGGAATAGGACCAAAAAGACAAGTTCATGAAATTAGGGTTTTATTGTTGTTGTCTCCCATTATTAAAAAAAAAATGATATCCTCCAAAATAACACCAAATAAGAGACAATGTGTGCGTGTATCCTTGTGTCTTTAGCGTTTCTTGGGATGCAAATAGTTCAAAGTACTTTATAAACCCCGGCAATAAGCTTTGAAGAGTGAGCCATGGTCGCCTAATTAAAAACACACACAAAATATACACCACACAATGGTTTTTTTAACCTCTTGAAATTTCATCTTACATGCACATCAAAACAACTGTTTCATTCGTCACAATCTTATACAGTGACAGTGTAACAGAAGTCAGCTGCATGTGTGAATATATGTTGTATTTATGTGTGTGTACATGTGTGTGTTAATTTCAAAAGTACAAGGTCTGAACTTTGAATTCTCACTTTGTTGACTAGGGTTTTCTTTTAGTTTTCATAGTTTTTAATTTGAATACGGAAATGTTCAAAAAAATAAAATAAATAATAATAATTTGAATATGGACACTAGCTATATGACTATATCACTAAAAAGTATGCATGTATTTGGTCCTGTGAAAAAGAAAAACATAGGTATTGCCTTTTAAAAGTTAAAGTTTATCACATTTTACTTTTTTTTTTCCTTTCTGTTTTTACTGATATAGGGCGACAAGCAATCGAAACAAATATACAATTGACGGATGCAAGACTAATATACGTATGAGACAGCAATGAACTCGTTAACATAATACATATACCTAGCTTACTTGTTAGTGTAAAATCTTGAACGCGCAGTTAATATAATCATGATACCATAGAGATGGAGAGCCATTCAGTTTTTCTGTTAAACAACAAAACTTTATTAGTGTGGAGGGTGTGGATGAACATTTTCCCTCGCCACATTAGCTACACATAAGCTTTTTCTCTTTTAAACATTTTTCTTCAACTTTCTCTCAACTATTGCAGCACATTCTCTCTCTTCTATTAATTCTTTCCTATATTTTATCATTTAAAAATACTCCCAAAACACAAATACCTACACACAACATAATAAACAATAATTTCTCTCTCTTAAAAAGGAATAATTCTCTCTACTTTTTGCTACGGGACTATAATGCCGATCCAGAAGCTTTTTTTGTTTTGCCAACAGTTCCCGCATGCATGGAAATGGGATTCCCGAAAGGAAATGGGCTTCCTTGGGCTTATCCCGCATGTGCACCCTCCAACCTTAGAGACTCTAGAGGGAAGCTACAGAAAAGGGAAGAGATATCACTACTACAAAAACTAGCTTTTCCCACAGTAGAATCCGTGGGGAAAACAGTGAGAAAAAGCCCTTTTTCCACATATTTCACACCGATTCGTTCCGTGTATTAAAATTGGCGGGAAAAGACAATTCTTGTAGTAATATATGAGCTATCCAAGAGTATGAAAGATATATGATCTCCTCATAAAGCTTCCTAGCGGGTTTTTGATCGAAGCGTGTGTATTTCCTGTATCACCGTACAACCAAAAAAAATTAATTAAACTACTACATCAAATCAAAACTATCGATTTAGCCGCAACTCATAGAAAAATATATATAGTCGGGACTATTAGATTGGTAAAATCCTTAATTGGATTGATTCAAAAAGATACATTATATAAGTACATAATATTGTCTAGAATCATGCAATATGGGCTTGTACTACAAAATATATGGATAGCCCATTTTGAATGTTAGAAACCACGTAACACTCCTACGTAGTTGGAGCGGGAGGAGACCGAATGATCAAACTTGATCAAAATTCTTCAAATAGCGTCGAAGGAAGACCTTTGGTAAATATATATGTGTACTGGTATCAAAATGGAAATGAAAAACACGAACGTGGCCCTTAGCAACCATATCATGAACAAAATGAATGTCAATCTTAATATGTTATCATATTAGCTTGATAAAATCCCTAATTGTATTGATTCATAAAAGATCCATTATATAAGTACATAGAATAATCTATAATCATGCAATATGATCTTGGACTACAAAATACATATGATAGCACATTTGGAATGTTAGAAACCACGGGAAAACATCTAGTGAAAAGTCTAAAGTGACACAAATGAAAAAAAAAACACCTAGGTCTCTCTCTAGATGTGAGTTTGGAGAAAATAATAAACTCTAACCAATTTAACCAATCCTCATACTAATTGTGTTTCTTATCCTGATTTCAACTTGTCTAATTGAATGTTCTGGCCCTAATATCCTTTTAACCCAAACGTCATCATTAGTTAATCGAAGTTGTTTTTAGGGATTGGTTTCAACCAGTTAATCTTTTGATTTTTTGGTAAAGGGTTTTTCGGTAAAATATATTACTCCAACAAATAATTAAAGGATGAGGGTGAATCCCACATCTCAGCCCGTTACAGGCAAGCAAACACACCTATTGTGCTTCAAACAAAATCTATCATAAGAGAGACAAGCCAATCTTAATAACATACCAAAATAAAAATGCCAACAACAAAACTAGAACTACTTCCTAATTCTACCACAGATATATGCCACGTGTAACAAAAAGCAAGTTGCTCCTCAGTTAAGTTATTAACCTCATGCTCGTAACCATCATAATCTTCATACTCAAGGAGAATTTCATCATTAGCTCCTCCACCAGCACGATTCGGGTTAGCCATATATCAAGCCATGTCATCATCAATATCCTTGACTTCATCACTATCTGAATCGTCCACTAGCTTTTCCATAGTAGTACTAGGTTCACATACCAATGTCACATTAACCTCCTTTTGCATAGGAAGCTTTGATCTACAAGGTTTTAGCGGCTTTCCATCATCACCCAATAGCACTAGCTTCCCATTAAGTATTTGACTTTCTAGTTCATTAATCCTTTCAGCCTGTGTTTATCCAGATTCCTATTACCTTTAACTTGTGTCTCCTCTTGTGAACTGGAAACATTATGACCCTCTCCCTTCTTCACATCCACCATAGAGCTTAATACATCAAACGAGTTCGATGTAGAAGGAACCGTAATATCATTTTTATCATTAGTTACCTTCGGTATCCTTGGTGCCTTAGGTTGACACATGAACTTAGTCTTCGAACCAATCTGAACCCCACGAATAGCTTGCCTTGGTGCTTTTGTATTGTTAATAAAATCCGAGACAAGTTTCTTAGGACATTCATTAAGAACGTGACGAAATATCTTACAACTTGAACATCTTGGAGGTGTTCACTCATACGTAATACAAATAGTGTGCATAATATACCCATCACCTTTGAATTTTGGCACCACCACAATGAGGGAATGTTTCAACTCCACATCAGTTCTTAACTCAATCATAGCACGTGGATAACTCAACCTACCCCATGACTCCATGCACATAGTGAACGTGTAAGAATTAAGAATCAATGGGGTGCCTAGTTTGGTTGCAATAACACTCAAACCATCTTCCGTTAATGTGGTATAGGAAATGAAGTTTAGCACAAACTGGAACATTACACACATCTTCCTTCTTAATATTCGAATCCGGTGACCATTTTTTTAAAAATTATTGGCATGTTGTGAATTAACCATGGTCCATTTTCAAGCATTACATTTATCATGTCTTTAGAATTAAACTTAAAAAAAATACACCTTTCGAATTCATCATCGATTTAACTAGACCAAACTTACTCTTAGTATTCTTTACATAATCCTCGACTAACGGGTACCCCATATGTTTGCCTAAAAGGAAGCCATAGACCGTATTACTAAACCTTTTATGAACAACATGAACTGATTCTATCAAGACTGCTATATCCGCCCCGTTACCAACCCGTGTTAGCAATGGACAAAAGTTTGCTTATTTCCTACTCGTTACACCCTTCAACAACTTAGTAAATGAACCATGTTCCTTATTAGATTCATTCAAAACAGGCCCGCTGGAACTATTTGATGCATTAGTTGCTTCAGTCGAAATTATACATGGATCATAAACCAACCCAGAATTTGCGTTATTAAGGACCACACTAGGAGTCATACTCGTCATTCAAGAGACGCCCTCAACTTCTTTACAATTATTCGTAGTTGTTTTACCAGCATTTGTACCCCTCTTTTGTTTGACACCCCTCCACCCCGGACTCAAAAACCCACTCTTCAAACTACTACATGTGAACCTGCCCTAACCACCAACAATCAGTATGCAAATACATGAATCAATACCCAAATAGCCACAACCACGAACAAACAAGACAAGAGTTATTCTATAGTATGCACATGAACCAATAATGATCAGCACTAACAGACAAAAACTTAAAAAGATCAGTAGTAACTATCATTATATTACTATCAAATGATTATAAAGCACAAACAAATCCTAACACACAATTTAATGCAAACGATTTGATATAAACCCTAAATCAGCTTAGTAATCACACCTATCATAGAACTTAATTGATAACAATTTCACAACTTGTTAGGGTTAGAACAAACTGTTGGTCCACAAGGTTTTAGTAAATGACAAAATCTTCCTACTCGTAACAAGGATAGTAACAATATCACCCAAAATAATAATAATAATACCATTTGTACTTTTCAACGTGTATAAATCTTTTATTAGAGAATAAAGATTTACAATGGAATAGCTCTCGGTAAAATTATTCCGGTTGAGTGACAAATGTAACACTCCTTTCGAAAAATCTAGAGGCAACTAGCTTTACTTAGAAGTTCTTGGGAGAGGGGATTCTATCAACTATAGAGCTAAGTTCTACTTTATGTGTTTGTTTAAAATCCTACTTATCCTGGTTACAATGTTTCGTTTAAAAAGGCCAAGGAATACTGTGGATGCACATGGGTATTGTGGTTAACCGGATTTGGAGTAGCTTAGCATGTACCTAGTATAGTAGGTGAAGCATACGTTTGGTTTTACAATGCTGACAACTTTTGTACATAAGATCTAACTTTATCGTCCTTTGATAAGACTTTACGCTTATCTTCCCAACAAGTTTCCCGCCTATTCATCAGATGCTAAGTCCCTATAGAGATAACTCTTCAGGGTAACTGAGGCATTTGTCAGTCCTTAGTCCCACTGGTGTTGCTGTTTGCTCCTTTTACCTTGCTCCTTGACACTGGATCAGTTATACAAAGTGTTTCTTCAGTTAGTCTTGGACTTCCCTAAAGCTTAGTAGTTGGTTGAGCTTTATACAACGCTCATTTATTTCTTATATCAGTGAGGTTACATCTACTGATGATCATTAGTGAGGTACCTATTATTCACAACCATCATGGTGTACTCTCTAATAACCATCAGGGAGTAACACTTTCTGATAACCATCGAAGAGTAAGTCATTGATTTCTATCAAAAGGTGACTTACTCTATGATGCTTATCAGTTAGTGCTGTTCTCGCTGAATTATATTAGAGACTTACTTGATTAGGCTATTTTATGTTTAAATACATTGTCAGAGATCATTGGGTAAAAAATCGGACCCAACACAAACGTTTAGGATAAAGTAAGATCAACAGTTAGTGATTAAGAAAAGAAAAAATAATGATATATTCAATTTAGTGAAAACTGAGTAGGGTTTTTATTTTTTTTCTCCAGAATCGCCAAATCGGGGGAGAGAGGGTGGGATCTTCCAATCTTTTAATTATTTATGTGTTCTCTTGGTAATTAATGATGTGATTATCTATTCTACAATAGATCTCATGTCGTTTCTAGGGAATGTAATTCGTTTATGTCTTTTATGGTTCATTTGATTGGCTTGTGGTGACTTGTTTGGTTTGCGTGATTGAGGTGGAATTGATGTAAGTGTGCAACGAGGGTTCTAGGATTCGGGTGGGAGATATAGTAATCATAAGAAACGGGACAATAGGTCGACTGTGTCTGGAACGAATGATTCAAGCTATCCAATTAATGGTTTGGTAGCAAGTGGTATTTTTGCTCGGTATGAGGAGATCACGAATGTTTATTTAGCTATTAAAACTCAAAACCTTGAAAATCAAATATTGGAAGGTAAAGGAGTGTTATTGAGTGATGATGGGCAACCACTAAAACACGGAAGGAGGTATGGGCCACCGGTTACTAGTGTTAATTCAAAGACTAATAATGTGGTTGATGGACAAACTAAAGATCAATATGTTCCATTGATGATAATGATATGGAACTTAGCGAGGTGGATTATTCTAGTGTTTTCTGGTAATAAAGAAACACAAAAGGATGTTGAACATGTCATGTAACAGGACCAGAATACCATTCGAAGGAGTAAGGAACATAATACAAACGCGAATGGTAATTATGTCCTATTAGAACAGGTCACAAACAAGCTAATGAGTCTACACAGGCTGCTAACAACTAAAAGAAGCAAGTTACTGTCATGTTTTCTAATGTTTTTATTTTCGACAAGATAAAAAACAAGGTAAATTTTTGAACACTTGATTTGGAGAGCTTAAGATCTGATGAGTTTGAATTGAAGATACCTATGTCATCAGTGATCGAAGTAAATGGTAGAATGTGTAACACATTGTGTAGGTATTTCAATGGCAAACTAATGGCATTCCCGATGGTTAAAAACTACTTGTTTAACGCATGGGGAAGTATGGAATCCAAAAAATTATGATGAATTCAGAAGGGCTCTTCTTCTTAAAATTTGGGTCCAAAAAGGGTGATGATGATGTACTCGAGAATGACCCATGGATGATATGCACCATTTCCATTATTCTGAATAAATGGACAACTTCATTTAACCTTATGAAAGAATACTTAACCAAAGTACCTGTTTGGGTTAAGATACATGATGTTCCAATGGTAGCATTTACTGTGGACGGATTGAGTGCTATTGCTACTAGATAACTAGATTGGTACACCTCTAATGCTTGATTCTTATACTACTACCATGTGTCACAAGTCTTATGGTACAAGTAGTTATGCAAGAGCCATGATCGAGTTACATGCAAAGAAAGATATGAAAGAAACTATGGTTATTTTTGTTCCTGACATTGAATATGATGGTCACACTTGTGTGAGGGTTACATTTGAGTATGAATGGAAGCCTCTGCATTGCTCTAAATGCAAAATTTTTTGTCATTCCATGAAAATTGCCCTAATGTAACTAAAGAGCTTCCTAAGAAGAATGTTGATGATCCAAGTGATGGATTTAAGGTTGTGGGAAATCGTGGTCCAAACAGGAAGCATAATGACAAGAATATGAATTTTAGACCAAAAACTACATTGGTTTATCAAATTGTCTCTATTCGCAATGGTGTTTTAATGTCAAAGAAGTAAGCCAATGAGGCTTTGACCTAAAAAAAATACTAATATTGCATCAAACGTGAACAAGAAGGGCCCGATGATTTCTGATAATATTAAGCTTATAGCACTTAGAAACTCATTTTCATCATTGAATGAAGACGACAAGGCTTTAGAGAAAGTGGGATATTCGAATGGTGGAAATGACAGAAATGGTGAGAAGTCGATGGAAATGGAAGGCTGGAAGTGGATTTCACGGCTTATGAAGAGCCCTCGGATCCAAAGGATAGTACACAAAGAGCTAGTCTTGGAAAGTCTAATATCCAGGTTAACGAGGATAACGAGAGTAACGTAGAGGAAGTGTTTGATGAATTTGCGTATTTCATGGCATCTAAAGGTACGAAAGAAGGAAATGGTATTGGAAATAAGAGTTTATATGAACACTAGAAGGAAACCATGGACAATAATGAGCACAATACACGTGGTCTGTCCGAAGAACAAGAGGGTTTTTGTGATACTTTGGACATCAAGCTTCGATTCGTGCGTATATCTTTGTAGGTATTATGATTATCAAGTTTTAAATTTATATTTATCCGACTTAACGTATAACACACACTAACGAGCAGTGTACTTGATCAATGTAGCTAGTTGGTAAGTAGAGTGTTGATCACTAAGAGTGGAACGTTAACACCTAGAATGTCTATCAATATTTTAATTCCTAAGTTAGTTCTAAAAGCTAATCTAACGCAAGGGGGTTTTCAGCCTGAGAGACTAGCACGATTGAGTATATTGATAAAAGTAAATAAAACTAACGAGATGAATAAGCGAATGGCAAAAACATACACATATAGGAAACAGATACAGATAAGAGGCCTGACCAATAGTTAAGTAGATTGTCACTTGTTTTATTGCTATTTTATAGGATGAGTACGAAAATCCATTATATCTCGTTGGTATCTTAGTTACAGGTGAGTAAACTCTTAATGATTACTTATGTCTATATTATTTAACCTTTTTTAAGGGCTTACATTAACTTATAATGTTAATGAAGTAATTGTGAGAGGTGTATGGCAGCGCAAACAAGCCATAGCTAAACACAGAGGTAATCAAAGCACATGCATAAAGAACCAAATAAACATCAAGCAAACTTTAATCGATGGGAAGACAATATAAAGGCGAGTCTTATGGCGTAGACAAGGCCAACAATCCTGATGGATTAAAGAGTACTAATACAATAAAACAAATCTACTTAATGAATTAAACACTTGCAGGACCTTCTTACTGCTATGAATTCTTCGTTTGGGTGGTATCATCTGTTGCCAAATCGTCTGTATTCGTCTCTTAGGGTTTTGTTGTGTGTCGTTCACAAAATTTGGCTGTCGAATGGGGCATTTATAGTTTCTATTTGAGGGGTCGACGCGGCGCATCAACTAAGTAGA
The DNA here is from genome assembly GCA_030686995.1 of Artemisia argyi. NCBI lineage: Eukaryota > Viridiplantae > Streptophyta > Magnoliopsida > Asterales > Asteraceae > Artemisia > Artemisia argyi. The sequence goes on from CM060693.1 coordinate 28,441,714, forward strand.
TGCGGCGTATCTTGATAACTTCGCGTGGGGTCCAAGAATAAAATATTTATGAATATTCGTACACCGCCTTCAGATGCGGCGTAACTTCAAACTCTTATGCGGCGCATGTTCTTATGTGTCTTGGATTTCTTTGGTGAAGCCTTGAGATCGATACGCCGTATGTCAGGAAAGTAATACGGCGTATCTGGAGTAGATAAGTTAGATCTTATTCGTTGACCAAAATTTCATATATGACACATGGGATTAATCCATGCGGCGCATTCTTCAAAGTCAAGCAATGATCTTCAAATTCGTCTAAGTATTGTTGTACGGCGTATCTGTCTAGAATGATACGGCGTATCTTTCTTCAGTTTAGTAGACTTTTCCAACTTGATTCATTTTGCACCATTTTACGTTCAAAATAGCTAACTTTTACCAAACGTTTGTTTATAACTGAGAATTACAAAAGTAAATGATTAAGTATCAATTCTCATATAGAATAATATAAAACAAGTCAATAACATAAGATAAATGATGCTAATAATATGTACTTATTTGATGTCATCAAGCTTCGCGGTCAAAGAAAATAGTAGGTTAAATTTGGTATAGTGTTGAGTCAAATGAAATCTAGTAGTAGTTGTTCCTTCATTTGTTGAAGTAGTCTGCTTTGTTATGTAAGCTTTACCACTTATGTAACGGCTGAGATGTGGGATTTCATCTACATCCTTTGTACTTAAACGTTTTTTGGAGTAATCTATTCACCGGATGTAATAACGTTTTACCCAAAAAAATATATTGGAAACCATGACTAACACTCCTCGCAGTTAGAACGGGAGGAGACTGATGCTTAAACTGGATCAAAATTATTCAAATAGCGCCTAAGGAAGACCTTTGGTGAAAATATTAATCTACTGGTATCGAGATGGAGCATGAAGAACAGAAGCGTGACCCATGGCAACCATATCATGAACAAAATGAATATCAATCTCAATATGTTATCATATTAGATTGGTAAAATCATTAATTGTATTGATTCACAAAGATGCATTATACTAGATGAATACCCACGCGAAGCAACGATATATAGTAGCAAATAATTATACTTGCGAAATCGTGATTCCGATTGACTCTTGATGCAAAACTTATGGGTTCAATTTATAATCATTGCTAGAAAAGTTCATGAGCTAGAAGCAAATAATAATACTAGTAAAAGTTTAAGGATTAAACAATATTTAAAATATGCATTTAGTTGTACATGATGTACCATTTTTTATAAAGGGTATAATACTCCACTAACATTACTCTTTTAAGCATTTAAGTTTTAGAAGTATTATATATAGGCAATCAACGTACTCAAATTTTAAGCACTTTACATTTGAGAAATAATATACATGCAGTATAAGTAGTAGAGATAACTACATAGAATAGTCTAGAATCATGCAATATGGGTTTAAACTACAAAAAACATGGATAACCCATTTGAAAAATTAGAAACCACGTATATCATATTCTAGCTCGTCTTCTTTTCATTGGGAAAAGACTTGCTTTTTTCTTGTTGTCGAATGGTTTGTACGTAATAACTGGAAAAAATACGGTGTTGAGAAAGCAACAATGAACGCGAAAGGGTTTTTATTTTTCAAATTCTCGACTACTCAGGGTGCAGAATCTGTCCTTCGTGATGGTCCATGGATGATTCGTGGAATGCCAATAATTCTCAATCAGTGGTCTCCTGAGACTAGCCTCCTCAAGGAAGATTTGTGTTATGTTCTAGTTTGGGTGACATTCCATGATATTCCGATTGTTGCATATTCTTTAGTTGGTTTGAGCTCTATTGCCTCTAAAATTGGTAATCATATGCTTCTTGATTCATATACCAATGAGATGTGCTTACAATCATGGGGTAGAAGTAGTTATGCTAGAGCCTTGATTGAAATTAATGCAACTAATGAATTTCGTGATACTTTGGTTGTTGTTGTCCCTAATCTTAAAGGAACTGGATTTACAAAATACACCATTCGTGTTGAATATGAATGGGATCATCCTCGATGTAGTAAGTGCTTGATATATGATCATCTTCTTGAGGAATACCATAAAGCTCCTCTTAAACGTGTTCATAACTCGTCAAGAGATAATAAGGGAGCACAGAATGATGGGTACTCTAGTGTCATACGAATTACGAAAGGGTCCCAGTATAAGCGGGTGTTTGGGGTTGCTAAGACTAGAATATGGATTTTCGGCCGGTTGCTACTAAGAGTACTACTACTAAGGAGGCATCTACGTCCAAACAACCAAGAAAGGTTGATGAAGGGATTAACATGTGATAGAACTTATGCACACCACCATCTATAAGTTCTTGGACCGTTTTGGACTCCAGGTTGTTTAGACCTTGATCTAGGATAAACAATAAATCACAATAACAATGATAAACAATATACTACGCAGCGGAATTAAACAATATATCATTGTTATTATTAAGGTTCTTCGCCATCATCTCTAACCACTATTACAAATGCTATAAGCCCTAATACTATGTGATCAAGTGTAGTACGTGTTACACACCTTGTAACAGAGATCAAGGGTTTGACCTTGAGGATTAACAAATCACACAAATAACCCGGACATATTCCCCTAACGCCAGGTTCCCACACACACACCTTTGGTATTTTACATCTTGACACACATGTAAAACCAATTCCCTGTATTCTTTTTATATAATAGAGAATTAGGGTTATAAAGGATATTACTAAATAAATAAAAGATATGATGTAATCTTTTCTTTCTTTGTAAGTTTCTTCTTTTGTCTTCATAAGTCTCTCATTTTTCAATGTTTTGTCTTATCAACTCAAATATTAGACCCAACAACATGGTTAATGTTTTTGACGCCCTTAGGGGTTTGGATAAGGATCCTGTTGTTAGTAAATAGGCAAGTGTTACCACTGATGCATTTGACAGTCCGAGTACTACTCCTCTTGTTGAAAAGATTATCACTCCGAGTACTACTCCTTTAGTTGAAAAGATTATTAAGATTGAAAGTCAAATAATTGAAGGGAACCTTGTGCTTGTGGGTGACGATGAGAAGCTACTTCCTATGCTAAAGGAGGCTATTGCGGTTCACATGGGTAACTATGAAGATATCCCTAGCTCATCCATTGTTGCTCCTTGCGTTATTTCTAATCGCACACTCGTTATGGTTAATGAGGATGAAAAGGTAGGTAACCCGTTTTCTAAGGTTGAGAATTTGGTTACTTTGGATAGTGATAGTGATGTTGAAGTTGAAGATGTTTATGATGAGACCTCTAAATTTCATGGCAAATGGAGGTGCTTATAATGCTAGTTTACATGATGATGAAGATTTTGATCTATACAACACTTACGACCTCCATGGTTTAACTTCGGAACAGACTAGTGCGTGTTTTGTGACTTAATGGATATAAATCTTCGTTGTCAGTATAAACGTTAGTTTTATTTCTTGGCTTTATAGTTGTTGATCTTGGTTTGTCTTTCTTACGCTAGTCTAGGTCTGAAGCACTCTAGGTGTGTTTGATTTACCTTTTTTGACTGAGGTATGAGATTCACCTATACCCGTTGTACTTATTGTTTTTTGGAGCAATAATATTTTACCGGGGGTAATAGGCCGGTTACTAAGCCAAAGAATGGAGGAGCATCGACGTCTAACAAATCGAATACATGTTCTCCAATGGTTAATGTAGGTTCTACTTCTTGTAACGAACCTACTATTGATCCTACTAGTAGTACGGCTCCTTCCCGGGATGACCAAGGTAAGAATAATAATTGGGTGGAGGATATCAACTTTGTTGATTTGAAGAACAGTTTTGATGTGCTTAATGCACAAGATTCGGTTTTGAAACCTGTGACTGGCACTACTGATACTCCTGACCTTACTTCTAGTTCTTCCAAAACTACTTCTCCATCGCCTGTAAAGACTACTCCTGTTGTTGAGAAAATTGGGAAGCTTGAATAGCTTATTATTGACGGTAAAGGCACCCCTGTGGATGATAATGGTAAACCCGTTCCGGTGGCTGATGGTATAAGAAAGGGCAACCCATTCTCTAAGGTGGGTGAAGTGGTTGATTCTGATAGTGATGATGAGGTGTTTGAGCCAAATGATCCTATGGACAGTTACTTTTCATCAGCAGGAGGACATAACGAGCTTGAAGGCTATATTTCTGATGATTATACGGCCCAGGTCTATGATTTACCTGTGCAATTTGAGAAATTTAATAATCAGTTAGATTTCAAGCTTCAAGGCCGTTCGAGGAAGTAATCTCTTATTTGGATTTGTTTATTTGGTTTGCATGTCGTTTTTGTTTTCAGTGGTTGTTCTAGTTGTTGGTAGCTAGTTGTTCATTTATAGCATGTCATAAATGATCCAGTGTTTGTTCAAGCGTTTAATTAAGATTAATGTGACGTTTCAGCCACATTCCACTGTACTTTAAACGGTTTTTTTTTTTTGTTAATATATTTTACCAGGGTGGATCCCTTTTACCAAAAAAATGTACGTTCTTTCTTTACGCTTGTAGATACTGTAAAAATATAAACATTTGTGGGTGTTTTTATCTTCTACGTATCGTCTTGCTAGTTTCCTTTGATATATATGCGTTCAAAAAAAAAGTTAGTGTTGTACCTCGATGGCTTGGATCTCGCCTATATATACGGATTTTGTTTTCCCTTTTATAGTATCTAGCTTCTGCTATAGCTAGCTAATTAATGATGTTTTGCATTTTTTTTCCCTAACAATATAGGAAATGTAATATAATTTAGCAGATGCATTCTATTCTAGTACTCATTTGATTTCTTAGTGATCTTGTGGATAAATCTGCTGGAAAATAAACATTTAACATTGTATAACGATTAATGAATCATATACATGATAGGCTTTTTCAGAACGGCACACCCCTAAACCAGCTATTATCTCATAATTTCTCACAAATATTTCAAGGGAGACTTGAACACGTAACCTCTTAGCTGACGAGTCACTCACGCCAAAGCAGGCCCTTGAGTCATGTTTATGATACGTATCACACTACTCTTTCGCGGAGTTTCTTTCATTATTTATCTTATTCTGCTCAAAGTTGGGTTCATATAGCTAAATATATAGTCATTCGTGTCGTCCATTTTAGTCAATATTCATTTGACACTTTGTGGTCGTGGTCTTTGTCCAGTGTGTTTTGTGATGTATCGTAATTTCTTACTTTTCCTTGGCTTTTCGTATGAAGAATCTCATTGCCTTTTAATTAAATAATATATATAATTCATATCACAATATACTAATTAGCTTCAGTTTATGCTAACTAAATAATAATTTTTGCCTTGTTAATACTCAAGCATATAGCATCCAGAGTGAACAAAGGGATTCGGTAAAATACTCAAACCATCTATTCATTTCTGCAACTCTCAAGGCAATTATGTAGATCAGGGAGCGTCGTTGAGGATGAAAGGGTGGAGCAGGATTATTGAGGTGCTTCGACATGAAACGTACACACGATATAAAGAATAGTAAACAATCAATTATAAGAACACGGAGACTTACTTCATTTAGTCGATCAATGTGATGGATGTGTATCTGTGCTCCGTTTACAAAATATGTTATTAACTACTATTAAGGTTGTTTCAAGTCAATTACATGGAATCCATGTCACTATAATTTTAACCAGAAACTTGATTTAGATGTAATTGCATGTAGCCATGTAGGGTGGCAACTTCTCACACGAATCAAATCAAACAAAAATAAACAGATGATCAAGACTCGGTCTAAAGAGGTTGGGATCATTTATGCCTTTATGGATTGATCCACCAAACTATTTAGGGTAAATTTATAAATAGAGGAAAGTAAACCGGACGCTATCTCGCATCTAACCTTACACGAGAAACCACTAAAAGTCGTCTAAAATTACGTCACTTTGATTAATTTTATTCAAAATTTGAGCAGTGAAACTAATGTTTACGTAGTGGAATCTTTTAATTGTGAATTAGATCAAACTATTTGGTTGAATGACAGCAAACACCCAATAGTGTGATGTATAGAAAAACATATATTCGAGTAAAGGCAACTTTAAAGATATTACGATGCAATTAAGGGAAAACACTAATATTGTGAAGTTACACAATTTAAAGTGAGGTACTTATGATGTTTTTATTGTTAAAACGTCGTAGTTTTAGAAGGTTCGCATGTACACTTGGATGTGATTCACTTTCCTCTTATAAATAACATCTAAGAAATTACAGAATAAATTCAACCCACGACTAACATGTTTAACCTAATTTCAACTCACCAGTCCGATTACAGCTCATCTAATTGTGTTCACAACTCAATTAATTTGAAATTAACAGTTATGTCGATCATGCAATGCTACACGATATTTTCTTTTTCTTTGATGAAATCGACCGGGGTTCACGCAAATACAATCACAATATACTATTCGTTCTCACACCAATTACCTCTTGTATCTATAATTACTCGCAACACCGGTATGACAAACTTATGTTGGTGATGCTTGCGTAAATATACAATATATGTTCGCCATTTTATCAATAACATCACATAGTTAAAAAAAAAAAAAAACCATAAAGAGTAACATTTATTTTCTCCTTTTGGCAAGCTATAAAATTTTAATAATGCATGGATCAATGGCGGACGACATGCATTAGAATAGAGGTAGTTGATGAAAGCTAATAATGGTTGGAAAAAGACACGAGAGGCAAAAACTATGACTTTACCCTGGGCCCATCACAAACTATGGGGACTCAGCCACGTGCCACTTCCCCAACTCATATTTATTTTGCCCATCTTAATTTCAATTTTTTACTCTTTCTTCTCTTGTTCCATTCAGAACATAGAAAGTAAAAAAACAGTAGCCTATTCTCAGGTTATGTATCGATCTTTGTCCCGAATAACATTTTTTTTTTGTTTAACCGTGATTTTCGATTTTTTGGCCGACTAATTCATAAGGTTTGAACCCACTGTTACACAGACTCAAATAAGGTAAAGTTCTCCCTTTTTAGGAGGTTGGCGTGACCACTTAAAATTGTTTGCACCTAGCAGAAATTAAACTTGAGAGCTCACACATTCTAAAGTGATAGTTACAAACCATTTTACCACTAAACCACCCTTAACTGGTTCGAATTACATAACTTATATTATATATATTTTGCAATATGTATTAAGAGCACCTTCAATAGAGTTTATAAAGAAGGTTTAAGGTAATGTGGAGGTGATAGGGTCTCTAATCATATAAACTTTCGCATTGCATGTGCTAGTTTTTAGAGGTTTATATATAGAGTAACTTTAAAAGTGGTTTATGGATATAAACTTACCGTTATGATCAAAAGAGAAATAAAATTAGAATGAGAAGTGCAAAAAATTAAAAACCACAATCATACATTTCAGACACATTTATAAAAATATATGGACATTTCTTTAAATTTCTCTTCAACATATAAAATATGTGGCTAAAACTTCTTCTCATTCTTCTTATTTCAATTTCTCTTCTCACTATATCTCTTCCCTATAAGGCCATAACCATGTATAAACATAACAAACCAGGTATAAGTGAGTCCCTTTTATGAAGCAAACAATCTAATTATAAACTTGGGAAAGATTATAAATGTTGAGGTCTATAAAACTATGACGTGACGGTGTTATAAACTTTAGTTTGTAAAAGTTTATAGCATTAAAGATGCTCTAGATAAATCAAATACTTAACATTTTGCATTCTTTACCTCAGAAATAAATCCGTTAATCTAACAAACATAATTAAGCATTGTGTTAGTTAACATTGGTAAGAACCAACACAATGCTTATAGTTCACACAACGATGTGTGTGTTATCATTTATACCAATTTAGAAAATATCAAGTAACATATAAATTACAAGTATAACTGGTATTTCACATATACCTAGTGTAACTTTCTATTAGTATTATTTTGATGTGTTAGAGTTAGATTCGTTATTTTTCTTTTCACTTTTCAGCCATAACTTTGGAATTAATGTAACAAAACCAGACGAATAATTGAATAACTTATAGTTTTGCGTAAAAAAAAACGACTTATTAAAGAAATGAATAATTGGATGACCTCCAGGTACATTACCTTTACAAATTAAAATTTTGATTAGTTAAAATAAAGAAGTGTAACAACTTTTTTTTAGAAATACTAAAAAACAAAAAATTACAATATTTTTTTTACAATAAAATCATGAATTCAGAAATATGTAGAAAGAGAAAAAAAAAAAAAAAAAAAAAAAAAAAAAAAAAAAAAAACGCATGCTCTAAAATTCCGGTAGAATATTTCTAGTACCAAAGTCACTTCACTAAAGAGAAAGTAGTAAAAAGAAGAAAACGTAGCATAGAATGTTGAATTTGTGGTATTACTATTCATACATTACTTTCTCACTTGTTAAAAGGTAAAAGATAGATAAGTTAATAATTCTTCAAAAAGAAAAAAAAAAATAATAATAATAATTAAAAAAAAAAAAAAAAAAAAAAAAAGGTTCCCCAAAATGTGTATTTATTTTACTTCCGCTTCTTTTGTCAAAAGTTAAACCTTCAAGTCATACTCAAAATCTGGACTTGTATTATCTTATTATGAGTGAAAGTGCGAAACAATACTAAAAATATAATCGATTTAAATACACAATTTAGCAGTAATACTTACATATTGTGTGAAAAACAGTCTAATTTACAGATAGAAAAATGTATGATTTTCTTAAAAACACATGACACAATGACATACTCTCTCTGTCAAAAAATTATTATCTTTCGACAAAACAAACACAGTTTAAGAAAAACATAATTATTACTGATTACTTTTTCATACTTTTAGCAGAATAAGAGTTTTACTCTTAACTAACTAATTATTGTTTTCTTTAAAGTTGTTAAATATAATTTCAAGTAACAGTAAAGTGGTAATCTAGATCATATTTCCCTATCTACTGGTAATAGTGTAACATTAATTTGGAACATCCTAGCTGCTACGTAACAGTTTGATTAAAACATGAGTATTAGTGTATTACAAAGTCAAAGGGCCCCGCAAAACAATTGTTGACTGTTAAATATACACTTGACACACGCAATGTTGTTTGTATGCTTGTAGAAAGCTACGATATGTCCAGGCCTGAAGGTGAAATAGTAACATCACCACTATACTTTGTAGGCTCCAGTTGATTGTACCATTTGTCTTTCTTTCATTTAATTCGATCAAAAATTTTATACTACTATCAAACCAAATGACATAGACGTGTCCAAGGTGGTAAAAACTTCTTTGCTACAGAAGTCATACGTTTTAATGCAAACCGTTTATATAATGGGCTGAGATACGAATTTATTAAAAAGTATTGTACTTAAACGTTTTTTAAAAGTAATACATTCAATTGGTATTAAAACCTTTTACTAAAAAAATAAGGTGAGAATCTTACCTTATTTTGAGTTTGTGTGACGATATAAGTCTTGAAAATTAGTTGGCTAAAATAAGTTTTAGGGTTATGATTATTAGGGGTGAGCAAACAAAACTGAAAAAACTAAAACCGAACCGAAAACCCAAAAAAACGACCGAAACTAAAAACCGATGGTTTAGTTTTTAATTTTTTAAAAGCTGTAAAATACGGTTCAGTTTCAGTTTTCATCCAAAAACCGAACCGAACTGGTTTTATTATATAATAATATATAATTAATATAATATGAATAAATAACTAAATAAATCAAATTTATAAATTCATATTAATTCTGTGGGTAGATTTATAATATATTTATCTTAACGTTTATGTTTATATGCGTGTTTATCGTATCATGTGTTTACTTGAGAACATATCAATAGATATATGACGATAATCATACTCTGTATATGTTCACTTACATGTGTGTATCTCATCTATATGTGTGTAATTAAAGAATTATGCAATAAACATTATTATGCTTAGATTGGAAAAAAAAATAAAAAAATAAAAAAAACAAAAAAAAATAATAACCAATTTTCTGTGTAATACAAGTTCGTTGGTATAATTTTCCATGCCCAAATATAACCGGTTAGAAACCAAAAAAATGGAAAAACCAAACCGAAACTGATAATAAATCGAAAACTCGAACCGCCAAAAACTGAACGGTTTCGGTTTTAGGTTCTATAAAAACCGACAATTTCGGTTCGGTTTCGGTTTTAGCCAAACACCGACCCAAACCGAACCGTGCACACCCCTAATGATTTTGTTGCTTGTTTAGAAAGTCATATGTCCATTATAAATAGATATTCCAATCTCTTATGTGAAGACATTCAATAATATTACTTCATCCGTCCTAATTTATTTGTCATGTTTCGACATTTTGAAGTCAATATTTTTAATTTTAACTTTAATTATTTTCTTTTGTGTTATATAATATTTGATACAAATATATAAATGGATTGAGTTTTAAATATATTTTTATTGACATAATTTTCGTCAATTATTATATAACACAAATAAAAATAATTAATATCAAAATTGAAAAAGAAAAACTTTAGAAAGTCAAAAGTAGACAAATAAATTTGGATTGGAGCTCAAGGAGTACTATTTTGCTATTTTACGTGGTACCGAAGCTTTAAGTACAACCCATCACAAATTTGATAACCTCCGGTTATCGGTTACTTGTCGGTGATTCTGAGATATCCTGACCTATTTATTTACCCTTCATTGTTTTTTTTATTTTATTTTTATAATTTTTTATTTTTTACTTTTTTTTTCCCACAAATCCTTGCCTACCAAACTCTAATCGTCAAAACACACTCATATAATGTTGATTTAGTCATGATCAATCAACTAATTTCAGTTATGTATTTGCTATTTAAAAAAAAAAAAAAAAAAAAAAAAAAAAAAAAAAAAAAAAAAAAAAAAAACCGTAATTTCAGTCATTTCCGTAAATAATTTACATAAACTAATTTGTTCTTAAAAAAAATGTTCTTTGTTGACCTATTTACTATTTTGCTATTTAAAATAAAATAAAAATAACGTAATTACACAAGATAGAAATTGTATGTAGAAACAATAATTGTACATAAATGAATTTCAATTATGTATCTTCTGTTTTCCAAATCAATTTTGATTGATTTTAATCAAGTTATCCATTTTAAGTTATAAGGTACATGTCATATTTGTTACTTTTGTTCTTGACTTAACATCAAATTTCAGTCATTTCCGTAAGTTCTGTTTTTTTAAAGATAAAGCCATTAAATAAATAAAAAATGTCTGAATGACATGACTTATAGTATTTCAAAACAAGAGTACTAAAAAAACTAATAAAAAAAAGGAGCTTTAACTTCATATTATGCACTCCTTAAATCATTTTGCCTTTTGTATTTTAGTCATTTTTTTTTTGCTTCATTTAACTTTTCAAATACAGTAATTACTCTGTCAAATACGTCAGATTTTCATATCACAAGTATAATGTTTTCCTTTTTATTTTGGATTTTTTTGGTTCCTCTCTAAATAAACCAATAAAACCACCGGCTATGTTTGGCGAGAGAGATTATGGAAGATTATGAAAATTTATTTATTTATATTTATTTTTTGAAAAATAAGTTTTGGTCAAAAAATAATAGACAAACTAAAATTATGAATTAATTTAGAAAAATAAGTTTCCAAAAAATAAGTTGCCGAAAACAGCTTTTAAAAGATTATGGAGATTATTTTTCACAATTTAACTTATTTTTAATCTTTTTAAGCAACAACACCAAAACCACTACAAAAAATAAATAAATAAAATTAAATTAAAAATAACTACAATTTTAATCTTTTTCATCACTAACAATATCTATTTTTACCAAACATAAACTAAATATATTGTAATTATTACATCAATTATTAAGTTTTTCACCTTTTTCACTAAATTATTTAAATAAACCAAATCCCTACATAATTATATTTTCTCTCTCTTTTATGTTATTAAGTAATATTTTTTACTTTTTTTTTTTTTTTTTATTTCCTTTTCTCTTTTAATTGTGCAATTATATATATTTTAGCCAACTAATTTTCAAGTTAACTAAATCAATAGGTGTCAACGAAAAAAGCAGTTGTACAATATAGGTTGTTTATTAGTCATTGTAATTATTAATATGGGTGTTTTGCATAAATCATTTAAGAGCGGTGATGATTTTTTATATTCATGTCAAGCAACAAGTGGTTTTATATATTTTTTTTCCGGAATGTTCTTTTTTAACATTTTATAAAGTAGCATTTAGGAGCGTTGAGTTTTTAAGAACTGTTCTTACATTATAATTGCATTTACAACTATGTTACAAAACGTTTTTATAAAAAATGCTCACCGCTACTGCTAATTTTTCCAAACACACCCATAATCCATTATATTGAAGAATAATCATTTGTAAATATATTTAGTTAATCACTATATCATTTTGTGTGTATCAAACTTTTTTTATCCTATTTTACATACGGATTTTTATCAACTTATATATATGTGTATCGTAAAATATAATAACTTCTATTGCGTATCATTAAGTTAGAGTTTATGACTCAACACTACTTAATCCCTTTCCACTCAATTACATGTTTTGGCTTAAATTATACATGTTATATATTAATCACAGATACCTCAAACACCATATTCTTTCACTTAACCTCAATTAACTTCATTTCTCCAACCTAACGTCTAAGATTATTCCCCGTACTTGCTATTAGATAGTTGTTAGTTTCTATCAAAGTTCACTCACTTATAGTATTGTCATTTCTGTTTTTCGTTTATCCAATATTCACCTGGAAATTTTTTGCTTTTAATTAAACCTTTAAAACACCAAAAAGGGTTTCATCCGCTAGGACGTCTGGAAGTCGCCTTCACTAGATAACGAACTTCCTTCGGGTACTACCTATACCACTCATCAACGATTATGTACAATACCTAAAGGTTGAAAAACTTCCTCATCAGAGATAAATGTCATTATTTAAATAGTGATAAAAACCATCTGTCCCAAATTAATAGTCTTTATTATTTTATCTTTTTTTAATTATTTTCTTAATGCCTCAATTTAGTTGCTCACTACTCAAAATTTAAAGAAAAAGTTGTTCAAATTTAAGCGAGATAAAACAGTAATAATTAATTTTTGGATTTTGCCAATCATACTCCTAGTTGGAAAACAAGGAAGTTCAATGTAACTCTGTCTATTGTCCAGTGATGCTAGATCAATAAATATCAAAGTACAAATAGTAAGTCAATAAATATATGAATGTCGATAAAGTCAAATAAATCCACTGCAAAAACGAAACATCTTAAGTTTAGAGATTTGATAACCCCAACAAAAATTACATGAAAGACTATATGAGAAGCAAAAGCTCCTTCATTGATACAATAATCCATATCACAGTATAGTTTTCCTAGACAATCTTGGTTCTACAAATTGGTTACTACCACATGAAGAAAATCATAATGCCTCCTTTTTAACGGGACAAAAAATCTATATATCAATCTCATTTGCTCTTAACCAATTCTTGAAACTTGTATGATAGAAGCATGAGATGCATAGGTATGCATATCTATGGTTGAAAATCAGTAACAGACTGCAACATTGTTTCTCTATATCCGCCGGAAAAAAATCGAGAATTTCAATATTGTTCAACAAAAATCAGAAAAAAGTAATCAAGTATCATAAATGTCCTGTTTGATTTACTTAGTTTAACCAAGCTTTTAACAAGCATAACAATATCTAAACTTAAGTAAAATGTGATAAAACTTGCTATTAATATTAGTATTAGTATTCAACAACACTTTTTATGTATGCAAATAAACAATGAGAAGCCCTGGGGATTGCATACATATGGGTAAAATAATATTTTATAAAACATGAACAATTAAAAAATGATCATTTGCAAACACTAAGAGAACCAAAATGCATGTTTCCAATGAACTTAGACATTAAGTGCATTATTCTGCGTAATGGTGAACCAATCAAGAATTCAAGATCATAAGCACACATGAAGAGGATCCAAAAAAAGTCACGTGCACTCTCATTCTTCCTTTTATGTGTTTCCCATTAACCTATGTTGACTTGCATTATTTGTTGCATAGAAAAGTATATTCGTTTAGAGCGTCGGGTGTCATGGCTTGAGCCGTTTCGTCATATTTTTATTTCATTTTTCACATTTACACATCAAAATACTCTCATACTCATGGTCGAGTTATTTTCATTTTTTGAGACTCATAATTTTATTTTCTTTTCTATTTTTTCAACCAACTAGTTTTTCATTTTCAAATAAAAATACAAATTATATAAAACTAAAAGAATTCAATAATAAAAAATAAAAAATATGTTACATAAAAAAAAAGATAAAAAGGAGAAATCATACAAAAACACACTTCTTGTGGGCCGACAGATGCTTTACATTTCTTGTGGGTCGTCGTTTAAAATCAGAAAATGAAAGGAAAAAAAACCGTCTTCTACACCTAAACACAAAAATACACTCACAAAAAAACACACACTCAAAAACAAAACACAAACACAACCCCATTTTAAATTGATTAAAAGATCAAAAAAGAAAAAGAAAAAGAAAAACAGTTTGGCACTGGATGAGTTCTCTAACACCGGAAATGGCGCGGTGGGGCGGTATGGTAATGCAGGAATGACGGTGCCATTTTGTGCTCCACATTAGAATGGCAAGGCTTGTGCGCCATGACACCGTTCACTCTTACAATAAACAAAAGCGTAAACATAGAATGTTTAGCCCGTTCAAGGAGGAGGAGTTAGTGGCTCATATATGTGTAGCTTACCGAGATATCAACATTACCCTTTGTCCGTTTTCTTACCACCTCCAAAATGTGTACCTACTACCTAGTGTGGTTTAAACCTATGTTGACTTGCGTTATTTGTTGCATAGGCAACTATATAGGCTTACAATAAAACATAAGCGTAATTTTTTTTTCTCGTGCAAAGGATATAGTTCAAGAAGGACGAGTTAGACCTTGACCAAGGTTTCTAAGTTACCATTCTCCCGTTTCATAACCACCTTCAAAATGTGTACCTACTACCTAGTGTAGTTTAAACCGACGACATTAGGGTACTTGACCACTAGGTCACCTTGATGGTGGTTATTGGCTTACAATAAGAACATATATATTTGCTCGGTTATCGAATACAATATTTACAAATAAAATTTTCAATGCCTTTTGAGCCAAGCTCGAGTCTACATCTTAAAAACACTCATCAAAATATCAAGCCGAAGTCAAGACTAGCCTATGTTGGTCAAGCTTGAGCTCGACTTGACATGTTTGCGCCCTGGTGACATGTTCATAATAGAAACCACGACGGGTACTATTACAAGCGTATCTATTGACCCCAAAATCCATTGGTGATTTTGTATTATCATATGCTAGAAAAAATTTCATTTAAGGAAGATCAAGTTGCATAAGGCTTGTAAAGGATACATAATTCGTATATTTTATTTTACATTTTCCCTCTCATTTCTCGACTGGTAGTTCAGATCCTGGTTTCGAATCTGAAGTAAATGGTGGTGTTGAGAGTGCTTCAGTTGAGATTGCTTCTTTTGAGAATGCTTCAGTTGAGAGTGGCTCAGTTGGGAGTGGCCCAGTTGAGAGTGGCTCAGTTGAGAGTGGCTCGGCTGGTATTTGAGATCCTGGTTCCGAATTTGAAGTGGATGGTGGTGTTGAGAGTGGTTCCGAATCTGAAGTGGATGGTGGTGTTGAGAGTACTTCAGTTGAGAGTGGCTCGGCTGGTAGTTCAGGTTCTGAATCTGAAGTGGATGGTGGTGTTAAGAGTGCTTCAGTTGAGAGTGGTTCGGTTGATAGTTCAGATCCTGGTTCCGAATCTGAAGTGGATAGTGGTGTTGAGAGTGGCTTGGCTGGTAGTTCAGATCCTAGTTCCGAATCTAAATTGGATGGTGGTGTAAAGAGTGGTTCAGAATCTGAAGAAGATGGTGATGTTGAGATTGGTTTCGAATCTGAAGTGGATGGTGGTGTTGAGAGTGGTTCTGAGTGTGACTCGGCTCGCAGTTCAGATCCTGGTTCCGAATCTGAAGTGGATGGTTGATAACGCTCAGAATCAGCATGTTTTTAGTTGCGTTATCGTTAGTTTTGTGCATCATATTTGGTTATATTTATATGTTTTTGTTACTTAATTGTGAAAAAAGTTTATATGCAAGTGAATGTAGCCAAACACAGGAAAAGATGATGAAAAGACGAAGAATTGAAGTAATTATGCACATTTGGAAGATTCCCGTGATTGAAGCGAAGTTAGAAACCATGCAAGGACTCAGTAAATTGAAGTTATCAAGATTTCCATGATTCCATGTCAAGATAATATCAAGTTCTATGGAGGAAATCAGTACTACAATCATGGATAAAGCATGCAACAAGAAAAGTCAAAATTGTGTATAGGAAAGGCCTCCATCCGAACGGATGTCGCCCCGCATCCGATTCGGATGGATCGTTTGGAAGAAGGGGATCCGATTGGATGGACGGCTTTGCTATTACGAAATTCACATTAAATGACGACTTTACTTCAATTTAATCATAAGAGGCTGATCATTTCCAGTTATTAACTTTTAGGGACGTTTTTACTTGGAGAATAATAGTTCTTTTACTATAAATGGGATCCAAGGCTAGATACTAAGGGTGACAAAAATTATTCTTGTGATAGACTTTACACCAAAGCTATTATATACTTATTATATTTCCTGAATATCTAGAAGTGCTGTAAAAACGTCCAGGAAACATTGAGTTAAAGTCTCAAGTGTTTAGTTCGAGTTTGGAGTTGTTTACGGGTCATATTAGGTGATTGGAGGAGTGTGATTGCTATAATTCCACGATTTTAGTTCTTGTAATTCAAAGATAGGTATATCTTGTTTCATTTTGCAATGAACTACCTTTACTTGAAGTTTAATGAAATTATTATTTGTTACTTGTGTTTTATTATGACGATTGTTATGGAGTAATTTTTGGTATACTTGTGTTTATGATGTAACTATTGTATGAGTGTTCTTGTGATGCATGATAATCTTTCTTGTTTAATGAGTTTGTTGAATTAACATCTAGTCTTGCTTAATTTGTTGGCAATAACATCTGAAAGATTATAAGGCCGAAAGGATTTTCTTTTATGTTTTTATTCCGAAACGTTAGTGCACGAATTAGTATGGAGCATGATGGGTGACAACCATCATATTTGTTCATTAAAATAGACTTGAAACGATTTCATCAAGAGATATGGCCGAAAGGACTCGTAAGAACATATTAGATAAGAACCATTTTCAAACAAATGGATTTCAAAGAGAATTGTCATGTTGGTTAAATTGGCCGAAAGGGTTAACTAGATGATTGAATTCTTAACAATGATTTTTCATGATATAAATCATTAATTGTAAATAATTTACATTAGATTTGTGCATCGTTACAAGTTACACCAAACTTCTATCAATACCCCATACAATTGGTTAAGGATTACACACAAGTATAAGTTTTGAATTGATTGAATTTTGTTACTTTTGAATTTTCAATAAATTGGATAGACACCCCTTTTTATAAATGCTTGTTATATTTAGTTACAATAATCATAAATCACTTGGGACGATCTCGACTTACCCACCTTTACTATTACGGACGAGTATACTTGCTCATATGTGTTAAATAGATAATCGGATAAATCATGTTTATAAATTTAAAAACTTGTACACACATGTAACACACGTCAATGGTGGTGTTGAAAATTATGTGATGGTTGATCGTAGGTTTTTCAGGGTCCCAAGGGACTTTACATTGGCTAAAGTGCATGATTATCTAAGGCTACAGTTTATTGTTGAGGCTGCTGCTTATGATCAATTTACTCTAACTCAGTTACACACAGAGATTCGTGGGACACGGTATGGTCCATTGGTGACCAACGAACAATGGTTGCAGGTGGTTAACCATCCAGAAAACTACTACAAGATTAATGTACTGTTTGTTCAGACAAAACCACTGAAGGTGTTGAGGATAATATTTTTGTACCTACAAATAACTGAAGGTGCTGAGAATAAATTTTACTGTTCGTTCACACAAAGTCACAAACCACTGAAGGTCCAGAAAACTACTACGGAATAAATCGTGTTTGCATAAGTGATGTTTGTTCAATTATAGTATATATTTATTTTCCAAAGAAATACTTAGGAAAGTATTTCCCGGGTCGTTCTCCCAACGAAAATCGAACGGAATTTCGAATAATCGAATTGGGAATCGTGTAGTGAAAAGTGAATAGTGAGAAGTAATTGTGAATTTCAAAATATGAAAAGATATAGTGATTAATGCAGAAGGTACAAGCTATTTATGCACAAAAGTCTAAAATTAGAAAACGGAAATACAAACGCAATTTTAAACGTAACATACGAAATAAAACGAGACTTGTATACTAAAAATAATCCTATAAATGTGAAACAAATTTCTAAAAATCTTAAACTATTAAAAAGAATTTTGAGAAAAAGAAAATTATTTTTTTACTTTTTATTTATTTTCTATGATTTAATTTCTATTTATTGAATTAAAAAATGATTAAAAATAAAAGAAAATGTGAAAAATAATGGGAAAATTATAAAATCTAATTTGAAAAGTCTAAAATATTATAAAAGAATTATCTAAAATATTTTTGTATTTTTAAAAACTTTTTCTGATTTTTTATGGATTTTTTATTTTTAAAATTGATTTAAAAATGATTAATAATGAAGAAAAATTAAGAAAAATATCAAATCAACTCAGAAAAATATGAAAAATTTACAGAAAATCTAAAATAATATGGAAAGCTTGCAGAAAAAATTTTGAAAAGAAAAAGATAAGCAGAAGTGCTTATTATAGCTAAAACAGCTTAAGGCAAGTGCTTATTTATAAGCACTTGCCACAAAATTAATCCAAACTGAAACACAGAAGCAATTTACTCTAATAAGCTCAGTTATGCTCTGAAATTATGATATCTCACACAGAAAGAAAAGATGCAAGCAAATAAAAAGTTAAGCTATAACTAGGAATAAGCAAAGCAAAGACAGAATAAGCTAGGAAGCTAGGAACTGAATGAAATAGCTAAACCTAAACTAAAGCAACTCAGAAACATAAATTTATCTCAAACACAAGCTTAAATGAACTCTAGTAGCCTAAAGTACCAAACAGAAAACTAATCTAAACCGCTAACTAGCAGGCCTTAAAAAGCTGTTCTAATAAGCTTCAAATAAGAATTTCAAGGGGGCAAATGCTTCTTTGTACTACTGAGTGTCTACAAAATGCAAAAACTCTATCGTAAAACTACAATTACTACTCTGAATTATGCCTAGATCAGCAATCAGAAACTAACATACAAGAAATAGTTGACTATTAACTAGCTTTTACCAATTTGACTTAATCCAGATTTAATCTACTTAATCTACTTCTTATTGTATTATTAAGCTGTAATTAAGCTAGATGAAGCTAAGTTAACCTATTATGTAACCTCAACTACAAAGCTTCTAACTGATTTTTATTTATACTAACAGTTAAGCTAATGATATAACCTACTTTGACTTTTTAATGAACTACACGTACAACTACTATTTTATGACTTAAATCTAAATTTCCAACCTGAATGAATCTACATAAACTAGAAATTCAGTGAGAAATCAACAACATCACCCAGTAACTATAGAATCCAAACACCCCTTCAACTAACAGATAATTCTATCAAATCAATGTCTAAGCTGAAATCCAGTAAAATAAAAATCAAAACTAATGTAATAATAGAAATAGAAGCAAAATCAACAATTAGTTCCAACAAATATCAAGCAGAACACAGAATCACAGATTAATACTACTTGTTAAGCAAAAGTGAACTCAATACTTACAAAAGAGTAACCCTCAGCATGAACAGAGGGCTTCACTGAGCTTTCCTATCTTTAAGATAGGCTGAGATCATCCCTGGTTATCTCAATCTATCCAATAAACATCAATGATCAACTGATTTGGCCTCAGTTGACTATCGTTGACCACAAGGCTTATGAACCAATAAAACTGAATAACTTCTCACAAAAACTATTTGGAACTAGTAAGAGAGGTTTGAAACTACAAACAAACTTATTTAAAAGCTAGTTTAGAATTAGAAACTAATTTGTTACTATTTTTTAATTTTCTATTTTTTATAAAATCTCTAAAACTATCAATAAAGTGGAAGAATGAATTAAGACAGTAGATAATTTGAAGTAAAACAAATACTAAAAACTGAAGTAAGTAATCAACAATAAGAAATAACAGTAATAAGCTAAATTGATTAACACTAAAAATGATTTCATTGATATTAAAAATTGAATTACATCTAAGCTAAAATAATACATGGAAGAATTTTGGCAGAGCTTCGCTAATCTATCCCTCAACACCTAATACACTGAAACTAGACTCCTATTTATAGCTAGTGAGAGGTGAGGGGGTCACGGATTGCCACTTTGGCAATCCGTGTGGTGTGCTTCTTGAGAATCCATCCTGAGCCTTTGATCATGCACCAATCATTTCCCAATCAATTTCCACCCTTGGATTTCAATCAATGACGCGTCTGAGCCAATGGAGTGATGCCACGTTATCCATGCGTGTGTTTCTTTGATGCTGACATACTCCTGACACCTCTGACAAGAATCTAGAAGCCTTTGATTAGACAAATTTGCCCTTAATTGCTGTTAATTAAGGGAAACAGTAACTAGGGTTCATATTTATTCCTGGGTTGGGTAATTGGGGATAAACAGGGGGCGAGGTAAGTTTTATATATTTATTTGACTTTGTTTGACTTTGACCGAGGGTGTGGACCGTTTGACCAGGTTATGGGGTGGGCTTGGGATGGTTGGGCTTTGGACTTTAGTTATTAATATTGGATTTGGGTTTAGGCTAATTGGACTAGGCTTAATATTGTGTGAGATTTTCAGATTTTGATATTTATAACAAATAAGGACTAAATCTGCAAAGACTGAATTTATGAGGACCAAACATGCATTTCATCTCAAAGTATTATCCAAGGACTAATGATGTACATATCTGATTCTTCAAGGATCATGGATGTCATAAACTGAAAAGTATCTTCTAGGGACTAAAACTGCCAAAGTCTGAATCTTGGAGGAGCAATTCTGATAATATCATGAATCTTCATTCAAGGGTTAAAACTGACATTCCTTAAATCTTTGATGACTCTTACGGCTCTGAATTGACTTTCATTGACTGACTGCACATGCATCTACTCTCGTGCTCGTTTTTGCTTGTTTCTGATTGTTTTTTTGTCTTTTAACGAGATATCCGTACCTGCACGTTCACAAACATAAAACACACAATTCTTTGGCATTTTTTTAGCTTATTTAGTCTATTTGGGTCGGTATTTGGCCGTGAAAAGGTATGTGAATTAACACATACCAAAATCCCCCAGACTAAGGTATTGTCGTGTCCTCACGTAATGTGATCAATTCACGCTTTTGGGATAAAAAATTTCAAAACTCTTCCTACTAACTTTGTAAAGTAGCAAGGAGGTTCGAAAGAAATAATAAAATCATTTATTCCCGAAAACGCTCCATTTTCCAAAATTTTCCTTTATTCCTTTATTCTACTTTCACTTCTATTTTTGGACTTTTCATTTTTAACACATGTGACGGTTTTGTTGAACTTTCATTATTATGCAATAATTTTTAGGGTCAACGAGTAGAAACACTTCTATTTAAGAAGTGACCATACGGATAAAAATCGTCATCCTTGATTTTTCACGAGCTCCCAAACTAAGCGTACAAACGAGATCACAGCTTATCTACAAATTAGATGCTAACACTACTCATAATAGTTACTTGTAGAAACTCCTTACTCCCATGTCCTAAGTTTTTGTATCTCAATATTTTATTTTTGTTGAGAAATGAATTACTTCATATTTTCTCGTTTCACTAATTTTTAGTCCAATAGTGACACCTAAGTTTAAACGATAAGTAGTTGTTCATTTTCTCTTAAGAACCACTGCAATAGAAATTCAGTCCACATCAAGGAATTTTGGTACATACAATATCATAAATATAAGTTGCGGAGTACTACACGTGCACCTCATGTGTCCAATTCAGAATTACACACATGCACCTTACGCGCCAACAACTTATTTTACATTCAAACTCTTATTTAACATAACTTTCAACTTTCACTTTTTTCATTTTTCACTTTTCTCATATTTTTTCATACTTTTCACCTTTTTTTTTCTTTCTTTCTTGACTTTTCTCATAATATCAATGGAAGCTTATCGGGTAGCTCCAAAACCACATAGATAATCAACTTTTGACTTTTGATTTTTTTTCACTTTTTGCTCTTATTTTTGATGTTCCTTGATATGTACCCAACTTTTAAAGCAAAAATTCTCTTAAAAAAACAAAGAACTAAATATTATTCAAACCGAAATACCACTAATTAACCTAGAACATCTATTATATATGAGTGACGTATCTGATGGGAGTAAAAAGCCACAAGTACCTCTCATGAGCTCTAAAGAGAACCACTACTCCACGTTTAGCATCTAACTTCTAAATAAACTCTATCATTTCTCGCTCTTTGCAATTTAAGATTCCAAATAATGAAACCCGCGAATACTTAGCCGATAATCAGCCACGCATATATAAAGTCAGTTACAGAAACTTGCAAATTCTAGAAGAAGAATTCGCGTTTTCTAGCTCCTGATGTAAAAGACTAGCGAAAGCTTTTAAGTTGCGCATGTATAAAGTCAAGTACGGGAACTTGCAGATTCTTAAGAAAGAATTCGCATTTTATAGCTCCTGGTGTACAAGACTAGCACAAGCTTATGTGATTATCATTGGTTAAGGGAACAAGCTAGGGCTCAACACGCCCGGTCAAGTCAAAATATTTATTCCTACTCTCGCCAGCAAGAAAGTCAACAAGGTGTCAAAACACTTATTCAAAAATTTATTATATTTTTGCACAACTTTTTCACTTTTTCACATCTTTTTTTGTGCTTTTTCATGACATTTTCATCAAAATTTTTTAAATTTTTCAATTTTTTTTTTTTTTTTTTTTTTTTTGGTGGAAAAACGGAGTTGCAAGAGTGCACGTCATTGTGAAAAATGCAAGGTCAAAATCGAATCGAAGATTCACCCTCCCCCAGACTAGAATGAAACATTGTCCTCAATGTTTTGTGGGTTAAGGTAATCCTAACAAAATTCTAGGGCCGTTTATTAATTATGCCAAAGAAAACGTTAGTCGATAAGATTAACGGATATAGGATTTCCAATAAGCACCGATGAATGAAACTCAAGTGGAGAGAAGATAACGAGCACGAGAGTCATAATAAATCACGGACAATCCTAAACAAACATCACAAACAACCACGGAACACAAGAGTAGAAGAGGCACCCTCTCCTCACGTTATTTGTTAGAAAATAGAAAATAAGAAGATGAAATTGGATAAGCATGGGTTGCCACCCACGAAGCGCTTTGTTTTTTATTTCCGAGTCACGTAGCTTGACTCGATCCCCGAATTAATTTGTCCTTGAGGAAAAATCCATGGAAAAATAATCTCACTCGGGCTTTCATTCAAAATATTTGGAAGAACATATGAATTATTTGAAAGTTCCACCCCGATGAGATAACCGATGGTATTTTAATGTTGAAAACTTTTAGAAATGATACCAGGGTCAAAAACAACTTCCTCACTCCCCACGGAGTGAAGGATAAGAGAAATCACACCAAATGTTACAAATGGCAAGTAGGTCATGATAACCATCATGAAAAACTCATCATCATCAAAAGAAAACTTCATAATTGTAGAATTATGAATTTTATCATTCAAGCTCATTTTAAAAACTTTCCCGGGTGGGAGGGATGGGATAAAATTAAAACTTTCATTTTTAAGAACACCACCTGGATCATGATCAATGTCAAGATCAAAACTGAAACTTTCATATTCTGAATTAGAAAACTTTTCAATTTCACATTCAATTTTATCAAAATAAAACGACTCATATTCCGGAAGAGAGATAAAAGCATGAGAAGTGGTACTGCCACGACTCGTCTCTTCCGAGTGATCGATATCAAAATGAAAAGCTTCATAAGTCGGATAAGAAAAATCAGGACGATAAGTGGGATTGCCACTCATCTCCTCAGTCGTATCAAAGGAAAAACTCTCAAAGTCGGGTAAAAATTCCTCGAGCTCGGGCTCAAGAGGATCGTTAATTATAAGCTCAATCTTCGTCTTAACTTTATCCGGAGGGATTGACGGTTCATCGTTCAACAAATTGTCAAGAAAAATAATATCTCCCTCCGAATCAAAACAAAGTTCATCAATCTCAGAAATCGGAATCGTTTCAGTAGCAAGGAATTCATCGACCTCTTCCCAAAAAAAAATCATATTCCTTAGGCGGAGGAAATGATGGGGAAGAGTCGGAGATGAAAGTTTTCACAAAATAATCAAAGGAATAATCACAAACATCAACGCTTTTGACGGAATACTTCTTTGATTTCGAAGCATCGGCTTTAAAAATCATTATGTCATCATCATGTCGTAAAGTTAGAGTATCCTCAAAATGATCTACTAGGGCTTTTGCGGTTCGTAAAAATGGTCGCCCTAGTATAAGAGGAACTCTTGGATCAGCCTCGAAATTAACAACAACAAAATCTGCTGGAAAAGTACACGAATTCACACGAACAAAAACATCTTCAGCAATTCCAACCGGATGAGTTATCGATCGATTAGCAAGCTCTAAAGTCATTCTCGTCGGTATAAGTTCCCCCATTCCAAGTTGTTCATAGATCGATAATGGCATGAGATTAATACTCGCACCTGAATCGGCCAGGGCGTTGCAAACCTCTTGATCTTTCAACGAACAAGGAATGAGAAACTTTCCCGAGTCACCAAGCTTTTCGGGAAGCTTCTTGAGAAGAATCGCGAAACATTGAGCATTTATCGGCGTTTAAGCTAATTCAAGCAATTTCTCTTTATTACTTATGAGGTTTCTGAACGTCGAAGCAAATTTTGGCATGTACACGAGAGCATCCATAAAACTTATATCAAAGTGCAATTTTTGAAAAATATCGAGAAATTTTTCCATTTGTTTTTTAGACTTTGCACGGAGCTCTTCATCATTAAATCGTGATGGATATGGCAATTTAGACTTGTATTTCACATTGTTTTCAAAAACGACTTTTTCTTTATCTTTTGACTTTTGGACAACCGAAGGTTGGACGTTTTCGGAACCTCTATTATTAATAGGAGGAACCGGGTCCTTTATCGTCTCGGTCTCACAGTCCACTACCTTAGGCGGAGACGAAGAAGAAGAGGTAGTAGGAGCTGTGGGTCCATCATATTTAGCACCACTGCGAGTCGTGATCGCCTTAACTTCGCCCCTTGGGTTTGCGATCGTGTTGCTTGGAAAAGAAGTAGTACCCGAACCCGAGGGTCAATCATTTAAACGTTTGTTAATATCACTAATTTGATTAGCAAACAACCGAGTTGATTCTTCATATTTTGCCATAAAAGATTGTTGGTTTTGAAGCAATTGCTTAATCAAATCATCCGTGGGCGACGGATTTTGAATAACACCTTGATTTTGATTATTATTGAAATTCTGCCCACGGTTTTGGAAATTACAATGATTTTGATTCCCATTATTAGCGTTCTGAAAATTCCCAGGGTTTCCATAGTTTTGTTGATTTTGAAAATTCCCTTGAGGCGGGCCTTGATTGTAATTACCTTGAAAACCCCGGTTTTGATTAAACCCTTGATTATGATTTTGAAAACCGTTATTAGCTCGACTCTGATTTTGATTTCCTTGATTATTACGATTCACAACATTATGATCCTGGTTGACTTGATTAACTTGGTTTGGTTGTTCGAGAACGGGTGGTCCAAGATAATGAGTAGAACGGTAGCTGAGGAGATTACGGTCTCCTTGAGGTTGTGGGTAACCGTTGCCACCCATGTTTGCAGCATACACGTTCTCTTGAGAAAAGGCACCGGTGGCCGGACGTTCATAATACAAATGTGGACCACCACAAGTCTCACAACCATGACTAACCACATTGACTTGATGGTTTTTCGTTTGATCTTGATTTGTTTGATACATTTGATGCATTCGTAGCATAGCCGTCGACATATCATCGAGCTTCTTAGTAATAGCAGCAAGCTCGGGATTAGACGAAGAATTATGAGTCGCGGTTAATCTCGTGGGCTCATTCCTCTCGGCTGAGGAATCCCAATAATTGTAATGAGCCGTTATATTCTCAATAAGTTCATAACAATCTTCAGGACGACGTTTCATAAAAGTACCTCCGGCTACTACATTGATCGTGTCACGATGTCGTAAAGTCAAACCATTATAAAATGTATCAATTATCGTAACGAGAAGCATATTATGATTTGGACACCGATCAATAGCAAGCTTATAACATTCCAAAGCCTCGAATAAAGACTCATCGGGAAGTTGCCGGAAGTTACTAATATCGTTTCGTAGCTTCGTCACCATCGATGGTGGAAAATACTTCGCCAAGAACTTCGATACCATTTCTTCGAAGGTATGAAATCGAGTTCTTGGCAAGTCGATCAAACCAAGCGGTGGCATGATGCGTTAGAGAATAGGGGAAGAGAGAAAGATGGAGGGCGTCATCGGAGACCCCATGTTGTTTCATGCTTTGGGTGACGGTTAAAAATTTATCAAGATGCTTGTTTGCATCGTCACCCGGCAAACCGTGAAATTGGCACGAATTTTGGACTTGTTGTATCATGTGGTGCTTAAGTCCAAAATCCGTAGCCTTAATATTTAGAGGGGCAATCGGGCCACCTCTACCATGCATTGTGGGTTGGCACAGCTCCTCCATCGTTCGGAGATCAGGAGCCGGCACGTGTTGGTGTTCATTACCACCCACCGGAGGGTGTTGATTATTCGGATCTATTTCCACAACATTAGGGAAATGGACATGGTGCGTGTGTCGTATTACCCTTTCGGGATTTGACAAAGGCGATATAAGACTCTCAAAAGAAGAGCGTGTGTGCATACACCAAAAGCAAAATCAAAAAGAAAAAGAAAAAGAAAAGAAAAAGGAAAATCTTTTTGTTTTTATTTTTATCCCAAAAACTTTTTATTTCTTTTGGTTTTTTTTTTCTTAAAACGTAACGTTAATTGAAACTGTTTCCTTCAAAAACCACTCGCGACGGGACGGGAGAGAAGAATGGATCTCTCTTCAGCTAGCAATTTAATGTCTTAGCTTCCGTATTTCCCGCTTAATCGGTCGTAGTAATTGAAATAATCTAATAAACAACTAATTTCACGTTTTTGTTATATTGTGAGACTTATTTGGTTTACAACGCCCTCCCTTCCACGGCAGAATCGAGGCTGTAACTTTATATTTTTTTGGTATTTTTGTAAACACTTTAGGAAAAGTGTTTTGAATTTTTGAATTTTTATATTTTTAGAGAAATATATACAAAATAGAGGAAGGCTTAACAAAACACGATTTTTCAAAACGATATTCAAAAACTCACTTCGACCTTCCCCGGCAACGGCGCCAAAAATTGATGTTTGTTCAATTATAGTATATATTTATTTTTCGAAGAAATACTTAGGAAAGTATTTCCCGGGTCGTTCTCCCAACGAAAATCGAATGGAATTTCGAATAATCGAATTGGGAATCGTGTAGTGAAAAGTGAATAGTAAGAAGTGATTGTGAAATTCAAAATATGAAAAGATATAGTGAATAATACAGAAGGTACAAGCTATTTATGCACAAAAGTCTAAATACAAACGCAATTTTAAACGTAACGTATGAAATAAAACGCGACTTGTATACTAAAAATAATCCTATAAATGTGAAAAAAATTTCTATAAATCTTAAACTATTAAAAAGAATTTTGAGAAAAATAAAATTATTTTTTTACTTTTATTTATTTTCTATGATTTAATTTCTATTTATTGAATTAAAAAATGATTAAAAATAAAAGAAAATGTGAAAAATAATGGGAAAATTATAAAATCTAATCTGAAAAATCTAAAATTTTATAAAAAAATTATCTAAAATATTTTTGTATTTTTAAAAACTTTTTTTTGATTTTTTAATGGATTTTTGATTATTAAAATTGATTTAAAAATGATTAATAATGAAGAAAAATATCAAATCAACTCAGAAAAATATGAAAAATTTCAGAAAATCTAAAATAATATAGAAAGCTTGCAATAAAAATTTTGAAAAGAAAAAGATAAGCAGAAATGCTTATTATAGCTAAAACAACTTATGACAAGTGCTTATTTATAAGCACTTGCCACAAAATTAATCCAAACTGAAAACACAGAAGCAATTTACTCTAATAAGCTCAGTTATGCTCAGAAATTATGATATCTCACACAGAAAGAAAAGATGCAAGCAAATAAGCAGTTAAGCTATAACTAGGAATAAGCAAAGCAAAGACAGAATAAGCTAGGAAGCTAGGAACTGAATGAAATAGCTAAACCTAAATTAAAGCAACTCAGAAACATTAATTTATCTCAAACACAAGCTCAAATAAACTCTAGTAGCCTAAAGTACCAAACAGAAAACTAATCTAAACCACTAACTAGCAGGCCTCAAAAAGCTATTCTAATAAGCTCCAAATAAGAATTTCAAGGGGAAAATGCTTCTTTGTACTACTGAGTGTCTACAAAATGCAAAAACTCGATCATAAAACTACAATTACTACTCTGAATTATGCCTAGATCAGCAATTAGAAACTAACATACAAGAAATAGTTGACTATTAACTAGCTTTTACCAATTTGACTTAATCCAGATTTAATCTACTTAATCTACTTCTTATTGTATTATTAAGCTGTAATTAAGCTAGATGAAGCTAAGTTAACCTATTATGTAACCTCAACTACAAAGCTTCTAACTGATTTTCATTTATACTAACAGTTAAGTTAATGATATAACCTACTTTGACTTTTTAATGAACTACAACTACTATTTTATGACTTAAATCTAAATTTCCAACCTGAATGAATCTACATAAACTAGAAATTCAGTGAGAAATACACCCCTTCAACTAACAGATAATACTATCAAATCAATATCTAAGCTGAAATCCAGTAAATTAAAAATCAAAACTAATGTAATAATAGAAATAGAAGCAAAATCAACAATTAGTTCCAACAAATATCAAGCAGAACACAGAATCACAGATTAATACTAATTGTTAAGCAAAAGTGAACTCAATACTTACAAAAGAGTAACCCTCAGCATGAACAGAGGGCTTCACTAAGCTTGCATATCTTTAAGATAGGCTGAGATCATCCCTAGTTATCTCAATCTATCCAATAAACATCAATGATCAACTGATTTGGCCTCAGTTGACTATCGTTGACCACAAGGCTTATGAACCAATAAAACTGAATAACTTCTCACAAAAACTATTTGGAACTAGTAAGAGAGGTTTGAAACTACAAACAAACTTATTTAAAAGCTAGTTTAGAATTAGAAACTAATTTGTTACTATTTTTTAATTTTCTGATTTTTATAAAATCTCTAAAACTATCAATAAAGTGGAAGAATGAATTAAGACAGTAGATAATTTGAAGTAAAACAAATACTAAAAACTGAAGTAAGTAATCAACAATAAGAAATAACAGTAATAAGCTAAATTGATTAACACTAAAAATGATTTCATTGATATTAAAAATTGAATTACATCTTAGCTAAACTAATACATGGAAGAATTTTGGCAGAGCTTCGCTAATCTATCCCTCTACACCTAATACACTGAAACTAGACTCCTATTTATAGCTAGTGAGAAGTGAGGGGGTCACGGATTGCCACCTTGGCAATCCGTGTGGTGTGCTTCTTGAGAATTCATCTTGAGCCTTTGATCATGCACCAATCATTTCCCAATCAATTTCCACCCTTGGATTTCAATCAATGACGCGTCTGAGCCAATGGAATGATGCCACGTTATCCATGCGTGTGTTTCTTTGATGTTGACATACTCCTGACACCTCTGACAAGCATCTAGAAGCCTTTGATTAGAAAAATTTGCCCTTAATTGCTGTTAATTAAGGGAAACAGTAACTAGGGTTCATATTTATTCTTGGGTTGGGTAATTGGGGATAAACAGGGGGCGGGTAAGTTTTATACATTTATTTGACTTTGTTTGACTTTGACCGAGGGTGTGGACCGTATGACCAGGTTATGGGGTGGGCTTGGGATGGTTGAGCTTTGGACTTTAGTTATTAATATTGGATTTGGTTTTAGGCTAATTGGACTAGGCTTAATATTGTGTGAGATTTTCAGATTTTGATATTTATAACAAATAAGGACTAAATCTGCCAAGACTAAATTTATGAGGACCAAACATGCATTTCATCTCAAAGTATTATCCAAGGGCTAATGATGTACATATCTGATTCTTCAAGGATCATGGATGTCATAAACTGAAAAGTATCTTCCAGGGACTAAAACTGCCAAAGTCTGAATCTTGGAGGACCAATTCTGACAATATCATGAATCTTCATTCAAGGATTAAAGCTGACATTCCTTAAATCTCTGATGACTCCTACGGCTCTGAATTGACTTTCATTGACTGACTGCACATGCATCTACTCTCGTGCTCGTTTTTGCTTGTTTCTGATTGTTTTTTTGTCTTTTAACGAGATATCCGTACCCGCACGTTCACAAACATAAAACACACAATTCTTTGGCATTTGTTAGCTTATTTAGTCTATTTGGGTCGGTATTTGGCCATGATAAGGTATGTGAATTAACACATACCAATAAGTTCATGATGTTGTACAGGTTATTCACAATGTACCAACAATCAACCAAGTTAATGGGAACTGTTAACGTTACCTTGTGTGTGGTTGTATGATGTCGAATGATGAATCATATGCAATCCAAATTAGTAACTAATTTCCTCTTTGTTATAATTCTATATTTTGATAAAGTAAACCAGTGTATGATGAGTGCATGCGACCATTAGAGTGACAAAACTTTAGGTAAAAATTTGTAAATCTTAGAAACAACATGTGAAATTAGGTGGATAATCGTATGGGTAAAGTTGTGATATACAAAGTGACAAAGTTTGGATATCTCTTATATAAAATAGGAAAAATTTATTTCTCGAGAAAAATAGATTTTTGAAAAAACTAAATCTTTTGCGTACTAAAACACCCCAAAAGAAAAATTCACACGTGTGTAAATTGCTGAAAATTAAACTTAAAAATAGAGGAGGCTAATTTATAAAACTTTAGCATTTGATATAAAATTAATGTTATATACTGATTGGCCATCATATTTAAAATCATGGATTAAGTGTAAAATCATGGAATGAAGTGTAAAATGCTAAATTAGATTTAAATACTAAATTTAGTTTCATGGACACAACACTTGTTATTATTTTTGTTATTTATTAGCACTAGTTATAAAGCCCGCGCACGCACGGGGGATTTTTTTTTTAATTTTTTTAATGATATATATTTTTAATTATTAAAAAACAAATAATTTAATATTTATTTTATTTGATTTATGATGTTTAATCATAGTTTTTTATTATTAAAGAGAATTATTTAAAAAGTTTAATCCTATTCTTAGTTGCATCTTATCTATATTTTTTGTATTTATACTTGTGTAGTATATTAACAAAACGAATTTATAAATTTATGAATTAAAAAAAATTATTAAAATATTACCTGATAAGAAAATATCATCTTTTTTTTTCGAAATACGAAAGTCCTTTCTTTGGGTTTTGTTTTATTATATAAAATATTATTATCATCATTATTACATTAAATAATAATTAAAATATTACCTAATAAGAAAATATTCTCCTTTTTTGAAATACGAAAGTCCCTAGTTGGGTTTTGTTTTATTATATAAAATATTGTTATCATCATTATTACATTAAATTCATCATAATACCAAAGAACAATATTTAACACAAGGTTATAATGTAACGACTCATAATATAACCAAAATTATTAAATTTACGACCTATGTTTTATATCCTGTACGTACATGGGCTAGAAAATTAAATGCCGTTGAAATTATTTTAAGTCTGATATATTAAACTATATTTTTTTTTTCAAGTGTACAACATATATGTCTAGGACTTATTAGTTATTACTAGTAATTCTAGGAAAGGAAAATGCCGAAATTAAAAAAAAAAGTAATATGTGAATCTTTTTTTATGAATGGTTGTATTAAATATATAAAGATCTCTGATGCATACCATGTTGATGAAGCAAAAAATTTTGATTCTCCAAACTATTACACACTTTCTTAGAAAGTTTAATGTTTTGAAAAGTACAAAGCTTTTATAGAATGTTTTAGAAAGTATAATGTTTTGAGGAGAAAGTTTTATTACTAATTATCATGAAATATATGATATTATTAAGAGATATGATTAATTGAGAAATAAAATTAAAATGAAAAGAATGAGAAATAACCACAACCGCATAATTTGAATGCAATTACAAAAATATGCATACACCTTTAAATTTGCCCATCTTATTTGAAATATGTAGCTAAGGGCATCTACAATGGTTAAAAATTATAAAGCTTTATAAGTGTTCTATATCATCACATATCAATAAATTTTTTGAGTTTATAAGCATTTTCTCATTATGATAATAATGTGTTACAACTTTATAAATGCTCTACACTATACATGCATTAATTGTGTTGAGTTTCTAAAGAGGTCCAAGAACTAAGACCTTTTCATACCACCTAGATTTCTCACTATGGTTAAAACAAATGATAAACATTTTCAATTTTCATAAACCTATTCATGGACCTTTTATAGTGGACGCTCTAAGAATCCTTATGATCTTCTCATTAAATCCATTACATGTTTATTTATAGTAAATTCATACATTTGACAATAAACAACTTACACATAACTCTAAATCTAATTGATCTTAAGTCCACAATAAAGCTTAAGCCCTAACTTAGACATTAATACTTCCCCAAAGTTTACATGATGAGAGGTTTCCAAATGCACAAACATTACATAATTGCTACCCGTTAATTACACGGACATCAAACTAACTAAAAACAAACACGTTATCAGCCAACTTACTGTTGGATTCCTTACACCACGAAATGCAATTACACCAAAATGACTTACCTAATTCACAAAGAAACTAAAAGATGCAAAATAAGTAAATAAATAATAAACGACAAACAGTTGAAGCACACTTTCATAGTTACCTCTTCAAAATCACATTGACATCAAACAAACCAAAAATAAACTCAATCAAATTGACCCTCAATCATCCTACACCTTAAAATGCCATTACACAAAGATGAGTTACCCAATGCACTAAGAGACTAAAAGCAGAAACAAACAAATCATCAAATAGTTCAAATAAATCACATCATTATCAAAGAAGCCAAAAACAAACTCTTTAACGACCAACTTACTGTCATATGCTTCACAAACATCCACAAACTCAGTTTCACTTACTCAAACCTTTTAGTTAATGTTTAGTTTTACACAATGATATCTGCTAACATAATCGCTCATTCTCAATCACACAAACACCAAACAAAATAAAATCTAATGCTTTACTAGCAAACCTACTATGAAATGTTTCGTGAACTTGATGAAGCACTTAAAACTATACCTTGAACTACAATGACACCAAGAAAACTTACCTAATTCACTAACAAACTAAAAGCACAACAAAAAAAAAATCCATACAGCTGAAATACACTTCATAATTACTTCGTCCAAATCACATCAACATCAAACAAACCAAAAACAAACGCTCTACCAAGCAAACTCTCGTATGTTTCATGAACTCGATCAAGCACTTTTCGTCCTACACCTAAAAATGCAATTATATGAAAGTAAGTTACCCAATGCGATGAGAAACTAATAATTGCAAGAAACAAAATATCAAACATTTATAGTAAATCACGTCGATGTCAAATAAACCCAAAACAAACTCTTTACCAACCAACTTACTGCTATATGCTTCGCGAACTCAACCAAGCACTTTTGACGTTGAAACTCAAAATGCCTGTTTTGATGAGGCCCAAGTAGTGTTAAGTTGTTTCCTACAAGCGAGAAGAGTTTGGACTAAAATCAAAACCTATTTTTTCAACAGACTTCCATTTCACGACTTCACAGTAACGTTTGTGCTTAGAGAATAGGCGTCCGAGAGACTGACTTCAAAATTGCAGGAGAATCAAGCTTGTTTTAACCTTTTAAGTTTGTTAAAAGGTAAAAGGAACAGGAAAGGTGGACCCGATCAAGAACAAGGTTGAACGCGTAATGCGGGTAACTAGGTTGATGACGATTTCAGCTTGGATTAGGTCTTATGGTACATATGTAATTGTTAAGATGGAGCTTTATCTAAATCGGTATTATAACCAGACTACATCAGAGTATCATGCTTAACGCATAACATATGTGTGTAGTTTACTGAGATATCAACGTTACCATTTATCCTTTTTCCTTACCACCTCCAAAATGTGTACCTACTACCTAGTGTGGTTTAAACCTATGCTGACTTGCGTTATTTATTGCATAGGCAACTATATAGGCTTACAATAAAACATAAGCATAAATTTTTTCTCGTGCAAGGGATATAATTCAAAAAGGACGAGTTAGACTCGTATATGCGCAACATGACCGAGGTTTCCACGTTACCATTCTCCCTTTTCATAACCACCTTCAAAATGTGTACCTACTACCTACTACCTAGTGTGGTTTAAACGAAAATTACTACAGAGGCACCTGTGGAAACAAGTTGCCTCGCAGAGGGTTTGTTTATTTATCGTTCCCTATAAGGCCACTTATTTCGCTGCAATCTTGCAGTGAAATACAAAACATACACGTGTCCTTCTCTCCTTAATTCTACAAATAAAAAACAAAAAAAAACCATGAATTTTGAGTTGCATTTGCAACGAAATACAACGTATGTAGGCCCACTTGCATAAACAAAACAAATATATGTATATCTCATATTTTTTGCAGCGAACAACCACAAACATCACTTTCAAGTATTAAAACTGACATTTTTAACTCTAAACTTTTTAATATTTACAAGTTTTTTATATAACAAACTTTATTTGTCAAATATTTAGCAAATATATAGCGAATTCGTTAATAAAAAAATAGCGTTGCGAAAAGCTCTAAATTACGAACAAAACGAGCCCAATATTGATATGCTTTTGACGTACGTACGATTTTATAAAAAATAATATTTTCTTTAAGAAAAAACTTTCAAAACACACTTTTTGGGTCAAAGACGTACAATTCTATGAAAGAGGAGTATCGTTTTAAAATAAAAACATAAACATTCATAAACAAAAAAAATGGTAAACTGTACAATTCTATGAAAGATGAATACCTTTTTTTTGTTCCAATGAACCTTTACTTTTTTAGTATAATTGTACGTTTTTTTGTCCAATGAACTTTTACTTTCAATATTTTTTATAAAATCGTACGTACGTCAAAAGCATATCAATATTGGGCTCGTTTTGCTCGTAATTTAGAGCTCTTCGCAACAATATTTTTTTATTAACGAATTCGCTATATTTTTGCTAAATATTTTACAAATAAAATTTGTTATATAAAAAACTTGTAAATATTAAAAAGTTTAGGGTTAGAAGGTAAGTTTCAATATTTGAAAGTGATGTGTGTGATTGTTCACTGTAAAAAATATGAGATATACATATATTTGTTTTTTTTTATGCAAGTGGGCCTGTGGTATTTCGCTGCAAATGCAACTCGAAATTCATGTTTTTTTTGTTTTTTATTTGTAGAATTAAGGAGAGAAGGACACGTGTATGTTTTGTATTTCACTGCAAGATTGCAGCAAAATAAGTGGCCTTATAGGGAACGAGAAATAAACCAACCCTCTGCGAGGCAACCTGTTTCCACAGGTGCCTTTGCAGTAATTTTCGTATGGTTTAAACCGAAGACATTATGGTACTTGACCACTAGGTCACCTTGATGGTTGTTATTGGCTTACAATAAGAACATATAGATTTGCTCAGTTATCAGATATAATATTTACAAACAAAATTTCTAGCTTTTTGAGCCAAACTCGAGTCTACATCTTAAAAAAGCTCATCAAAATGTCAAGCGGAAGTCAAGACTAACCTATGTTGGTCAAGCTTGAGCCCGACTTGATATGTTTGCGCCCTGTGACATGTTCATGACAGAAACCACAATAGCTACTATTACAAACGCATCTATTGACCCCAAAATCCATTGGTGATTTTGTATGGGAGGTGATTTGCACACTCTTTATTTTGATTGGGACACTCACAGTGCAACTATATAAAGCACACTGTAAACACTATACAACTAAGTTATGCATAATTTAGTGTGTCCCAATAAAAAACTTGAGTATGCAAATCAATTCCCATTTTGTATTATCATATGCTAGAAAAAATTGCATTTAAGGAAGATCAAGTTGCATAAGGCTTGTAAAGGATATATAATTCGTATATTTTATTTTACATTTTCCCTCTCATTTCTAGACAAAATATGTTTCACACAATGGGGAAACACACGATAATACGATCAAAATTTGAGGAAAAAGAAATAAAAAAATTTAGACAAGTTAAACCTTTAATTTCGGTGACCCACGCCAAACTGGTACCTTCTGTTTCCCTTGTCATTAAAAGCATACTCAAGTCTAAGAGGCCCTAACGGAGACGCTACACGTATACCAACTCCATAACCGTATCCACTTCCAAGCTTTTGCCTTGCCCCAGCAGGATCCCCTTCCATACACAAAAGATAAGTTTCATTACGATATACTTGCCACTAGAAGTGGCAAAATGAGTGGGTCAAACGGGTTGTGTTTGGTCAAAAATAGGTTTGTGTCATCAAAACTAGCAATATTATGCATCTCGAAACAAGTCACGAGTTTCGTTGAACCAAAACACTTCTTCAGACTTATTTATTTATAGACAAGTAGTGTCATTCATAATTATAAATAATAATATGAATTAATCACAAACATTTTTTTGAATCAATGACTTATTGGTTAAAAAAAAAAAAAAAAAAAAAAAAAAAAAAAAGGCCCTTTAGTCGACTTTTGTCCCATTTCAATATGTTCGGCCCATTTAACCCCGTCTATTTTTAGTTAAATAGATTTAGCCCCTTAGAGATAAATTTAACCCAAATCGACCACTTCATAAGTAAATATTGTCAAATCTATCATAAACGATGAAATGGTGCACTAGACCATAATGCCACAAGGGATTACCAGGAACGGTCGAGCCTGATCCAAGATCAGTTCCATAGTCAGCAAATACTGCTCCTTCTACTGGTCCCACCTGCAAGGTGAATCATATATATTGAAATATATAAAGGGGAAGAAAAGTAGAAGTATCCAAAAACAAAGATGTGGAAGAAATGCCACGATACGGAAAAAAATTGATTGATTACCCACCAGAGGAAAAGTAAATTCTCCACTACCAACCGCATAAGATCTCCCTGACCCAATATCACCTTCTTCATAGCCTCTAACACTATTTATTCCACCGATCGGAAATGCTTCGTGGGGAGGAAAGTTACCGACAACATGACCACCAGATAAACTGTATTTTTAATAAGTAAAAAGTTAACAGAGATACAAAAGAGCTTTAAACAATTTACTATAATGTACACAAGAATACACATAGGACATATTACCTAAAATTAAGGCGAGTAGGGCCAAATACGAAGCCTTTCCGTGCACGGGCAGTGACTCTACTGAAAGTTAGCCACTCTGACCATACAGGAAGTCCTTGCTCCATAGTAACTACTAACTGCAAAACAACCGACCATGAGATTCTGAAATCATAGTGAGGCTAGAAGGAGAAAAGATTCACAAGTCTTACCATCGAAGAACTCGGGTCACTAGATCCAGTATAAACACTTTCAACTTTGGCTAGTACCATGTCATCATAATTATTACCACTGCAGAAGAAAATAAAAAGTCACTTTTGACCAGTAACCATCATAGCTCTGATTAGATAGCTTCAAGATTACCTAGCTGTAAGAGGGCAGTTATGGAAGTCTCTTATCATGGGATTCCCTTTATCATCACGAGCACCAGCACGCTATAAATTGTAACTTCTAACTGGTAAGTCTCTTGTCAGTATATTTTTATTCACGGAAGTTCTAAAAGTACCTGAAAAATAAGCCCTGCAGTCCCGCTCCACATTGGTCTGAATGGCCGGGTGTACTCAATGCCAGCTGTAACCCGTCCAATGGTCGGGCTACTGTTGTTGGGTTGATTTCCATGAGGCCCGTGAACAAGAGTCCCAGGAGTCCTTGAATTCTATAACAGTGAATTGGTAAATTAGAATAAACATAGAGGCGGAAACTTTGACCCTTTTATATACAAATGGGTTGATAGGGCTACATTATATCTCTAACAAGTAAAAAAGATAAGGTATAACGGGGTCAATATGTCAAGCAGGTCCAAGGGAGCATTCAACATTCTAACTTGGCTTTATTAACATAGTAGATTATTATTGTACTAATATAGTTTTCTAATCATAATTACCACATTAATTATCCATCAAATTCAGTAAAAGCGAATAAACACGTGTCTATTGGTCGACCTAACCCCATTTGATCCACTCCATTAAACTATTTGTTATGGCCCGCCCATTCAAAGTTCAAAAGGTACCTGAATCATTATTGTTCTTGAAGTCCGTTTATCATCTCCTTCAATCCAAGGATCTGTGTAGTTGATCCGGAATATTGAGTCAATTTGCCCTCTTTCAAGTGAAAGATTGATCTTTTGGTTCCTCCCAAATAGGTTTCTGTGGTATACTGCACAGCTGCAATTGGAAAAAGATTGGAGTTCAGTTGTAGGGATACAAAAACCATTTAACAACAATAATGCTAAGGGAAATAGATCACTCTTTTCTCAAAGGATATATTACCTCCCAATTAGTCCTGCTAGAGGGCCACTTGTGATCCTGCAAATAAAAAGGACCAATAAGTGAACATGAATGCACATACAATATAACCTTGGGGGTGTTTGGCTGTGTATTTGGAAGTGATATGTGATATGAAATCATTAAAATCAGATAAACAGCCGTGATGACCAGTGCATGCATATATGGCAAATTAAATTATTATTATTTTTTTCGAAAGGCACATATCTGGCAAATTATGATTACTACAGAACACATTTTTGTGAAGAAGTTTATGAAATGAGAGAAAAAGTTCATCATAGTGCACTTCACAATTTTTTCAAACAAATGAATCTGCTAACGAATGTTAGAGATTCCTTCCTAATTCCAAAATACAGATTTAAACACCCCCTCAAAGAAACTTCAAAGTTGCAAAACCTACTATATCGTTTACGGAAATATCAAAGATGACAGTTAATTTCATCGGAAAGTTACAATGCATGAGCCATGATGAGATCACATACCCACTAGAAATTCCACCACCAGCTGAGACGCCTCCACTTACACGTTCGACTGCATTAATTGTTAAGTCCACCTTCCCAGAGTCTGTAGGCAATACAAAATAAGTTTATTCATTACTACATAAAATTAAATTACAGATAATAGACACAGGCACACAACACCAGTTACTGATTTAAACAACTGAAATTGTTTTATATCGATGGGCAAAAAAAAGTATGCCAAAAGTTACCTCCTGCTGGCTGTGGAACA
This sequence comes from Artemisia argyi, assembly GCA_030686995.1. Classification (NCBI taxonomy): domain Eukaryota; kingdom Viridiplantae; phylum Streptophyta; class Magnoliopsida; order Asterales; family Asteraceae; genus Artemisia; species Artemisia argyi. The sequence goes on from CM060693.1 coordinate 28,481,300, forward strand.
ATGCTAACATCCTCCATAATGCCCATTGCTAGCAATGTATCTACATCTCTTTTAGCTTGAAGCATGCTATAGACCTGATACAAATATTAACATTAAAATTATACAAAATAGCATATAGTTTGCAGGAAAATTTATGTATAGGCAGAAAACCCTTAGCCTAGTACCTGACCCTTTTTGGTGTTGAGTTGTCGAAGTATTGTCTCTGGTCTTGTTTTACCCGTAGTTGGCTCACCACTAAATCACACAAGCAACACATTTAATATAATATATAATGTGCAAAATTTTTTACAATGGCATCATTACTTAATGAGCAGAAGAAAGATTATACGCTTACGTTTTACTAAGAAAACGTACGGATATATTGTTGACCTCTGCTTCGGACACTTGTAACCTGAGAACTCCCCCAGAAAGAATCTCAACTCCAGAAACCTGATGATATTATTAACAAATAAAAAGGTCAGCAAAAAATAAAAAAGTTTTACAGTCAAATTAAAATGAACAATGCAATTACAGAAAGAACAAATGGCAATAAAATCAAATGCTAACCAATCCAAAAAGGCCACGCTCCATATACCACCCATTGATGGAGCTTATAACTTCATCTAACTTTCTGATATTCACAATTTTTCCTGCATAACTTGACAAAAATTAATTAACAATATAAACTTAAAATGCTTCAAAGTCCATGTCGTGTTGACAGTAAGTCGGTAACCATACCATATGAACTACGAAACTTATCCTCCACAAACTTTGTAGGAAGAACATTGGCTCCTTCACAAACCAGCCCTTGGAAATCTTGGTTTGGTTCTACCTTATGCCAAAATATATAGTGTAAGTAATCCTAACACGCTAAAAGGTATTACAATAGAACAACAATATTAGAAATGTATGTACATTGGCATTTAGGCATCATTTTTTATCCATTTTCAAATGTATTCTCATATGTATAAATTCTGCATAATTTACAATTCACGATATATCTTTTTTTTGGGTAAAAGGGCCACCCCCGGTAAAATATTATTACTCCAAAAAACAGTTAAGTACAACGGATGTGGTTGAGTCCCACACCTCAGCCCAAAAAGGCAAACCAAAAACACCTACGGTGCTTAATACCTAACCTAGCATAAGATATGACATGCCATACTTATGCAAAGATTCACAATATATGTTATAAACTCCTTACAGCCCCTAAATGCCACAAATTACTTAACCACATGTGTACCATCAATTTCATAACTTGTTTTTTAGTTCTACTCTCTCTTTTGGTCTAAAGAGCAAACTCACACACCCTTCACCCTTGTTCCAGTCAGGAATTCGACCCTGAACCACTTGATTAATGTGCATAATTGAATCATATATACACATTGGATACTGCTAAACCGAAAGCCTATAGGTTGTTTTCCAATGTCTTTAATATTATGCAATTCAAATATAGTTTAGAGCTACCAAACAATATCGTGTGTATGCAACTTATTGTTTATTCAACTCATAAATAATAGGTTATTAGAAGTTTATGTGTGGTAAAGCTGGGAGGGTGTTTCGGATTATTTACTTAGCATGCATGCAGTTTTCAGTGTTTGGTTAAAGTGTTAAACCAAACTGCTTCTTCTTTTCTGCTTATATTGGGGCTCAATAAGCTTGAAAATTACTTAAATGCTTATTTGAGATAAAATTAGAATATACCTCATATCTAACCCAAAAGTAAAGATCTTACAGCATATGCAAATGCGCTTCTCATTATTCCTTTATCTACTACTACTGTATTTTTCACAAAATAAACAGAATCACACACTATTTTCCATGCTTATTAGCTTCTGCTTATAGCAGAAGTCAGTGAAACTACACTAAAATTACATTAAGTGTAAATAAGCGGGTCAGTTCTATAATTCAGTGGAGCATTATTATAGCTATATCATCACCAATTATTAATAGATAATCATAGTATTAGCAAAAAAGTAAGCAACCCCAAACACCCTACGGATAAAATTACCTGATTACTTACAGCAGTTTCGGGGATCAATTTAACCATAATTGCAATAACACCTTTCTGTTTATCAAATTACTTTAGAGGCCATTTTACATAAACCTTAATTAATCATACTTCTCAACGAAACACAGTATCCCATTAAAACACCGTCTCCTACTGTCCATAATCCAATTATTCCACGTGAAACAATAACAATTACTAGTAACACACAACTATCAATTAGACGCAGTAAAATTGATTCTCATTGTCTGCTTACTTGCAGTCAGTACTCGATAATCAATTTACGTGTCGCTGCAACAACAGCACCTATTCTTATTATCTAACTACTTAACCCTACTGGCGCGTTTACGAGCGGTTATCGTTTAGATTATAACGCTTGTTTGGCACGGAGAGTTTCACTTTATTTATCTTATTTAAATTCTTCTATTTGAAATGCTAATAGAAGAACGTCATACTACATTTCAGCTACTTACTGCTACTCCGTAATTGTTAGCAGTTAGTTATCAGTAGCTGTTTGTTTTATATGATAAACAGTTGTATATGTAATTAGAGTGTAAAATGACATAAACGCTTCTTTTATTAGCATTACACATACGAGTAAAAACCGTTGGTGATTTTAGCGTTAACAACTATATTAGGTAATTGCGATTTACTAGAGACCAATGGGATTTCATGTCATGCTCGGATACGAGTTAGGGAAGTGTGGTGTGCACACTCTTTTGATCTAATGTGTTTCCGACTACGACAAAGACACAGGGGTCAGGGGTCCAACCAAATTTAACTGCTTTTCATCGGTCTCATTTTAACATACGGAAAACATAGTCCTCTCTGTTTTGCTTTGTTCTCTTGTGCCTAGAAACAAATTGTTCTTCTTGAATTATCCCAATAAGGATTTCGTGATATCCCATCATCGATGGGGTTGAAACACTTTATTCGGAAAGTGGCCTTACATGATTCAAGTACCCTAATCCCAATTTCTAACATAAACAACATCCAAAATCTAAACGCTCATTGCCAAACAAGCATTATATTCTAAACCCTAAACGCTCTAAAAAGCTCGTCACCGAACACATCCTAAATGCCGGGTCCTATATGACAACACGTTAGTTAGGTGAACATATGTAGTCGTTTGTCTTAATCTTATATACACGTTAGATAAACAGCTATATCTGTAATTATAAAGTGTAAAATGATGTAAACGCCATAACAAAATAGAGGCATTTAAACAAAATCCAAAAGCTAAACACTCATTGTCAAACAAGCATTAACTTCTAAACGCTCAAAAAATATCGCCGCCAAACGCATCCTAACCCCAATTTCTAACATAAACAACATCCAAAATCTAAACACTCATTGCCAAACAAGCATTATATTCTAGACGCTAAACGCTCCAAAAACCTCGTCGCCAAACACATCCTAAACTTCGGGCCCTGTAACATTTCGCCTAATCAATAATACCGCTCTACATAGTCAGAAACAATACCTGAAAAACTAAACGAATACCGTCACGAGTATCAACAGCAACAGGCAAACAAGAGCTAAAATAACCACTACCAATAATCCTATGCACATCTTCCTGCACTTCGCCTACAGTCAACGCCGAATTCGGCCTACACGTCTTCAACGCCTTCACCGCTTCCTCAACTAAATCCTTCCGTTCCAGCTCCTCTCCGTCCTTATTCCTCACCAACACCTCACTTATCAAAACTCTCTCATCGTCATTTCGACTCGCTCTCGACTGAGTCGTCAACTCGGTCGACTGAGTCAACTCGTCATTGTTGTTCAGTGATAAAGAAGCTGAACAAAGTAAAGGTTGTTTGGTTAGTTTGGGGAAATTGTGATGTTTGGAGAGGAAGTGAGAGAGTGAGTGTTTGGTGTTGGTGATGAGTGATGAGATGTGGAGGTTGAGGTCGGCGAAGAGTGGTGGTTTGTGGTGGTTGTGACGGTGGTGGAAGGTGGTGAAGGTGGGGATTTTGATGGAGGATGATCGGAATTGGAAGGATTTGTTTTCCGGCATTGTTTACGGTGGTTTACCACTACCGGGAAACACTGTAAGTGAAGTTAGGTGTTAGGGTTTTTAGTACGTGTTAGAATTTTAGGGAAAATGTTTTTGTTATAGCTTATTTTTAAAAATTATAAGCTTTAGCTTTGTTTGATCTTGAGCTTATTTTTTATAAAAGTAATTTTTTTAAATCTTCTTCTACATCTTCATTTACAGCTACATTTTCAGTTTAATCAGTAACAACTTTTGCCAAACATACATTAATTTTCAGCTACATAAGATCATGTTTGAAGCTTGTGCGATAACTAAATACTCTATTTAAAAATATATTATACCAACTGTTAAAACAAGAACATAGTATTTTAATGATCGGTCTTAAGTTTTAACAAATTATTTAATGAGACATTGTGTGATAGCACATTTCGCACATCTTCGTATACGGCTTTGATATATGCATAGGGTATCGACTTTTTCAAAGACCAATCCCAAGCATTGTTAAGTTGTTTCCTACAAATCAAGAAGAGTTGGGACTAAACTCAAAACCTATATTTTCAAGAAACTTCTCTTTTCCTGCTTGACAAAAACATTTGTGTTAGAGAATAGGGACCCGAAGACTGGCCTCAAAATTGCACCATGTGGAGAATCAAGCTTGTTTTTTTAAGTTTGTTAAAAATGAATACGAAAAGTGAACCTGGTCAAGAGCAATGGTGACTGCTAGATTGATGTCGATTTCAGCTTGGGTTAGGTCTTATGGTACATGTGTAGTTGTTATGATAGAGCTTTATCTAGATCAGTATTGTAACCGGACTACATCATAGTATCATGCTTAGCGCATAACATGTAGCACAACCTTTAGTGTTAAAATTGGTTACATATTGCCAATATTAAATCTACTTTTAGAAGCAAGACATGAGGGGGTCAGGGTGGGCACGTGCCCCTCTAGCGAAAAAAATTGTAGCATAAATTTTTAAAAATATTTGTAATTTACCTCTTTAACAAACCGATTTATAGTGTAGTTTCTAAAAGTTATCAAAGTTTGCCCCTTGATCATAACTTTATGGCTCTGACGCTGCCTACTTGTGTCTTATGTCGTGTGTATCTAATTCAAAGTTGCGTACATTTAAACAAAATTTCTCAAACCACCTTAAAATCTGTTTTATTTTGAAAACAATATTGCCTTTATTATAAACTGTACGTATCTGCATTTGGTTTAAAAATAGGTAATAATAAAATGATGCATCATTTAATTGTCGTCTTTGCCTTTTTCATATATTTTGATTGGTTAAAATTTGAAAATGAAAACTTATTTTATGACAAACTAAAACAAAAATGTAAACATTTAATTTGAAACGTGATTTATTTCGTTCTAAACAAAACTAATCCTTAGATCAATTGATTGATATGCGTGGATTTTAAGCGCATCATGATTTTAGAAAGAAAAAGAAAACACAAAAGGCAGATTGGTCAAGGAAAAGTTGAATGTGTAATGTAAATGACTAGGTTGATATTGGGTCAAGTATTTTGATCTATATTACCTCGTCTAATTTAGGTTGGGTATAAAAAACATTAGCATAGTACATGCGCAGTTATAGTTATCCGTCTTTATATAGATAATAGACCGTGTCTTATTTGTAAGCTTATTTGTGCAAAGCTCATAAGCTCTTATTTATTTATTTATTTATTTTGCTTTATGAGCTTTTATATTTAATCTTATAACCTCATAAGCTAAAAAAAAAGTACGTAGGTCTACAAATAAGCTAATCAGCCTATCAAACGTTCAATAAGCTCATAAGCTCTTTAGCTTAGACAAATACCGCACTTAACTCTTAACTAATGTATAGACAGCCTTTGTGAAGTACTACGAGTTTACAGCACAAAGTTTAGGGCACCGGTTTTATGTTGGGGTACCATTTACTTCTCATGTTTAAAAAAAAAAAAAAAAAAAAAAAAAAAAAAAAAAAAAAAAAAGATCACCAACCCATTTTTTCCTTTTCTTTAAACCAGCTTTTCAAAAAAATTATAATTAGTTAAATTTGTCGTCACATAAACATAAATTAGAAATGCCTTCCTTTTTAGAGTAGTTTGATTGGTCACTTCAAGTTTGTTTGCGGAAGTTGTTACCTCTCACTCCTCATCAAAGTCGGACCTAGAAATTTTTAGAGGGTGTTGCACAAATTTTTGTTTATGATTATAAATTTATAAGTACTTAAGTTGCACCATAAAGATTTTTTTTAGATAAAATCAAAGGTTGCACGTATAAAGCAAATACATATTTAAAAAACGAATTTACATTTCGTGACCTAAAATTGGATGTTACTCGTGCCACACCCGACCCCCATGTGGGTGCGTCCCGACCCCTCACTTTTATGACGATAATTACAACCTCTCTTTTACAAAATTGGCCACCAAGAGCTTACAAACCATCTTTTAACCTTTTGAAACAACACCTTTTTTATTTTATTTATTTATTTATTTATTTTCTCAACATCAAGTCATCAAGCCATATCAAATTAGGTATAAAGCCCCAAGTTTGTGTCAACCCATAAACATACCTATGCCAATTTGTATTTTCTTTTTTAGAAGTGCATCAACTTTATTAAAGACAAACAAAAAACAAAGACCAAGTACAAGACAACACACAAGCTACAGAAACACTCAGAGGAGGGCCCATTAGTATTTTCTTTTATTTTATTACCACTTATTTAGATTTATTTCAATAAAAATAAGCAAAAGTAACATAACTATTGTAATTTTTTGGAAGTATAAATCTTTGATCAATCAAATAGATTTCTTCCAAATGCACAAATAAGAAAATGGTAGGCCAAAACAAAGATTGAATTATCAAAATGCCTACCAATTAATATATCATGGCTTACATTCGTATTATTGTGCATGGCTTTTGCTTTGTTTTCTTGGTAGATGTACGAGTCGATTGTAACTTTTCCCTTAAAGGCTCCACGAAGTTATCTAATATCATAACCTACCGGTTACGTATTTCAAATGTAATATATAAATCAG